>JARHVA010004346.1:0-262500 GCA_037957365.1 Torreya grandis | reverse complement strand
TCCTCTATGAGGTATAATTTTTAACATTGCTTCATCCAGTGTTAGATATGCTTCTATTTGAATCACTCTGAGTAGGTCCTTACTTAGCCCTATAGTTTTGGACCTTTTCTTGACCTCCTTGTCATCATTGGTATTCAAGAAGAAAAATTCATGATTGATTAGATCATGTTTGTAGTATAGGATGAGGATGTGAATTTTATTTTGGACATTACCATGAGGGTCTCAGTCTCTATGAGGAAGGGTGGGAAATTCATATAATTTCCTAACATTGCCAACCTCCCTAGATTGTCTATGAATTGTGTACTACATCCTCACAATAGTGATATGAGATCTATGGAAGGTGGCCTTTTTGTTTTTCATCATCTCTTCATCAATGTTGTTCTAAATTTGGTAGGAAATATCCTACTCAGCTACATTGTCTAGAATAAACTTCAAGAGTTGGAGAGGATCTACCTTGTGAGTTACCATCATGATTAATGGGTAATTTTGATATAGCTAGTAGTCTCTTACATTACTCTCTAGTGTTTTATCTATGATTTTGGAAATTCATAAAAACAATTCATCATGGATAACCATCCATACTTAAGGGTAAAGGTGCTCATCAATTTTATCTATGTTTCTTGCATATGAATATATGTGGATGAGTATGTAACAATCACCAATCTTATTTTTTATGACCTTAGTGTTGGGATCACATAGTAATCCATTGTGTCTATATACAATGACCATGACTATATCTAATAATTAGGACATCATGTAAAAATTACCTCCCACTAACCACTTATCCTTCTACAAAATTCGTTCTTGGATGTGTGCACTGATGATTTTCCAAAAAACATAGGTACACTCAAAGGTAGTCAGATAGTCCAAAGGAGAACCCATTATAGGTAAACAAAGTGGATACTAGCATGGTTAAAAATCTTGTTCAATAGTGTCATACCTACATGAATTCCCATTATAAAACTAGTTATAGAGATAGGGCTCTTTTAAGGTGAAACTCTTTCAAAGTATCAACCATCTTGATAGAGCTCACTTTGGATGGTGGAACTTTTTCCATTTGATGATAGTATGTAAATCATAAGTAACATATGTAATAGGCAAGCTTAAATACTTGTTAAATTCTTCTTCTCTTATACATGTGACAATAGTGTAGTTTTATACATAATGAATATATCCTCCATCCATGATTCTCCCTTCAAATACTAAACTCCATAGTCGATCAATACATGACATTAACTCTGGTTTCATAGATGCATAGTATAAGGCTTGACACTTGAATAGGAGTAGGTATTTTATTAGCTAATTAATATTCAAATACTATGTCTTCATTAAGTGTAAATGAATCCACATTCTCTATTTCTTCCCTTAGTGCTAATAATTTGAATAAAACCCATCAATCATAGTAGCCTTGAATACAGTATCCAAGTATTATGTAGAATCCTTGATCAAGAACTTGGATAGTGTCATGTTTCCCTGAAGGACCTAGATGATGATGCCATGACAACTCTATTGAATACTAGTATGTTATAATATTTTGATAATGGTGTCTCTTCACTTAGTTAATTTTCACAAATTATAAATTTTTGTGATAATAGTTAGGGATTTTGGGATTACTTGAAGCTAAATTCTACTCTATCTCAAAGATTAAATGATGAGAAATCAACTAGGGGTTCAATGTAAATATATATCCTACATTTATTTCTAATTCATACATCATTAATTTTTAACATCTATGAGCTTGTCACCTTCATTCAATTCAAATTCTACGACCATGTCCTAGTATGCATGCCATGTAGGATGCCTTGTCATCTAGGGTGATATGGTGTAACCTTCTATCCTTTGCCATATGTCATTATATATACTATTCAATAAAAGTCAAAATTTAATTTCAATCCAAAATAATTTTAAGGGTAGAATGCATTTCATAAATATTTACTCCCAAAATTTCTAAAATAAAAGATTTTGAAACAAATTTTTTGATGACCAAACCTAGTGAAGGAAACCTTTTGATGAAAAAGTCTTTGAAATGAAAGATTTTGATATAAAGTATTTGAAATGAAATTTGATGATACAAAATTTTATAGTGAGAATCTTTTTGATATAATCCTTTCAAAATGAATGTTCCTAAAGACAATCTCTGAAGTCAAGTTTCTGACACACAAGTTATCGATGAATAAGCTCCTAAAGACTAAGAGCACAAAGAAAATAACAAAGGAATTATTTTATAATTAAAACTTCTCAAAATAAAACCTCCCTAAGTAAACATTTTTTATACAAATAATTATCTATAGGAATCCTTATAATTAAATCCTTCTAAAATGAAAGTTACCAACATGAAACTTCTTGAAATAAACCTATCGTAAGGAAAGTTCCAAAAATGAAACCTTCCATAGAGAATATTTATAAAGAAAATGTTTTTGATGTAAATGTTTCCAATGAGAATATTTTATAAAATAAATTTATGACTAAAATAGTTTTAAATGAAAGTTTTCCAAATAATATTTCATAATAAAATAATCTGCATACATGTCATGTGAAGCCATTCTTTCTATCATTTTCATTAATAAGCTAGTCTGAGCAAGTGCATGAAAAAACATACCACAACATAATTTAATGTTAAAAAAAACTATTTTATATAAGCATAACAAGTATTATAACCCTCATAACTCATAAGTCTCCCCTTAATATATTCAATATTCTCAAAAACCTAAAGGGTCTCCACTTTTCAAAGAAAATATATAGTAGGGTGTGTTGAATACAACAAAACCTATAATACTAAATGAAAATGAGGTGAAGCATGGTATAGGGTTTAACCCAATTAATTTTCATCTTAAACCCTCCAAAATTTATTATTATAGTATTTTAGAATATGATTCTTCAGTTAATGATATGGGTTCCATAATTAGCCCTTTTGAAGATCTTGGCCTTACTAACCACTTCCATGAAAATGTCATCTCACACTTGACCTTTCATATCCATGTATCAAAAAATAGGAAAAAATATCCACATATCAAATTGATAATAATTTTTTTAATGATAAATATATATCTAAATTCTTGAGAACAAGAGATCAAATTCTAGTAGGTGACCATAGTAAAGGATTCTTAATACAACTAGCAGATTGAACATACTTTGGGGAACATAAATTACATCACTCTATCATTTATGCCTCCACATCCAAAAAATAATAATATGAGGAATATTTCCATCTTCCTAAACCAACCCTATATTATAAATATTAATCAACTCTACTTGTTGAAGAAACCAATCTTGTAAATATCAACACTAAAGAAGATCCTAAAATTGTAAAACTTTCTATATCACTCACTCAAGAAGAAAGGGATATATTTACACTACTAATTCATGAGTTATATGATGTGTTCATATGGTATTATAAAAATATGCTAAGATTATATCCAAATTTAGTATTTCATCACCTTATGGTGTATGTTGATGCAAAACTAGTAAAACAAAAACTCTGTAAGTTGCATCCCAAGATTACACTATTGATAAAGGAAGAACTAAAGAAGTAGTCAGTAATTGGTTTCATATTTATTATTGACTAATAAAACTATATATCAAACATTTTACCATTATTGAAAAAACTAGAAGGGATTAGAGTATGCATGGATTTTCATGATATAAATAAAACATGCCCAAATGATGACTTTCCATTACATAACATAGATATGATTATCGATTCAAATACAAGCCATGAGATGCTATCTTTTTTGGATGGTTTTTTAAGGATATAATTAGATAAAAATTATTGTTTAACATCAACACAAAATTACCTTTACAACTCCATGGGGGACATTCTATTATCATGTGATTATTTTTGGTTTTAAAAATGTTGGGGTTACATATCAGCTGATAGTGACCATCATTTTTCATGACATGCTTAATGATATTATGAAATATTATGTAGATGATATTTTTTATAAGTCTAAATCCAAGAAAGATCACCCTCAGGTGCTTCACCATATTTTTGAGTGCATGAGAGAGTATAACATGAGATTAAAACCAAATAAATTAGTGTTTGGTGTAACATTAGGAAATCTATTAGGATTCATCATTTCACAATGTGGGATTGAAGTTAATCCTTTAAAAGGTATAGATATCATATATATGCCTTCACCTAAAAATATTAAAAAAATTAGAAGTCTACAAGGGAAAATTTAGGCAATTAGAAGAATCATATCTCAACTTGCAAACATTTATCACCCATTCATCTTTTTGTTAACTATAGATAATCCTTTTATATGGAATGGAAATTGTGAAAAATCATTTAACAATCTCAAGTAATATATTTCAAACCCACTAATGTTAATGCCACCTATTGTGGGTAAACCTTTCTTGTTGTACATTTGAGTTACTCAATTTACACTTGGGGTATTATTAGCACAACATGATGATAATGGAAAAGAACGAGTAGTCTACTACTTGATCAGAACATTAATATCCCATGAGCTAAATTACTCTCGAATATGAATAGTTTAACTTGCAATTGTTTTTGCTTCCCAAAAATTGTAACATTACATGCTTAACAATCAAACCAAGATTATTTCTAAGATTTACCCTCTTAAATATCTTTTATCCAGAACTGATCTAATCAACAAGATGGATAAGGGGGTTATGCTTCTTAGTGAGTTTGATTTAGACTATGTTAACCAAAAATCAATAAAAGGAAAAGTTATAGTAGATGCATTGGTAGAAGCATCACTTAATAGTAAAAAACCTCTTATTGTGAAATTCCTAGATGATGAAATCATGTCTATAGATAAATTCTTATTTTGGTAGCTTTTCTATGATATTTCCTTTACAAACCATGGCTCAAGGGTAGGTATCTTGCTGGTAACACCTGATGGGGATTTCATTCTTAAAGAATTATAAATTGAATTACATTTCATACATAATATAATAGAATATGAAGGTCTAATAATAGGCCTCAATATGGCAATACAGTGGGGAATCGAACATCTCCTTATTTTTGGTGATTCTAAGATTATCATTAATCATGTAAATAATTAATTCCAAGCCTATGATGATAAACTAATCCCTTAGAAGAGGATGGTGGATATCTTAAAATCATATTTTGAGTACATATAATTTTAACAAGTCCCATGAATAAATAATTGAGCACCATATGTAATGGAAATAATTGGATCCCTACTAAATTCAATCATAAAACATAATAAATTTATGGTTGAGTACTTAAGGATACTGGATTATGATATACCAAACCCAAAAATGGTGTGTGAGGTGGTTGGTCCCACTTATCCATGATACTCTAATATTTATACATATCTTCATAATCATACCATCCCACCTAACATATCATCTAACCAATTTAAATCCTTTATTCAATGCACATCTCACTATACCATACATGGTAATACCCTATATCATCAAGGCTACAATGGACCCTTTTACATGTTTCAAATTCTCAAGAGTCTACTTTGGTAATTATAAAATTTCATTAGGGAATTTTTTTATCACATTCAAGTGGTATGGTCCTTGAGAAAAAACTTCTTTGAGTAGGTTATTATTGGCCTACAATGGAATTTAATTCATGCACCTATGTCAAAAAGTTTGTACCCTATTAAAAACATCTTATCCATAGTGCCTCATAAGCTTGAAACCTATCACAAGACTTGGTCATTTTACACATGGGGGTTAGACCTTATTACCAAAATAAGTATTTTTTCCAAATGGGTTAAGGTAATGACACTTACCTATGTCACTAGAAAGAAAATTTCCATGTTTATCCTCAACCACACTATTTATCACTTTGGTATTCCTTCCACTCTCATTTTTGACAATCATAAATCATTCAAAAATAGAGATGTTAAAACTCTTTACCAAAACTATCATATCAAACACAGATGGTCCACTCCTTACTACCCATAAGGTAATGGCCAAGTTGAGGCAACCAAAAAAAATATTTTGTGCATCCTTAAGAGAGTTGTAAATGAGTTTGGTCATGAATATCATACTCATTTATATCCCACCCTTTGGTAATACTGCACTAGTATTTACACACCCATAAGGGTAACCCCTTATTCCCTTGTTTACGATAGTAAGTCTATTATTCCTATTAAGGTCAACATTACATATTTATAAATATAATTACAAAAAATAATAGATGAATAATAATATCAAACTTCACACCTAAGTGAACTCGATCTCTTAAATGAGAAATGACTCAATGCTTTAAACTGTATACAAGTTTACCATAATCACTTTCACTATAGCTATAATAAGAAGATTAAAGATAGGGAATTTATAATAAAAGAACTTGTTCTCAAGAAGAATCAATGAAACACTAATACTGAGAGAGAGAAGGGAAAATTTGAACCTAATTGGTTAGGTCCATATGTTGGTGTTACCAAATATGGATCAAGATCTTACAAACTAGCCATGGAAGTGGAGAGAATCTTGATGAACCTATGAAAATTATGCACTTTAAAATATTCTATGCCTAAAATTTTTATATATATTGCTATTGGTATCCCAAAAGCTAAAAATTAAAAAATGAAAACACAATCACAACAAAAAAATCAAAAGCAAACATGTGTACATAGATCATCCAAATGTGAAAACTAGTTTACTGGCATTTTGGATAAGTACTATGGTGAAAATCAGGTTTTTGGAACCATGTCTAAATTATTGTCTATACTTACCCTAGTTACTTAGGGGCATCACCTTTGTGTAATCCATTATATATTCACAAGTTAGTCACTTATCCTATAACATGCTAAGTTTAGAGTTGTTATTCCTATATGTGAACCTGCATTCTTGCTCGTGATAATGAAAAAAAATCTTATTCCTTATTTTAAAAATATAAAAATATAAAAAAAATATAAAAAACAATACAAAAAACATTACAAAAAACATCAATATTAATGCATCTAGCTTATACATCATTCACTCATTATTAGGTGTGTCAATCATGCATCCTTTTCATCCCACACTCAAAATGCTTTATCAATCATCCATTTTATCATCCCTTCCCATATTAGGATAATTACATCTAGCCTAATATACCCACATATACTTTGTCTAAGGTGTATTATGTAGGCAACACTTAGAGATATGGTATCTCTACTGTCAGCTTGGCCACCATCTTCCTCATCATCCATTTCCCCAACATGGCTTAGCTTATTCTTATGCTTCTCCCTCAATTGTTTGGTACCTAGTTAGGATTTTAGATATAATTATCTAATCCTTACTTATATTGTATTTTTTTACAACTTTTTACATCCTTTGTTTTGATTGTTATATTATTTGTTTCCTATCTCTAAGCATTCAATTGGTTATTTTATTAATGTTTCTATCTTTAGCCATTAAGTTGGTTATTTTACTTCATTTTATCTCTAGCCATTTAAATGATTATTTCCTTTACTTTTTAAATTATGATCAATTTTTTCCTTAGAGTTACTCTTTGTCTATTTGTTTGTGTGTCAATCTTTATTAATATTATTGTAATTTTTATTATGTGTGTGTTCCAAATCATTTAGATTACTTTTTTGTTTTCAAATATTCTTTTAATTATTATTTTTATATGTGTTTAAAAATATTATTTTGTTAAATGCATAATAGTATGGTTATGGTTTTACATTATCATGATGTACTTTGATTTTGCACAATTTATTCTTTCTTTTGTGGTAATGTGTTTTATAACATCAACATTCATCATGATTATTTAATATCATTGGTGGTAATGTGTTTTATGTTATATTAAAAATTAGGTTTCTCAAAGCTTAATACTTTTTAAAATCTAATGTAAATAACAAAAACATGTGTAATGCAGCTATGTCACATTCTAAATCTACACAAACCACCCAATCATACCTTACATAAGACATAAATCCATAATCCATATGCTAAAAGAATTAAAACATGATAGCATAAATCAAACTATGGAAAACATAACTAGTGCTACAATATATCCATACATATTTCAATCATGCATAAATCCCATATAAATCAATAAATAGTCCATCAATGTCCAAATCCACATAGTACAAAGTCTCAATAAATCATCATGAATATATATAAAATGTGTCTATACAAAAAATGCATCTCAAATTATGTATACATTGATGAATCAATCTATCTAATATCCCCTATGTCTCATCCTATCCCTCTAACAGAGTGTCTAGTCTCAAGAATATATCCTCACATCATGGTGTGCATTTTAGAAGACCCATCACACATTGAACCTATCCCACTAACCTCTCTGACTTAATTGACTAAACAAATCAAGTAGATGTTGAACATATAATAAAATAATCCCTAAATGATGGTACCCTCTGAGAACATGATACATCCTCCTCATACAAGCTCCTATAATATGTTGCCTTCTCCATATCCCTTATCACTCTATCTAAATTATAAATATTCCCTTGTCTATATGGTATCACCCTCACCTTTGTTAGCTCAATCCTCACTATATCTCTCTCCTATTTTTAAAACTATGTCAATGTTGTACAGTCTAGAGTTTGGGTCTCTACATCATGTGTAACCAATGATGTAGCCATTCCATGCTTATCTATCCCATATATAATCCCTTATAATCTATCAACCTCAAATTTTTATCATTTGATCTCAATAGTGTGGTATCCTTTGTCATCTACTAAACCTTATAATCTGGA
Organism: Torreya grandis; assembly: GCA_037957365.1. Classification (NCBI taxonomy): domain Eukaryota; kingdom Viridiplantae; phylum Streptophyta; class Pinopsida; order Cupressales; family Taxaceae; genus Torreya; species Torreya grandis. The sequence goes on along the minus strand of JARHVA010004346.1, from coordinate 253,843 downwards.
TACCTCTTGGTGCAATCCATCAATCTCCTTATCACATGATCTAATCTACTCTCAAATTTTGTTAATAAGTGCATGTTTCTCTCTAGATATTAGAGTACATGAAGAACCAACCACATCCCCTCTATCTATCTAGGTGTCATGTGTTTCTCTCATGATTGAATCCTCCCACTCTCTATCCTCATCACTATCTACCTCTATCAATGGAGTCTCCCCTCCAACCCTATGCTTTGTATCCAAATCCATCCTTGTATCAACATCAATATCAATCCTTTATTTGTGGAAAATATATAAATCCTCCATGTCTATAATATATATATATATATATATATATATATATATACACACATAATATTTCCAAACTTGATCAATTATTGATGCTTTCTCTCTTGCAAGAATTTGTTAAGTCTCAATCTCTTTGAGTGCACACCCTAAGGGGCATACCAAGAAAAGGGTGGGTAGACCATTGGTGATTCATAGGATTATTTTCCATTTTTTCCATTTTATATTTATACACTTGTCTCCTAAAAACATTAACCTAAGCTTTGCCCCATATTTTTGACCCTCCTATAGTCACCTATCACCTCCATTAGTCCTTCCCTAACCTAAAACCCCTTTTTTGATAGTTTACATTACATAGTCATACACATCAACCTTATATTCTTATTGAAAAAACTCATTAGGGTCTAGATTAGCTCCTAGCCAACCTAGTCCATGACATATTTTTTTTTTATCAATTACGATACTAGGTTGTTTGGGTTGACCTTGTTGGCCTAAACTTTTTGAAGTGTTTAGGGTTAGATCCACCTATATAAACACATTCATTTTTATATTTATAAGAGAAGAAAAGAAGATGTAAGATATATTTCAAACCTACATATCCACCATTATACTTTAAGAACAAGCTTAAGGTTTCATACTTTCTTTAGAGATACAGATCTTATCTTGTGGATAATTCTTTTGGATATATTGATAGGTTTTATATCACATAGTTTATTTATCCTTATCATCCTTACATACCACAATAACCTCTTGCAAAGCACCTTGGCCAAGGGAGAGATTAAGTCTTGATGGGTTCATGTTCAAAGGTAAGTATTCTTAGCTTTGTTCTCCTTTTTTAAGATTGGATATATATACATTTGCACTTCTCTTCCATGCATTAGTATTTTATATACATTAACATGAGTATATATATTACATGTATTTTTACTTCTAGTGTTTATTACCCCCACTTTATGCCACAATATTTTGGTGAGCACTAGATTATACTTTTACTTTACTTATTATTACTTTAGTGAATCTAAAAACATAGGACCTAGTTAGGGTTATTACGTAGTTTTGCTTGACTCAAGGTTTGGAACCCTCCCAAGTGATATTATTTATGGTAAGAGATACCTTGTCTAGGTATAGTGGATTCATATTAGTCATGAACCTAATTATATAATGTATCCCCGATCATAAGTGTAGGTAGGATTTATCTTCTCTGAGTTTGGATTGATTTATAGATCTACTACATTTCCTATTACATATAATCTCCACATCATGTAGCTATTTAATCTCTACAACACATCCTCAACCCCATGATAATGATTTTTCTCTATCTCCTATCACATCCATATTAATATGGACTCCCAATAATATACCTCATGGATTTATACTCAAGCTAGCCACCAACCCATGCCTTGATCTGCATGGTGGTGTATATAGAATAATCAATCTAACTGGTCTCTATTAAGTCCACCAATCTACATACCAATCAATAACTCTACCATAAATGACATTTATATAATCCCTCAATCTAAAAGTATGTAACTATGTTTAGATATGGTTGGATTAATGGTCATGCCCCACTGTGCTTTATCCCTCATCAATCATGAAAATACATATGGCCCAACTAGTATATGATGTCTTATCCCAAACTATCTCATCACCTTATTTAGGTGATATCTCTCTTTATTGTAATAATGTATCCCTATAATGTAATAAAGGGTCATCATATAGTCCATGTGTAGGAAATCATGTGTCCACTGAAGCACAATATCCCTATAAGGTCTCCAGGTGATTTAATCATTACCTAGCTCATCAATATCCCTCCTATAAAACTCCAGGTCACCTAGGTGTGGTTTATGTCTCCCAATAATCACATGCCACCCATATTTCAATGGCTCATGATCATAACAAGTGCTCATATGTCCAATTGGCCTCTTTATATCAATGTGCTTCTAGAACCACACCTATAGTAATGTTAATAAACTAATCTCTCTCCAATCTGAATAAACTAATGTTGTAAATCCTAGTATAAATGTGCTAACATACCTAGACCCCATGTAAATATATCACACATCTCCATAATTTCTCTAATCACATCTAGAATACCAATAGTAAATAACCTCCCTCTCTTTTAGGTAGCATAATTCTACTAAAAATAGCCATGAGTATAATAATTAAAGAATTCATCTCTAATATAGTACAATAGTCTATATCAACACTGCCTCTAATAATAAGAATCAACTCATCACCAAAAATCCTAAATAATGTGATCTCCTAAGGACCCTATCCCTACTATACTCATTTCCCTTGTATCAAAATAACCAAAAACAAATACACATTCTCTAATTTGATAGTCATTTCCCCTATCAGTAAGTGAAATGTACTAGTCTCACTATGCCATCTCTTAACAAGTGTTGTAAGAAGCACTCTATCTACTCGAATATATAACATATGTACAATGTAAGATAAGTCACTCACATATATAATGCCAAAATCATACTCTATGAAGCTTGCCATCTGCACCATCGCTCTAAATCTATACTCCTAAGTCACAATCATTAGTAATACCTCCTACAAATCACATATGTTATCATTTATTTAATTTTACTCATCATTACATTCAAAATTATCACTACATTCCAATCACTCAACAAAAATAACAAAAATCAAACAAACATTTTCTGTTCATTTAATTTAATCATTCTTCTTTCATTCTTAAGAACACAATTTCACTCTTACATTATGCAAATTTGCTATCAATCCCTTAAATTTTACCTTTGGCTCACTCCATTAAAATTTTCTACTCCCTTAAATAGTTTTGATTATTTGACCAATGATTTTTCTCCCTTATTGGATGATTTGACCATTTCTAAACAACAAAATAACCTTTGTTAATCTAAGGTGATTTTGCTTCTCTATTTTACAAAATCACCACTACATTTTTTGAATTCATAATTACCTATAGTGAATTTGCTAATTTTGATGCTGAATTTACCATTTTGGAAATAATTAATTCATTTTATCTAACTTTGTGCCATAATTAATGACCATAAATGCAAAAAAATTCAAATTTAAAATAAATTACTAGAGACCCACTCCTCTTAAGTCTTTGAAACCTCCTCACTCACTTCATGGTGTGGAATATGATCCATATTTCTTCCTAGGTCTCAGAGCAGATCTCTCAACTCAATTTTATTAGTATATAACTTTGAAAATGAAATTTACACAAATGAATTTATATAACCCATTTGATATAGTTATATTTTTGTCCCCTACCAAATATTTTTCCCTCCCCATTCTTCTATCATACTCATTATTCATCCATTTTTCAAATTTCTAGAGATATTAAGTTAATTTACTCCAACTTTTTCTTTGAATCTTGCAACAATCTCTTTATATAAAATAAACACTATCATTTAAAATTCACTATATTTTTATTTTTTTAGATCCACAACTTATTATTACTAGGATATATCATTCCCACAACCACTCAATTGACACCTATGTCATTAGCAAAACATTAAGCATGCAATCTCTGAATGGTAAAAATATTATTTTTCAAATCCATAATCTAGTTATACTTAACTAGGGGCAACCTTTTCACATAACTAACATCTTACAAGTTTGACATCAATTCTATAGTAAGTTGATTTATCATTTGTCCACATCACTTTGTCTATTTCCTCTTTTCATTAATTTTGAGCATTTGTCCATTTACTCACACAAACCCTTAAGGGGGAATCATGACACTCATTTTCATTCATTTGGGGAAAATTTATCCCTCTTAATCATCAACACTCTACTTATTCTACTATACTTTACAATAATATTTATTGACGACACTATTTCAAAGAGGGGTAAATGTATACACCTAAATTTCATTTAATGTAAAAAAGCACTTAATATCTATTAATAGTTCTTCTCAAAATAATTCATCACATCTCCCTCCACATTAAGAAAGATTAATAAATCAAATTATTCAATTATTCATACTTTAAATCCTTATTTTAAATATAAAATATAGATTTTACACCTCATCTAACATCTTCCACCTTTTTCTCCCTCATCCCAACCATAACCACAACTTTCTCAACATCCTCTGAGTCATCCCCTAAGTTGTCAAGAAGTTTGGCTTATTTTTGATAACTCAAATAACCAATCCCATGTTTCTCTCAACCATTTAAAATGGTCTTCATCCACATGGGTAAGGACTCATTATCCACCATTGATTATTTAGATCATTAATAAATCCAAATAATCCTTCATCATTGGATCTTCCTCTAAAAATATAAAAATAAACTTGAAAGCATTCATTTTCAAACATTGAATCCTCACTTATAATAATTAAGCTATATCCAATTCACAAGAGAATCAAATAATACAAAAATTCCTTTTTCACCAAAACACTTCCTATTATCCTTTGCATTGGAAGAGTGAGGACCACAGTTTTTGAAGATCAAATACAGTTTACATTGTAATAGAGAATGGTTGCATCTTTGAAGTATAATTCTATCATTTCTATTTTCTTTGTTTGTTTTTATATCTTGTGTTTAATTTAGATTATATTAATATTGTATTAGTTATTATCACTTATAAATTTAATCACATAGCTGGAAACTCAAAATATAGAGATTTAAAAATAAAAATCTTAGATGAGGGTTTCACTAGTTTATACAAGGTTGAGAGGATAAATACGTGAATATTATGAGTGTAAACCACTTCCAAAATCTATAATTACCTAAACCAAGTTTACCTATATTACTTAACCTTATCCAATGTTTTTTCTATCTTGATCATCAATTTAAAGCTTAAAATATGCATTCTTGAAGAATTCTGAGATGTTCTTGATGATTATAAAAAGGTAGAGAGACACCTAAATGACATTCAAATTATCAATTTATATATTTTATAAAAATTTAATAATGTCAAAATAACCTTTTTTAACTTTTCAAATTGCTAGTTATGAAAATATCTCTCCATATGCTTCTTAATGAGCAAACTACAAAATATTGCCTACTTGTTTAAGACTATGTGTGTTAGGGTGAGAGTCAAAGTCAATTTTATTTTAATTTAGATCAGATACATTATTATCATGTATTTTTAAGGATAATTCACATTTAAATACAAATATTTTAATCTTGAAACAAAGGTCCATCAACTTCCAACCATATTGATAGTCCTATTTCATATACTGTGCAAACTTAGAGATTTTCTCCTAACTGAGTTGGTGTTATAAATAATAGAATTTTATATGAAAATAAATACCCTAATCTCATTATAAACATTCAATAGAAACACATTATCAAAATATAGGCCTTTAATTATACCTTCAAACACATTAATACTTGAAAAAACTTTCAAAAGATGTCTTAAATTACTTGACTCAAACTATGTTCAAATAGAGATAGTTCCCATTAGACTATGCTAATGAATGCAACCATTATTATTTGGTAAATTTATCTACACACATAAAAAATTCAACATATATAAAAATTTATTTATCTCACTTAATTTGAAACATGTAAATATATATGAAAACCATTCTTTTGATATTGAACTTAATAATTTCAAAATAGTCACGTTGTATTCACCTAAAAGTTGTATTTGAATGTTAAAAGTGTTGATTGTGATAACGTATTCCTAGATTAGACCTAGGCCTATCCTAGAGCCTTTATAAAACCTTACCAATCATTATGTAGACCACATATATATTTTTTAATCTAAAACATAGTCCCAAAATAACATTCTTAGATCCTAACCTAATGTGTCCAATAATCTACCAACTAGACACTAAAGCCACATTAAGGGCATTAAATCCACACGGTGATAGTGTCCCTTGTCATAAATCTCACAAATTAATATATTTTCAAATGTTTTCCCCTCTTATGATAATCCTAATTACATTTTATTATCCACACAAGCTATATATTACTATAAATACAAGACTATTATACCTCTATCCACTAAATGGAAAATAGATGCAAAAGCATATTCAAATAAGAAACAAGTTGATAAAAAATAAGGTAATTGATCCATATTATGTGATATTTATGCATACTACCATCTACAACTAACCTAACACTATATTTGAAATATTATTGATCTTAATCACACTCAAGTCATTCAAGACCACTCTCATTCTAGAATTCACTTGCACTTGCACCAAGCACCAAGTGGGAGAACTACATCAAGGTTGATCCCTCTTCAAAGTATTGGTATGCATAAAAATATCTTCACATCAAGTTTTTAAGGATGTCTATCATATCCTAATAAAAAACACACATTTTAATCTCATGACATAATTATAAAGAGGATTAGAATTTTCACAGTAAACTAGATTTTTCAAGCACAATATAAAGTTCTATATTTCATGCATATAGGAATAGAACCTAGAAACACCAACACATGTGTTAATATAAAATAATAAAATTCCTAAAAAGAGGACACTAGATCCATTTTTAGGACACTAGAGTAACATAAAGGTACTATCTATCTAGGGCACTACTATCTAGTAAAGAATCAGACCCTGGGACCTTGTTGATGCACTCAAACCTATCAAGAACCTAATTTTCAGAACCTAGATCTTCTACGATGATAATTTTCAAGATAATTCTCTATTTGCACATATTATTTAATATTTTTATAAATTCAAATAAATTCAAAACATGTAATAAATTAGTGGTTAATTATTATATATTATAGACTAATTTAGAGAACTCAACCCTTTAATCTAACTTAGGATTTGCATAGCCAAAGCCCTAAAAGGTTAAATAATTTGATGAACCTAAGTTACTTAAATATTTATTAGAACCCTAGTTTACATTCTCCAAAATTTTGTGCAATAAATTAGGGCTACATGTTTTTGATTTTATGATTTTTTAGACAACCTAGCTAATTAAATCAATCTCATTTAAGGTTTTAATTTATTTAAATATAATTTAAAATTTTTCAAAGAAACCATAGATTTAAAAATCCAAACCTTAGATGCTCTTAGGTATTTTATTATTTTTATCTATTTTCAGTAGATACTTTCAAATTTTTAGAACTTACATATTCTATTTTAGTAACAATATTTAGATTTGTTTACTATATACCATCTCAAAAAGCTATCCCTCTTCCTTTAAGAAGAAGTGCTAGACTAGGTGGTAATCCTTAAAAACATATTTATATTCTTTCTAATCGAGCCTATAACATGGATAAGGAACCTATCATAACTCTAACTATGCATCTTTCAAACCTTGATTAAGTTGATTTCAATGATAATGCATCTAAATATGAATAATACAACCAATAACAAGATGATATACACATTGAAAATTAGAACACACTCCCTTCAATTAATAATGAAAACATAATCATGAACAAAGATGAGGTATTAAATATATTCAAAGATAGAATTAAGGAATATCCCCTTGATCATGCACAAATATTACAATCCATATTATAAATTGAGAAGAACCTCCTACAAAAGATTAATTCCTACAATATATTTAATCGAAATATGCAAAAATAAAATAACTCTTACGAATAACAGAAACATAGAAAGCTTATATTGATCATAGGCCACTTCGAGGGGGCAACCTTCTTTGAGCAAGCTCAATATAATAAATTCATGGATGCCTTCATTGGGCCTCAACACTTACTTATATAATAACTCTATTCTAACAACTACTACTTCCCTTGTATGTGGGATAATTCAAATATGCTCTAAGGGATGACTTGCAAAGCATATGCATCCATAGCAATTATTACACTAATACTACAAAGAGAAGGGTAAGGCATGGGTTCCTAACATCCCCTCCCCCTTATAAAAAGCCTTGCCCTCAAAGCTTTAGATGGGGGAATTGTTGTTGAATCTAGAAGAGTGGTTCCCATGTTGCATCTTCTGGTTGATTGCCATGCTATTTGATTAAGACCTCTGTGATGGAGCAGGATCGAATTTGGTAGGTGTGCCTGTCTAGGATTGCTTTCAGATCGAGAAGGATGGAGCCTTCATTATCAAGTGCTGGTAAAATTGACTATACTCAGATGTTAGATCCAAGAACTTGCTTTAAATAGGAGACATGAAAGATAGGATGAACTTTGGAGGAAGGTGGAAGCTCTAACTTGTAAGCAACTAACCCAATATTTTAGAGAACCTTATATGGCCCATAAAACTTTGGAGTAAGCTTTTGGTGCCCTTTTAGTTTTAGTGATGATTTCTTGTATGGCTATAGACAAAGAAAGACCATATCACCAAGTTGAAAGGTACTCTTAGAGTGGTACTGATTAGCCTGCTACTTCATTCAGTTCTGTGCCATGTGGAGATTATCTCGCAAGGTGTGGAGAATTTGATCCTAGTTTTGGAGAGTAGTGTCAACTTCTTAAACTGGTGAGCTACCAAGATTATATGGAAGAAGTGGTGGCAGTGCTTACCCATAAAGTGCTTCATAGGGAGTCATTTTGGTGGAAGTGTGGTATGAGGTATTGTACCACCATTCAGCTAGGGGAAGCCACTTGGCCCATTGATGTTATTGTTCTGAAGCAAAGAAATGAAGGAAGGTCTCCAAGCATTTGTTGACTATTTCTATTTGGCCATCTATTTATGGGTGGTACCCAGAGCTCATTCTCAACTGTGTGCCTATGTGATGAAATAGTTCCATCTAAAAATGTCTGGTGAAAGTGGCATCACGATCTGAGATAATTGAAGAAGGAATGCCATGAAGATGGAAGATATGATCCAAGAAAACCTGTGCAACTATAGAGGTTGTGTATGGGTGGCTAAGTGCATAAAAATGACTATATTTAGAGAGGTAGTCAATTATGACTAAGATCACTATCTTTCCCCTAGATTTAGGGAAGCCCTTAATGAAATCCATGGAAATATCTGTCTAGATCCTAGTAGGAATGGGCAAAGGCTCGAGCAAACTGGGAGTCAATGTGGTTTCACCTTTGTTTCATTGGTAGGTATCACATTCAGCCACCTTCTATTTAATTTCAGCTTTCATTCCTTTCCAAAAGAAGTGTTGATGTGCCCACTCATAGGTTTTGAGAAATCCTAAGTGCCCTATTTAGGGGGAAGCATGGATGTCATAAAAGATGGCCTAATGTAGGTCGGTACTTTGGGAAAGCACCAAATGACCCTTGTATTATAGAGAAGCATCGTCCCATGAATAATGTGGTACTGTAGAGGGGTTAGTGGCCAATTGATGAATGAGGTGGCATAAGGAGGTATCATTTGCATACCCTTGTTGGATAGATTCCAACTAGTTTAGAATGGGCATGGAGATGGCAGAGAGGGAAGGCTAGTCCTCGAAGGTTCTTGAGAGAGCATCAGCCACAACATTATCTTTTCCATTCTTATAAGTGATCTTATAATCATAACCCATGAGTTTGCTAACCCACTTCTGCTGAGTTGGGGATGAGACCCACTATGCCAAGAAATATTTCAAACTTTGATGATCAGTTTTGATGCAAAAATGATTTCCCAATAAGTAGGGTCTCCATTTTTGTACTGCATGTAAAATTTCCATCATTTCATTTTCATATGTAGAAAAAGCTAAATTGCAACTAGAAAGGGCTTTGTTAGTGAAGAAAATTGGTCGGCCCTCTTGGAGAAGAATAACACCTAAGCTGATGCTACTGGCATCACTTTTGATGGTGAAAGTTTTGGTGAAGTTTGGCAGTGCCAAAAATAGTGTGCTACACATAGCTTATTTGAGTTTGACGAATGTCTGGTCAGCTATTGCACCCCAAGTGAAAGCATCCTTATTCAATAAGGAAGTCAAAGGAGCCATGATCTTTCCATAATCTTTGACAAACTTGTGATAGTATCCTGTCAGCCCTAATAAACCACGAAAGCTCTTAAGGGTGGTTGGTCGAGGCCAATTCTACATAACACTAATTTTTTTTGGGTCCAAACAAACCCCATTCACTGAAACAATGTGCCCCAGATAATCAATTTCCTCTTGACCAAATGAACACTTAGATTGCTTGAAACATAATTGATTGTTTGCTAACAGTTGTAATGCCCTATCAATATGTTGTAGATGCTTGGCCCATGTGCGGCTGTAGATCAAAATGTCATCAAAGAAAACTAAAATAAATTAACAGAGAAAAGGTTGAAAGATTTTATTCATGAGTGTTTGAAAAGTGGAAGGGGCATTTATAAGGCCAAATGGCATGACAAGGAACTCATAGTGACCTTCATGCATATGGAAGGTTGTCTTGGGAATGCCATCAGGATGCACTCAGATTTGATGATAGCCAGAATACAGATCCAACTTGGAGAAGAATTTGGCCCCATGGAGCTCATCAAGAAGCTCATTGATGACAAGAATTGGGAATTTATCCTTGATAATGAGGTGGTTAAGGGATCAAAAGTCAATGCAAAGGCACCATGACCCATCTTTTTTGTGGACAAGAAGCATTGGGGAGGAATATGGGCTGGTGCTAGGACAAATAACTCCAAACTTGAGGAGTTTTGGACTAAGTTATTAATTTCAATCTTTTGTAGATGGGGGTAACGGTACGGCCGGATGTTGGGTGGGATGCTTCCTAGAAGGAGAAGAATGTGGTGATCTTTAGGGAATGAAGGGGGCAAACCTACTAGTTCTAAAAAAATGGTTTTATGCTTGTTGAGTATGGCTTGTAAATCTTTAGGGTGGTTAGTAGCAGTGGGGGGTTGGAGTTGAATGGAATGCAACTGTGTAATGACCCCATGTGAGCCTTTCTTCAAAAGTTTTTCCATGTGATGAGAATTGATGATGCTAGAAAATCTTAGAAATAACCCTTTTAAGGTGTGATTCTAACCATTATCTATGAACTACATCCAAAGCTCAGATAAGTCCCATAAAATAGGTCCTAATGTGCAAATCCATTATGCCCCTAAAACCACATCACACCCTCTTAAAGGTAGGGAAAACATATCAGAGTGAAAATTATAATCTCCCATTGCAATACACACATTCCAAAACTTCCCTTTACATGGCAATGTGCCAATTTTAGCAATCATGACTTCAAACCTAAAACAAGGGTATACAAAGTAGTCTAACACCTTAGCAATGTGAGGATCGATGAAATTGTGAGTACTTCCTAAATCAATGAGGATTGTGAGAGGGATCTTTTTGAAGCACCCTTTGACCTTCATGGGTTGGGGAGTGGTGACACCTGCTAGTGCATGCACTGAGATCTTAGGTTGAGTCTCTTGAACCACTGGGTCCTCTTCAGTGCCGGGTTCTTCTTGAGCATCTTGAAATTTTGGAATATCAGGCTCGTTGTCTTACTCTAGTGGTGACTCCACATCTATCAAGTAAAGTTTTTGTTGGATGCACCTGTGACCTCTAACCCATTTGTCATCATAGTTGTAACATAATATGTTCTCTTTGCAAGCCCATATCTCTACCTCAGTCAGGTGCTTGATTGGTGTGGTTATGGTTGTCCACTGATTCACTATGTTCTTTGCTCGTGAAAAGGTGGGAGGTCAACACTGTGTGGAGAGTTTATCTTCTACTAACTTAGCTAGACCCAAAGCATCCATCATATTTTCAGGTCAAAACATTTTTACCTCTGAGTGGATCAGCTCTTTGAGGCCACTAACAAAGTAGCTTTTGAAGAAGTCATCTAACAACCCTTTAGTGTGATTAGTGAGTTTTTCAAATTCAATTTGATATTCATGAATAGTACCTATTTGATGGAGTTTGGTGAGAGCTCCTATGAAATCCTTGAATGTCAAGGGACCAAACTTGCCTAGAATTAAGGATGCAAAATTTGACCAATCGGGTTCATCATTTGACTTGAGATACCAATGGTACCACTGAAGTGCTTCTTGTTCCAGATGAAAGGAAGTAATTGGGAATTTGTTTGTAGAATAAGTATTATGGAGGTTGAAGAATTTTTTATCTCAATATATCCATCTTGTATGATCTATACCATTGAACCATGGAAAGTCTAGCTTAGGTCCACATGAGAAGTTGGAAGCAAAGGAGTGATGCTCTAAAGAAGACTCCTTCTATACTTTGTTGAGAAAGATGTTATTTTTTTGATTCAAGCCACGCATCATATCGGTTAACTCTGTAACCTAAGATTTCAATGTTGTGATTTCTTCATCCATGATTTTTGTGCCTGCATGAGTGGTGACCATAACCAGTTGTTAATAGCTAGGGATCCTTTACAAATTTTTTTTGCTACTTTTTACTACTGCTTTAGAAATAAATTATCTAAAATTGTGTGGTTAGAAATATCCTCAACTATGGATACACTGTTGTTTGCTCTCTAGACCTGATAAGTTGGATATGGACTTCAAGTTTGTTTGGATGCCTGAAGGATTTTTTTAAAATTCTCTCTAGCTACCAACGTTGTATGATCGAGTACTACTCTCCAAAAATTTCTAGCCATGGGTTTACCCCTTAATGGCAACTTTTGGTTTACCTCACAGGTGGGAACTAGTCAATCAGGATGGGGCCATTACCCTTTTCATTGGCAAGTCCTCTCAATGGCCCAGCTACTTTGGGGTTCTTTTGGTACTCCTCACAATGAGTTTTAGGGCTTATGCCCAAATACTTCCCATAGTTACGCAGATGGGTATTTACCTAATTCAAAATGATGGAACCTGTAATGAAAAATAAAATTCTTGCCAAAAATGGTGTAGCTCCTAAAAAGCCTTGCTTAAAAATAAATTGCTCCAAATCTACCCACAAAGCCAAGAAAGCACTCTGATACCAGATGAGAAGAACCTCCTATAGTAGATTACTTCCTACAATATATTTAATCAAAATATGCAAAAATAAAATAACTCTTATGAATAATAGAAACATAGAAATCTTATATTGATCACAAGCCATTTCGAGGGGGAAACCTCCTTTGAGTAAGCTCAATACAATAAATTCCTAGATTCCTTCATTGGGCCTCAACACTTACTTATTTACTAACTCTATTCTAACAACTACTACTTCCCTTATATGTGGGATAATTCAAATATACTCTAAGGGATGACTTGCAAAGCATATGCATCCATAACAATTACTACACTAATACTAAAAATAGAATGGTAAGGCATGGGTTCCTAACATAAATCAAGAATAAATTAAACAAGGGTGAATCTTCAACTCCCTTAGTTAATAATGTTGTTACACCTCTAGTGAGGCCAACTCAACTAACCAACTATCAAAAACTAATATTTTAATTCAATAACCATCAATGATAGATATACTTCTTGTGGTAAGTTCTTCCACTCTAGATGTATAATCCTTTATGCATGAGATTCATATTCTATAGTTTAAGGTGTTACATATCGATAAGGAAGCCACTGGGCCATCACATGCCTTAGATTCTAGAATTTTATTACATACACCTTTGGTACATCACATTGTGGCAAATCCATTTCCATCAAATTTTTTATCACCCAAGCTGACACTATATGATGTCAAGGGTGACCCAGAGCATCATCTTATAGCTTTTCACGTATCATGCTTGGACTATGTGTCAAATGATTATCTTTTTATGAATATATTTCCATGTAATCTCAAGGATTATGCCCTATAGTGGTTATATGATTTAACAAATAAATCTATCATGACATTTAATCCCTTAATTGACATGTTTCTAGCACATTTTTCTATCAACATTAGTGATAAGATATCATATACACAAGTGGCATAATTAAAACAAAAATTGAATGAGCCTATCAAAGATTATGTATTATGATACAAGATAATATTATCTGAATTTAATATCCCCATGGAAGACAAATAAATTCAAGAAATTTTTAAATAAAATCTCTCACCAGCATTACACAAATCTATATTTTTCAAGAAGTTTACTACATTTACTGATTTATGCCACATAGTCAAGGCAAGATAGGTTAAGCTCTTATCAATGGGAAAACTAAATTATACAAATAGATAAGAATAAATTATTAAGATTTAAAATAAAATTCCACAAAAGGTAAGGTCCATAGAGAACAAAATTTATCAAAAGGCCATAGTCAACTTAACTTCTGAGCCATCTCTTATATTGCTTTTATCCGCTATTTAGTACAAAATCTTTACTAACCTTCTAGAGTCACCAACATGAGTTTTACAATAGCTCTTGGAATGAAATGTTATATCACTCCCTCTCATTAAATAGGTTAATATGATGTGACCCTTTCTGAATAACTATGATTTAAATTCATTTTGTGAATATCATAGGGTACCATGCCACACAATAAATAGATGCATTAGCTTAAAGCACAAAATATAAGATCTAATTGAAGATATTATTATTGATGTGGGTATACCCATAAAGACATAAAAACCATAAAAAATATAGGCTAAGTAACTAAATATTTTTTTAGATCATTTCTTAAATCATATAATGAATGAGGCAGGGGGCACATCAGGTGTTCACTATAAATATCAAGTGCATCCACCACTAGATTTATATCACATAGTTATAGAGGATGCACATACATTGCATAAAAACATTAACATGCATCATACTATAGTTCTACTTATACCACTTATCAAATCATTAGAGTAGGATATTATGGATGATGACACATATCTACATGCACTCTTCATATGAGCATACATAGACCACCATCCTATTTAAAGTATTATGGTTGATAATGAGTCAAGCATAAGAATTTACACAATGACACTCTTAAAATAATTATTCTACATATATTAGTATATTACCCACAAATACAATCATTAGTGGGTTTAGCAGACACATTAAGATCTCCATTGGGTATATCATGCTTTTTATAGGTTGGACTGACACACATAGCCACTTGGTTCCTAATAGTAACTAGTACAGGTGTATTCAATATAATATTAGGTAGGCCATGGATACAAAATATCTAAACCATCCTACCTATAGTAAACTAATGACTAAAATACATACATGATAATTAATTGGTTAAAGTTGAGGGTGTCCCATATGAGTATCATTTACCCATCCCATAGGTAGTTCTAACATAGACACCAGTTATAGTTCTAACACCATTTTAGATATTACATGGTTATCAACTATAGATAAGAGTACACTTCTTATGCATACTATTGAGAATTATTGTCATTTATGTCAAGGTACATTTGGTGAAGATGCATGGTGAGTGGTCTTTGAGGTATGAGTTTGTGTGCCTGATGTGATAAGGAATCCATTTAACAAAAGAGAATTTGAAGGCAACCTAATGTATTTTTACTGAGAGAGAATTTTAAGTCAACCCAATGATTATTATATTAGTTTATGTCAAGGTTAATGCTAAGGTTCAGGTCAAATGAGCTTTAAAGTATGTTTGAGTATTAGTTCTTGAGTACAAGGTATCTTGAGAAGCCTAGTATAGACCCTATGAGAAAGTGTAAATAGTGAAGTTTGGTGAAGTAAGTAAGCACAATATTATGATAGGTTGACTATAATTGTGTGACCATTCAAGATAAGTATTTTTTAAGGTCAATTTTAATGTTTCAAGTGCTTAAGAAGCCTAGTCATAACACTAATCATAACATGAAGAGATCTTATGAGAAGGTATGAGTATGATGGATTGGTGAGATGAGTGTAAAAATGCATGAATGGATGTATAAGTTTTATTTATTTTTAATTTAATTCATTATATAACTCATGATAATCTCAAGGTGAGATTCCATGGTTAAGACATTTAGTTCAAGTCTATAACTAGACTAGTTCTAGACCCTGCCTAACTTAATGAGGTATCATGATATATTTTCAAGGTATATGAAGGATGTATGGCTATGTTATATAATTTTAGAGGTTTATTTAGTATGTGAGTGAAGTGGATAACACATGGAAAGAGGCATAAATGTCAGTTTTAAGGCCTAATGTGATATATAAGTCAAGGTCTAGAGAGAAGAAAGAGAGAGTATGGGCTAATGAGGGGCCATGATAAGATTTTAATATGTTTGAGATAATATGATAATGAAAAAAAATATGATATGTTTTTTCAAGTATGTTCACAAAGTCTTAGGTCATGGTTTATAAGAAAAGGCATGAAGAAAAGTGGTTTTGGGGTCTCTCGAGTACACAAAATGAAGGCATGCAAACTAGAGAAGAACTTTTAGGTGTTCATTTGAATGTGTAACCTCTACATGAGAATTTTATATATTAAAAATATATGGGGAAGGGTCATACATAAAAAAATATAGGCATTGGTTTTTGATTTAAATGGCAATCCTTTATGAACAGTTGTTAATACCAAACCCTATGTTAAACCTCTCTAAAACCCTAACAAGGACCCAATGTGAATTATACTATTAAAAAAATCCTATAATTGTCTAAAAATAATATAAAAATTATAGGGTAATTTATTTGAATCTCCCAAGTGACTCTAGGTGGTGCTGGCTAGTCAGATGAGAAAGAAAATGCACAAATACATGTTTATTTATGAATATTTTACTATAATAGTTAAATTTTGCATTGTTAAAGAAAAGAAAATAGATGGAGGATGAAGTTTGAGAATAATTTTTAATTTACATGAAGATTTTTGGACATGTTCAGTCCCTTAAGTGTGCTAAATTGGTCATCCAAGTTAGCTAGTCACTAATAGGCCTAATGGTGGAAACAATAACAAACCCAGGCAATATTGAGGAGATGATTATGAATGTGTTAACATGGAATAGTGATAAAAAAAAAATTCATGGAGATATTTTTAATTAATTTTAAGACATTATAATTTTTGGTAGAATTTTTTGAGGTCAGTGGTTATAATGAAAAAGTTATTCACAAAGTTGACTTGTCTAGTTCAGATGAGATAGTGAGATACAAGGTCATGAGATTGGTCTAAAAGACCAATATTTTCCATTTGAGTATATTATAATTTATATAAAATAATGGTATACTTATTTCATTAGATCATATTAATTAATTTTAATTCTTGCAAAGTGGTCATACAGGTGTTGAAGGTCAATGCCACCATAACTATGCTTTAAAGTAAACGGATAGTTCTAGGTAAGCAAGTTGTAGTGATAACTTTAAGACTTTATACCATGAGTTGAATTATATAATGTACATGGTTTTTTGGGTAATTTTATGTCTTATAAATGTTTTTTTTAAGGTTTTATAGTTATTAAAAGTGATTGAAATGTTGAAGCTAAAATGGCTTGTCTGGTTCTAGTTTGACTATGTATAGTGAGATCAAAAGATTGGTCTGTAAGATAAATATTTGAAAGTAGACCTTATGTTTTTTTAATTTTAAAGTGGTATATAAATTAAAAATTATATTTTTAAAGTATCATTTTCCATGTGAAGTGTCCTTTTAGGTTTTAAATATTAAGTTGTTCATGACTAAGTTTTGGAGAGTTCCGACAATTCTAAGTGGGTTATTTTCAAAGAAGAGTTTGAGTCCTTTTTCCATAAGTTATCAAGTATAAATAATATGGTGATGACCCTGAAGTCATTTATTTTATATATATGTTATTTATTTACATTATTATTTAGCAAATTTGTCTTTAATCTTTAGTAGTTCAAGATAGACTTTTTGTAGGTTCACAGGCCTAATTATGAATAGTACTAATGGTGTGCTTCAAATGGTGGTTGGAGATAAAAAGTATCATGGACATAATATTAGATTATTATATGTATATTTTAGTGGAATATAATTTTTTCCTAATGTGTGTGGAGTTTGAAAGTGTTCTAAGGAAGACAAAGTGTAATGTGTCCTAAAGTAAACCTAATGGAATTAGGTCTCCATGAGACCTAATAGTAAAATGAGGTAAAATTAAGTTATGTATGACCTAAATGGACTCAATAATAATTTTAATTATGTTAATTATATTTAATAATAAATATTACATGGAAAAATTAAGCAGTTAAGGGTGATTATTTGACCAAGAGGTATATGAATAGGGAATGGTATATATACAGGACAGTTTTAGGCCTATTTGTGTGTGTAGAGGAGAAGTGAATGAAATAATAAATTGGTAATCATAATATGGTATTATAAACCATATGAATAGTGTATATAAAGTGTGATTAATATTTGACATACGTTTTATATATGAAGATCAAGGTCATATGACCTAATCAGTCTTGAAGAGACCTAATTGAATGAAGAGGCCTAAAAAGTAGTTTGAGAAGGATGAGTGTGAAGAGATGAAGAGGTGGTCATCATAATTTGGTTTATAACAAGGTGTCATACAAGTGATAAAATAAATTAGGTGGATGATTTAGTGTTAAGTCATCTAGGGGGTTGGTGCCTTCTTATAATTTGGTGCTTGTTAAAGCGTAGTTAAGTTGGTGCTTAGCTAGTTAGGGTTGGTGATCCATGTGAAGCTGGTGCTTCACTAAATTATATTTTTAGATATCAGTGTATTTTCTTCCCCTTAAGGGTTTCCCACATATATTATGTGTTGTCTTGTGTAATCTTGTTTTATGATTATTGCTTATGCATTGCTTGATCTATATGTTTATGTAATGGTTCATGTATATTAAGAAGGAATTGAAATAAATATTTAAGATAATAATTCACCCCACCCTCAGTGATTATGCTTCCAAAATTTGGTATTAGATCAGGTCCTTTAAAGTAGGCCTAACAGCCTAAAGGATATCCTAGAAGTAAGGATGGCTAGTCAGCAAGCTCAAGGTGGTTTTTCTACTAGTAAGGCACTATTATTTAATCAAAATAATTATGAATTTTGGATAATATAAATGAGGAAATATTTAATTTCAATTGGCCATAACATATGGCAGTCAATTGTGGATGGATACACTCCACCTCCTCTACTATCAACTGATGTAATAGGTAAAAAGGAAATTGAGAGAAATTCCAAGGAAATGAATGTCATTCTATGTGGCCTATCAGAGGTAGTGTTTTTGAAGGTGATTCAATGTGAGTTAGCCAAGGTGATATGGGATATGAAGAATATATATGAAGGAGACACCAAGGCAAATATGTCGAAGCTGTAGACCCACTAAAGATAGTTTGAAATTCTAAAGATGAAACCATTGCATCTTACTTGTTGAAGGTTGACGAAGTTATCAATGTCATTAGAGGATTATGGTAAGAATTGAAAGAGTCTATATTTTTTTTAAATATATTTATATTACTAGCTTCTAAGTTTGATTATAAGTTGTCTAAAATAGAAGAGATGTAATATTTGGACAAGCTAGAAATGGATGGGATTCATGTCATATCGACTACCTATGATAAGAGAACAAATGAATGAGGGATTCCCAAGAAAGAAATAACATTCAAAGTTGATAATAAGTCAAAATCCAAGAAGGTCAAGGATGAGGTATGTTCAGATGTTGATGATGATGAACTGATAGTTATGTTTTCTCAAAAATTGAGGTTTGGATTTGGTAATTACAAGGGTAAGTTTTCTTTCAAATGTTTTAATTATGGTAAGATTGATAATTTTGCATATAAGTGTCCTAACAAGGATAAGACTAAGCATGATTAATAACATGATAAACATCATGGTGATGATAAGAAGGTCTATAAGCTTGACAAAAACAAGAAAGATTTTAAGAAGTATGAAGGTAAGAAAGGGTCATTCAAGCACAAGAGAAGCTTCTACACCAAAGAAAATAATAACTCATTTGATGTAAGTGAAACAATCACATCTGATAGTGATGATAATAATAATGAACATGAAAATGACAATAATGAATCCTTATTCATGGATATAGAGATAGATAATGAGGATTTCTCAAAATGAAAAGACCTTAAAAATTATGAATAATTAGATGAAGAAGAGGTTGAAGTAAACCTTGAGGTATAATTGGTGAGTGATCTAGAGGATCTAAAGTTTCAAATGAGAAATAATCACAAACTAATATCATTGGTTAAGGACAATGAGGATTAGATTGGTTAGTTTGAGGAGAGACTGAGTAATTGTTGATGCCTAAATATGTATCACAAGTGCCTAGGGTGTTCAACAACACTTATCATTTAAGAATTATAAGAATCTAAAGCATGAGTTATATTTTGTGATAATCCTATTATCTATTAATGGAAAAGAGGCAAATTAAGTTGACTATTTCACAATATTTATAATGTTTTGTGGTTGGGGGCCATCATGGCCAAATAATTAATCTATGCAAAATATGAAGTATGTTATGCTAAGAATAGTTAATTATGGTAAATAAATAATATAAATACTAATATAAGATTTATATTTACAATGAAAATTAATCTAGAGTGATTTGGTTAAAAATGAGTAAAAATAAGGGTAAGGTAAAGAATAAATGTTATTGATATTCTTTCTAAGTATCATGACAAAGTTCAAGTATCATCCATGCATGCACTTAACCAATGTATGACATGAAGTATTATAAGCTCAAATCCTATCGAACATCATGAAAACATCTAAGAAATGTTGTAAATAATTCAAATAAGAACCAAGCTCACTTTAAAGATCTACCCTTGCAAGCAAAAAATGCTAAACCAAACACAAGAGGAGTAAGAAAATGAGATGAACCTAAGAACCTTCAATTAACCTAGAATTAGAAAAAGTTAATAACTCTGCATTCAAATTTACACATAAATAATTCATAAGAATAATTTAAATCTTGAAGTTAGAAGAAATAAGTGAGATAAAATCTAGGATAACAAAAGACACAAGCAAATTTGGATAAACTTTTCATAATTCCTTGCTTAAATTAATTGCTTAGAAGTTACAATTGGTATTGAATCCAAAAACTCCCTCTCCTCTTTTACAATTAGAAATACTTCTTTATATATACCTTCCATGAGGTATGCCATTTAGTCATGTCAAAATTTAAGAACAAATGTCCTTTTAAAACCTTTTGAAAAACTTCTAGACATTCTAAATGACTAACATATAGGCAATGTGCTTTACAAGTTGCACATGACTTTATAAAATAATATTATCTTTTAAAAAGTATAAAAGCTCAATTACAATGGAATATTCCTATCTTAACTAACTTGGAGACCCTTTTTGTGTCGAAGTCTTTTGATTTTCGTATAAAATATTCATTATGTAATGTTTCTCATTGATAAGTTGAAGATGAATGATAGATCTCATGAACAATTCTTTTTATTTATATTCTATGCCCTTAAGATCCCTCTAATCCCTTTATAAAACTTGTTTGATGCCCTTGAAATATCCTCCTTTATAAAGCTTGTTTGATGCCCTTGAAATATCCTATCTTTTCATCTGATGATAAAATCAAGCCCATTACTTCTTATTATCAACCCTTTTTTCCCCTTGTCCTTCATTCATTCTTGCATGAATTGAGTAGTTCTATACTTCAACTCCTCATCAGTTATTAGACCCAAGAGACTAAGTATGGTAAGATATTTAATCAATCTATCTAATATGTGCAAAATTTTATCTTCTTACTACTTGATATCCTTAGAAATGTACTCCAGCTACTTGGACTAGCTACTCAGGGCCTTGATCTTATCAATTAATATAGCCATAGCCATATTAAGATGGACTAGGCTGATTATCCTAAATCTAGGAATTTGATTTTTATTTAATACCTAAATCAAATCCTTCACTTGGTAGTTCAAATATTACCATTGGACAACTTGTCTTGTAGCCTTAGTACTTTGTTTATTTATTGCATCTTTCCTGGTCTTGACTAAATTTAAATATTTAAGCAAATCAACCATGGTGTCCTCAAATTGCTTGAATCTATCTCCTTGGATTAACAAGATGGCTTCTTCTTTCAAAATCTTGTTCTAGTGTAATATTCCCTTGATCATTGTTTTCAACTGATCTATCTGAGCTTGAGCCATTTTAAGAAAATTCTCTTCAAATATTGCGTCTTCACCATGCTTTTATCCTCTAACTGGAGTCAATATAAAAAAAGGTTCCAATTTCTAGAAGGTAGACTCTTCTCCACCAACCATGGCCTTCTTCTTAGTTATTCTTTGCAAACTAGTAGTGGTTCAGTTAAATTTGATACCATCTAAATATTTTATCACCTTTCAAGCTGGGGTCTTGATTTTTACTTCACTTGATTCTCCTAGAGAAACCATTCTTCTTTCATCTTCCTATTATAGGGAAACTATCCATGGATTAATTTTTTTATTAATAGGGATACTGATGGCCCTCATCATAACCCATGGATATTGTGCACTAGGTACTTTCTACAATTTTCCATAAATGAACAATTCAAGAATGGTTGGACCCTAAATCAAGTTTTCCTCAATAAGGATACTAAATTCACTCAAAAGATGAGTGAAGGTCACTTTGGGCTTCTTAGCCTTCCTTGAAATAATGGCTAATTTAGATTTTATTTTGGGGAGGTCTATAAGAACTATATCCAAAACTTATTTCCCCTTCTCTTCCTTTATTTCTTATTTTTCTTCATCCTCAGACTCATAGGTTAATGATATTATCTTGAGGACATCTTCAATTATTTTACCAAGGTCTAGTGCTACAATATGAACCTCCTCCACTAGTGATCTTTGCTTCTCTTCTTGAGTTGAAGAATATGCAATTTCATTAGGATTTTTCTCCTCAAGACTTTACTCAAGTTGTAACTTAGGTCTAGAATCTATCTATATTAGGGTTGGTGGGGGTCTAGAAGGTGTACCACTCAAAAAAAGGTATTGCCTTGGTCCTAATTTCCATTTTTCATCATTTCCTTTTTATACCTCTACATTATTGACTCTAGAGTTATGTTATGCCTTTTCAATCTAATGGTAAACTTAGAGAATGAAGAGGATTTAATATATATGGGGTCAAAAGGACTAGGCTAGTGATCATAATGGATATTGATTCCATTAGATTTTAGATGTTCCTTGATGCTTCTATGAGGATCCCACTACCTTAGCTCATCAATTTAGAGATTGAATAAGGTCATATGTTTGGAAGTAGACTCAATATTATCCAAATATGAAAACATGATCCTACTAATGGTTATGGGGAGGAAATGAAGCAATCCATTTCTTTTGGTCTTAAAAAGAGCATCTATTACATTACATAGTTGATAAGCTACCTCTTATTGTGCTACTTTGACAAGTACATGTATAGGTAGTTTAAGGGGAGTGAATTATGTTCTTTTAATGTTGATGATTATACAATTGTGGTATACTTAGATGTCCCCCATGCCCTTAATTGAATTTTTAATCAAGGGGTTGACTCTAGACATTATATTCCTAGTTATCACTTCTTCTAGGGTTGGATAATCATAGTCACATATGAATTAGATGTGGTCCTTGTATTTGAATATGTGTAATTTTGAATAGTATTGAGAAACTATATATGTCCCATCAGGTGACCATTATCTAAGGTCGATGATCTTTATTGTGGCAAGTAAGTCATCTAAGAAGTATGACATCATGAATAATTGCTCCTAATCTTATTCTTGACTACAAAAAACTATCTACTTAAGTAGGTGTTGATAACTTCACCAAGAGGAGGGGTGAGCTACTTCTCAATCATAAAGTAGAATAAGGGCACCTAAATTTGTCCACATAGATAGTTATTGAACTTCTACATAACTTGTTAATCATAGTCATGACCATTCTTATCCCAAGTCTGAATTGATTAATGGGGATGTTGCTATTGAAGTCTAAAAATACCTAATTTATGGAATATAGCCATGAGGAAAGGATGTTCTTCAAATCATTACTCTTGGCCCAATTGTTGATAGTGGTTTGGTCTAGTTGGGTCTTAGGCAACTTATAGTAGTTTTCAAATGCTATAGGAGAGATATAAGTAATCTTCCTAAAACTACCCTCATGAATAATCATACATTTGTCTATTTTTCCATCTTTAAATAAGAGAGAGAATATCTATACAATGTAGTAGCTTGGGTTTTGTTGTAGCATAATGGAGACCTATCATTTGAATGATTACTATGTCATAATAGAGCCTCCTTGCAAACATGATCTTCTCCTCTTCTCTTGTGATGGGATGCTGGTTCTCAGTGGTCCAAAATAGGCTCAACTAATTATTTTCACCTATATTTAGAATTATGACATCAAATTATGTGTGCTTAAAGACTCTTCCCTCTACATCTATAGTCAAATAGATTTATACATCTTCTTTAGAGATAATTTTCCATGTTGATATGGATGTAAGTTTTTCTAAGTGCTTGTTATGGCTTCTCGTTCAATTTTGGATTAAATTATCCTTTAACAAATGATATTCCAATCTCCCTTGGCTTGATTATGACAATCAAAAGATCAAACTAGGGATTCTAAACATGCTAGGGGTTTTTTGAAGGTTTTTACAATGCTTTAATGGTAGGAGATGTTAAAACTTATGTGATATTTATGATTTAGATTATACTTAGATATTTATATTTATAAATTTTCATTACCCAGGTCTACAAAATCTTTGGTTTAGCTCATTAAGCTTATATGGCTCTGATGTGGCATCATTGTGGCATTTTGATGGTACTTTGCTCATTAACATTTAAAAAATGATCATTATTATTTAAAAATTCCACCTTGATCCTACACCATTGGATTTATTTATATAGATCAATGAGGTTCATTGATCTTGATTTACAAGGTTGAATGTGATTGGTCTTGATCTTTGTTAAAATGTAAACATTGATCTCACACTAGTGATCTTGATTGCATGGATCAATCACACTCCATTTATCTTGATCTAATTGATTATGCTTACTT
Organism: Torreya grandis; assembly: GCA_037957365.1. NCBI lineage: Eukaryota > Viridiplantae > Streptophyta > Pinopsida > Cupressales > Taxaceae > Torreya > Torreya grandis. The sequence goes on along the minus strand of JARHVA010004346.1, from coordinate 229,041 downwards.
CTCTATGGACCATTAATTAGAATGTGTACGCTCTTCTACACACCATTGATCTTTGAAAGATGCTCAATCTTTAATTTGTGGGCCATGGTTACGCCACATGTCATCTTTGCATTTATTCTTAACTTTTAAACATTCTATTTCTATGCTAAATTGCTTTCTACATTCAAAGAAGAAATAAGAAACTAAAAGAAATGGTCAAGGCTAGAAGATACCTGATTGTAGTCATGCGCACCGAAATCAGACGTTGGAAGGTTCTCCTCTTTGGCTATGGAGGAATGACACCTGCGAAGAAAAAGAGACTGAAGCACGGAAAAACGTTAGTCAAGGATATGGTAGGCTGTCAAGTGAATGCTCGATCCCAAAAGTACGAATACTTCCTGAAGGATATCAACCCACTGCTAAAAAAGCAAAATATTGGACTGAAGTAGATGTAATGAAAGATAAAATGACAGAAATAAAAGACAGAAAATAAAATGCTTACCTGATAATGAAGTAAACTATTTTGTGTAGTTGCCGATGTCGGTCTCTGTGGTGCCGGCGTCGGTTAGGGAAGGTGCCGACATCGGTTAAAGTGCTGGCGTCGGTTGGGGTAGTGACCGGCGTCGGTCGGGGCAAATTTTGGACAGAGTCTGGGCGAGTTGCAGAAGGTCTGGTAGAGTTGGGATAGGGTTTGGTCAGGGTCGGGACAGGGTCTAGACAGGGTCGGGACAGGGTCTAGTCAAGGTAAGGTCAAGTCTGGATAGGGTCTGGGGGTTTTGGTCGAGTCTGGATAGAGTTATAGATTGGGATAGTGGGCAGAGATGTAAAGAAGGGACTCAAGGCTCAGGTCTACAGTCTGAAGATCTGAGGTGATAGAAATAACAAACAAATAATAACCAGAAAGAAATAAAAACAAATAGAGAAAATACTTACCTATCAGAAGATATGATTAAAGCCATGATTGAAGTCGTTGATGTGCTACCAGAAGTTAATCGGAGCCAATGCAGATTAGTTGAATGCCGAAGTTGGTTGATCGTTAGAATTGATTGGTTGCAAGAGTCTGTGAATGTCAGTGTTCGGGATCGATTGGCAGAGATTTTGAATGGTTTTACTGATGAAGGCGAGGGACTGTTTGGGGGACGGTTTGATAACCGATTGGGAAATTGATTGGGAACCGAATGATAACTGATAACGGGTAATGGTAAGGTGACCGACGTCGGCAGGATTGCTGACATCGGCTGATAAGTGATCGACGTCAGTGACGTCGGCCGGGTAACGACCGTCGTCGGCAGATGCATAATGGGGATAGAGTCTAGCTTTAGCTCTGTGCTCATTTTTACATGCTGCCAGGGTCAAGGCTAGTGGGAAAAGTGGTCAACAAGGGTTAAATAGGTGAAGAAGAATAAAACAGGGGATGACCAGGGGAGTCGACATGATTTTGGTGTCTACATTTGCCCCTTTTTGTCTTGTTGGTTATTCTGGATGAACTGCAAGACAAAAATAGGAGTGATTGCCCCAGGTGAGGGATAAGGTTGATTTCATCTTTTTGGTTGTTCGAATGAACTGCAAGACAAAAATAGGTAGCGGATTGCCCCGATTATGGATGAGGTATTCCCCCTCAAAGCAGGAGTCGAGGGAAGGGAACTAGGAATCAGGTGCTGATTTGACAAAGAGTGGATGAAAAAGGGGTGAGGGTGAGCGTTGCAAAAGGCGTGATTGCACACATACCACTGCACGAGATGGTTAGGTCAAAGTGTCATAGGTCAAGGGTCGAGGAGTGCCAAAATTGAAATAATTGGGCCCCAGCATTTAGTCATCTACTGATCAGGTTATTCAATCGAAGCTGAAGCTCTAATGGGTCATCACGTTCTAGGTATCCCGGGCTCAGGAAGTGCTCCTAGAAACATGAAAAAGGCACAAGTAGTGCAGATTAACCAGCTTATGATCCTATACTTGTGAGGGTCCAAAAAGGTCTACACACAATTCTGCTAACCAGTCATGAGGTAGCATACATGCAAAAACAACCAAGGCAACATTGTCTTGGAAGTGGTCGAGGTCGGAGGAGATAGGCATGATCTCCAATGGTTGTTGGTCAAGGGGGAGGAATGGACGAAAGGATGTGGCCGATCTAACCTTAGAAGACCCCATGTCAACTGAGTGTTGCCTACATAGCCCTTGTGGAAGTGCCTCAGGCCAATGTAGTTCTCTCTAGAAGGGAGGAAGGGCCAAAGGGATGGAATTGGTCGTGGTCAAGGGCAAGGTTATGGTTAAAATAAGGAAAGAAGGTTTGTCCATTAGAGAGACGAACAAACAAGGGTGGTCGAGCTAACCCCAGAAGACAATCGTGTCATTTGAGTGTTGCCTACATAGCCCAAGTCATAGGGCCTCAGACCAATGTAGTTCAGACAAAGGGTCCAAGTAGTAGACAGGTGGTCAAAATGGTTGATAGATTGGTCTTGGTTATGATGAAATGATGAGGAGAAGAGATGTTGCAGCCTTTTCCAAATGGTGTATTCTGCAACATTGGTCGAGAGGTCTTTCATCCCTAGCAATATTCCATATTCGTGATGGATGTATGCTAAAAATGAATTGAGGTCTATTTATGCTTCAGCGAGTATTGGTTTATGCTGAACATAAATTGCAACTAGTCGATAGTTTCCATGTGTATTGGTTTCCATAGAAACTAGGGTGAATAGGCTATGGGAGTGGTCTGAAAAGAGAGTTGAGTTGAGTTGATTGACAAGTGATGAAGGTGAATGTGACCAAAGTGCAGAAGAAGTGAAAAGCATATTGCTCTTTCATTGACAAGGACCAAAAATATAGTATAGATAGGGGTGATTAGAATCAAGAGCCCCATTCATGCGTGACGTCATTGACCATAGTTATGTTAGAGTGGTAATCAAATCACTTTGACATTAAAGTGAGCTCGAAGTCCCTTGAGCAGGTGATAGGAGGAGGAAAAAGGGTAACCCTTTTTAAGAGCAGAGATAACTTTGCCCCTTTTTATAGGAGACCCTGAGACAACTACAAGTCAAGTCCATGACTCATTTTTTTTTTTTAAAAAAGGTGCAGACTGATCAATGCGGGAAGCCTGCATAGAGATGTCATTTGCTTGGTGGTCAGGTGTGAAGCTGATCAATGCGGGAAGATTTGAAAATAGTGTTGTTTATTGCCAGATTAGTCATAGCCATCCTTCGAGGGAGTGGTCTAGATTTTTGTTTAATATAAGGGCTTTTGAATAGCTGTCCTTCGAGGGAGCAATCTATTAATTACAGTAATGATAGTATAGCTATCCTTCAAGGGAGCAGTCTGCCTTTTGATTTGATATTGATATAGTGACCATGGATATTGTGACATCTTGATTTGTTTTTATAGAAATGTGAGTCATGGATAAGATCATAGAAGGTCAAGGGCTCCCTTTTGTTAGGACAAAGCATCCATACAGCATAAAAGGGTTATAGGAATTGTTAAGAGGAATAGGGTTGAAAGGAATTAGGATTAAGAGGATGGGGATTTCTCAAGGGATGAGCTCAAGTTAAGTGTCAAGTGGACGAGTACTCGACTAGCAGTAGAACGGTCACAGATGCGACGCATGAAGAGGCTCAGGTTCTGGTCGTCCATCAAGAGAAGACAGATGATAAGTCCCTGATCCATACTTGTGCATGATAATAAAAGGTCCAAGCCAATTAAGAGCAAACTTGCCCCTTTTGCCTCTTTCCAAATTGGCCAGGGGTTGATTGATGAGTGGATGTGAAGTTGGTTGATATGGTCACTGATTGGTCGAAACTGGTTGAATGTTTTGATAAAAAGGTTGGTCAATGTTTGGTTGAGATTTGGTCATTTGATAGTTGGTCAATGGTTGGTCGAGGGTTGATTGGTTGGTATTTGGTTTTTGGTTTGGTCGAATGTTTGGTTGAGGTTGGGTTAAATGTTTGGTTGCTAGTCTGGTTGAGGTTAAGTTGAAAGAGTGATTGATATGTGGTCGAGACTGGGTTGGAAGGTTGGTCGAGGCATGGATGAAGGTTGAATTCCCCCAGCGGCTAGGGAGAATGTTTGATAGATTGGTCAAGGTTGGTTGAGGCTTGGTGGTTAGATTGACAGTGTTGATTTCGAATAAGGGGGTTAAAGGCAGCGAAGGGACCCTAGTCTAGCGTGGAGATCCCGATTTAGGTGACGAGGTTTGAGAAACATGGGTTGGTGTTGATGATTTGTCAGAGGGGTGGTTAAGAGGATCCTTGATAAGAAGGGAATCCTTTCTCTAGTGTTGACGAGTGACAGCCTTAAGAGTGCAACAACGCTCAGTGTCATGTCCCGAAGTGTGATGATAGTGGCAAAATTTAGAGTTGTCGAACCAAGATGGTCTTGATCTGAGAGTTGATGAGTGGGGCGGTATTGAAGGTTGATTGATGATGTGGTCGAGAAGAAGGGTGTCATTCCCAAGACATTGGGAAATGGCAACCTTGAGGGTACAACAATGTTCGGTGTCGTGCCTAGGTGTACGATGATATACACAAATGCGAGTGTCATCAAATCGGGGTGGTTTTGGTCCGAGAGATTGATATGGTTTAAGAGGCGGGAGATAGATACGAGAGGATTGCAACAATTGTTGTAACAGCAAGGCATAAGAACCTGCTAACGGGTCTGAGTGTCTTGTTGCAGTGAGGGTTGATGACTTTAATTTGAGAGGTGTAAAAGATGTTGGTCAATGGTTTGGAGGAGATATATGTCTGACAAGTTGAGAGAATAATGGAGGTGACTTGCCTCTGTGAAGTATGGGAGTAGGAAGCATCCCTCTTAAAGTAGACGGATGTGGGCCCAAGATTGAAGGTAATGACGAAGGTGGGGGAGGAGGCCTCCGGTGTGGTTTAGTAGCCTTCTTTGGTTTGGGTTGAGGGCCACCTTTGTGCGAGGCGAGATTAGATGTGGGGCGAACACCAAGAGGTTTAATCTCTTTGGGCATGATGGATGCCTGTGTGGGTTTAGACTTAGATGTGGACGGTTCTTCTCTCAATGGAGAAGGGATTAAAGATGTGGGCTCTTTAAGTGGAAAGAGCGCCGGAGTAGTCATGGCTTCTGCGTGTGGTTGAGGAGTTGAAAAGGTATGATCATCTATGGATGATAAGAAGGATGAAGGTGAGGCAGCTGGTGTTGATGTGGTCAAAGCATCCTCTAATATGGGAGAAGTCAATGGAGGATAAGTAGGAGAAGAAAGTTCTTCACCATGTGGAGGAGGTATAGGGGAAGAAGGGTCTTCCACCCGTGAAAGAGGTTGGTCAGGGATAAGAGAAAAGATAGTGTTGATCGTGTGTATATCATGGTCTTGAGGGTCATTGATCATGGTTTGGACATTGTCTTGAGTAGGCGGGTGATTAGGAAAAGGTTGTTTGAAGATGTCAAGGTTTTGGTTGGGCGGTGCATTTGGGTTATCCAAAATAAGATCCCCCTTGTCTAGCATGTCCTAGACGATGTTTTTGAAAGTTTGACAGTGATCCGTGTCATGGCCTTTGACACAGTGATAGTTGTAAAAGTGGTTCTCCCTATACCATGCAGGGATAGGTATTAAGGGGTCGAATTGATGTGGTCAGATTGAAGGGAGATTGAGGACCCCCTATTTGACGAGTTTATCCAAGATAGAGGCATATGACTCCTCAATTGGAGTGAATTGACGCTGTATGGATTGACATTGAAAATGTTTATTGATGTAGTCTAATGTTGAAGATGATGGTCAGTTGGTTATTGTTGAAGATGATGGTCTAAAGATGACAGTGTTTACCGACCCCTTGGATTGAGAGTGGGCAGAAGAAGGTCTGGAAGAAGAATGGTCATTGGTGCTTGTGTTAGTGTTACACAATTTGACCTTATCTTCTTCAATGGCACGGAGTTCAAGCTTTCGGTCCATGGTGAAGGCTTCGTCGAAAGTGTGGAATGTTTGAACCCACAAGGTGGATGAGATGTGACTGGCACATGCTCGGGAAAAGAGCTCAATGAGCTCGGGTTGAGGCAAGGAGAAGGAGAGCTGGTTAATCAAGCCTCTCCAATAGGCGACAAAATTGACTATTGATTCGTCGTCGAATTGCCTAATGGAGTAGAGGTCTATGATTGAGACTTGTTTGGTGATGTTAATAGAGAAATGGTCGAGAAATAATTGGGTGAGTTGAATGAATGAAAAGATAGAATGTTGGGCAAGAGAGCCATACCAGTCAAGGGCAGGGCCAGCAAGGGACATAGGGAACGTGCGTAAAAGTAACGCATCATCGTGGGCAATAAGATAACAGGCATGTCTGAATGCTCGTAGATGTTGTTGTGGGTCTTCCTTACTCTGAAAGCGAGTAAATTTAGGAAGCTCCCAATGGTTGGGGTATGGTCGGATAGGGACAGAAGGATGGATGGGCTCATTATAAATCTGGTCATATGAAGAAACATTACTTGAACCAGAGATAGAAGCTTCGAGACTGGACATTCTATCCATCAGCATCTTGATGACATCTGCTGACGGATTGGTGGACAGAGTGCCCCCTAGGTTGTAAGGTGCTTGAAAGAGGCTAGAAGAGGCGTACGACGTAGTTGATTGTACCAGTAAGGGCGCAATGTACGGATGACTAGTCACAGGGAGATAAGTGGAGGCCAAAGGTGGTTGGGTTATGAAGGTAGAAGGCATAAGCTGAGTAGATACCACCAAAGGAGGTTGAATAACAACACTGGTAGAAGGATATGTTGGCACTCCTGTGTTTATGGGCGCAGGAGTGAGAGGGGTCATGACAATCAAATTTTGGTATGATGTAGAACTTGGTTGAATTGCAGGTGATTGAGGGGGTAATGAAACCCCGATGAAGGTTGGTCTAAAAATAGATGAGGAGGCCAAACTTTGCATATTGGCCATGGTCAGGTTAACGGTTGAGGTGAAAGGCTGGGTGGCAGACGGTGTCGATGTCACCGCCACTTCGCCCGAAAGGTCTCGCGTTGGGTTTCTCGCGAGATAGTTTTGGAGGGCTGCAGCATTGAGGTCCAAGAATCTTGTAAAATCTTGGTCTCCTTCAGGGATGATAGGCGATTGGGTCGGGGATAGTCTAGTAGGAGTTCTTTCAGTTTTTGAGTGGAACTCCATTATAGGATTGGTTATAGATGGGGTAGGCGAAAGCGGTTGACGTCTAGCGTGGTCAAGAAGAGCCTTGGTTTGACTGCGTGTCAAAACCATTCAAGGCAAGAAAGATCATCCTCACAAGCTCAAACAAGCAGATAAGAAGTAAAAAGATGAAGAACACAAGCAGATCCTAAAACCCTAGGAGTAGATTATTAGGATTATAGTGGCTTATGCCTTGGAATGTGTGTAGAGGAAGATTGGCTTTTGAGTTAGGTCCTAAAAGAAGTAGTCTATGGATGGTTTCAGGTTAGTTATGGTGCTCAAGAAGTCTGTGTTAGGTTTTGTACAAGGCTTGGTGCTAAGGAGCAAGCTCCCCTCACTTCACAAGTCCAGTGATAAACTGGGCCCGCTTAGCCAAAATATACTTCCCCTAGAGATTAGGCTCTGCCAGAGAACGGAGTGGACTTTCTCCTTGGTGATGAAATCCAAGTAAGATCACCGGGATGGGTAAGGTATCCGCTGGGGGATGAAATCCCATTCGGGCCTTGTCTCAGGTAAGTTAAAATGTTTGTTTTGTGCAAGTGGTTTGGTCATGTAACATCAAGTGATCTAGATTAATTCAATATGCCGTTTAATTACTATGTGTGGTCTAAGAGATGTAGGCAAACAAAAATGAATGCAAAGTGTTTTAATGCCCAAGTCGAAATGTTTGTTCGTATGAAGATGAATGGAGAAAGAGTCGAAGAATATGAGTTTTGACTAGTCTAGAAGTGCAAGAAAGAAAAGAAAAGTTCTTTTTAGTCCTGCTTATGATGTTGTTTAAGAAGAGACAAAAAGAGGTGAAAAGGAAGGAACCTAATGCACCTATGTGAACAAAAGAAAGAAAGAACCCAAGGAAGGACCTAGGGTCCCACTGGGCGTGCTAGAATGTTTCTATGCTAAATCGCTTTCTACATTCAAAGAAGAAATAAGAAACTAAAAGAAATGGTCAAGGCTAGAAGATACCTGATTGTAGTTGTGCGCACCAAAATTAGACGTTGGAAGGTTCTCCTCTTTGGCTGTGGAGGAATGACACCTGTGAAGAAAAAGAGACTGAAGCATGGAAAAATGTTAGTCAAGGATATGGTGGGCTGTCAGGCGAACGCCCAATCCTGGAAGTACAAAGACTTCCTAGAAGGATATCAACCCACTGATAAAAAAGCAGAATATTGGACTGAAGTAGATGTAATGAAAGATAAAATGACAGAAATAAAAGATAGAAAATAAAATGCTTACCTGATAATGAAGTAAACTATTCTGTGCAGTTGTTGATGTCAGTCTCTATGGTGTCAGCGTCAGTTAGGGAAGGTGCCAACGTCGGTTAAAGTGCTGGCGTCGGTCGGGGTAGTGACTAGCGTCGGTCGGGGCAAATTCTGGACAGAGTTTGGGCGAGTTGCAGAAGGTCTGGTAGAGTTGGGATAGGGTTTGGTCAGGGTCGAGATAGGGTCTGGATAGGGTCTAGTCAAGGTAAGGTCGAGTCTGGACAGGGTCTGGGGGTTTTGGTCGAGTCTGGACAGAGTTATAGATTGGGATAGTGGGAAGAGATGTAAAGAAGGGACTCGGGGCTCAGGTCTACAGTCTGAAGATCTGAGGTGATAGAAATAACAAACAAATAATAACCAGAAAGAAATAAAAACAAACAGAGAAAATACTTACCTGTCAGAAGATATGATTAAAGCCATGATTGAAGTCGTCGATGCGCTGCCAGAAGTTAATCGGAGCCAATGCAGATTAGTTGAATGCCAGAGTTGGTTGATCATTAGAATTGATTAGTTGCAAGAGTCTGTGAATGTCAGAGTTTGGGATCGATTGGCAGAGATTTTGAATGGTTTTGCTGATGAAGGCGAGGGACGGTTCGGGGGACAGTTCGATAACCGATCGGGAAACCGATTGGGAACCGAATGATAACTGATAACGGGTAACGGTAAGGTGATCGATGTCGGCAGGATTGCTGATGTCGGCTGATAAGTGACCGACGTTGACTGGGTAACGACCGTCGTTAGCAGATGCATAATGGGGATAGAGTCTAGCTTTAGCTCTGTGCTCATTTTTACATGTTGCCAGGGTCAAGGCTAGTGGGAAAAGTGGTCGAAAAGGGTTAAATAGGTGAAGAAGAATAAAATGGGGGATGACTAGGGGAGTCGACACGATTTTGGTGTCTACACATTCAATATATACCATCCAATCATCTTCACCCAAGAAAATGTGTACCACTAGATCTTGATCTAGAAGGTCAAATACCATTGGCTATTGAGTATTCTTTGGCTACAATTATGACACTTGTCACCCTCTCACATGTCCCAGCGGTCCATTGAATCTTTGAATTATTACACACCATCGATCAAAATATGTATGCTTGGATATGTAATATCAATCTTTGGGGACATGATTGGACTTTAAATTTGGGGTCACAACTTGAATTTTCAAATCTGATTATGCACTATTGGATCTATATCATCTGAGCAAACCCAAGTGGTTGATCCTATGAATAAAAATGATATTTAAGTTAGTGCTCAGGAAAATAAATAACTTAACATAAAGTTTATAGACTATGGTTTTATTTCATGTTAATAAGCATGGGAAAAACCTTAGGACAAATATTTTATGATAAGTTTTAAACATGATAGAGGGGACCCTATGAATAATAAAATACATAGCATATAGTTTTAGCCTAAGGTTTTGTTTGTAAATTTAAAAAAAACTTTAGGGTAAGGGTTTTAGGCCACGTCTATAGGAAAGGGACCCTTCATTTAGTTATACCATGCTAATGATAAAATTTACCGAGGGTTCATGGGACATAAAAGGGACCAAGTATGAATTTTTAGACTAGGGTTTAGTCATGTTAATAAACATGACTAAACCTTAGTATAAAAATTAAACTAAGTCTTGGGAAAAATTAAAGTACTCCCATGTAAATTGCTCCCCCAAAAATTAGAATTTAATTCAAAAGGAACCTAGGCTAAAACATTAGATAAGGTTTTAACATGACTTAAAAAAGATCGAATTAATCTTTGACAGAATAAAGGATAGTAAAAGATTGATTTAACATTGAAGTAAAAAACCTTGAGCATGTTTATTCCCAAATGAGATTCCATTGAGCCTAAACCTTGAAACAAAGATATCTAATGTTATCATTTTTAGATAAGATCAAACTAGAGCCATGAACAAATAAACTAAGTAGACGATAGTGTGGATGATCTTCAAATAAGGATGATGTGTAAACATATTAATGGAAATCTAATCAATTGAATTTTCAATTTTAAGGTACAAAAATTATAGAATTTAACACAAGGGTCCCCATTTTTTAGGAATGGGGGTATGCTAGCCTTAATAAATTATGAATTTTGGGGGAAACATAGTAATATGTTAGAATTAAAAGACTCTAGTTTAGACTAATAATTAAGTTAGCTGTTCTACTTGATTAGTCACCATCATTTAGATCAACTCATGGTTGAAACAAGCCTTTCACATGTAGAAATATTATCAAACATCAAGACCTAGTCATTCTATGTGTGTGTGCTTTGATTCCACTTACTATTTACCATGGTATTTAGGGAGTAACTTCCAAATGTTAGGTCTAGATATTCATTAACACTAAATTTCATCATGTCTAGATATTCATTAAGAACAATGATTTAGCTTAGGGAAGGCTTGGGCATTGCTCTACTACCAACTAGACATGAATAACCCTAACATAAATGCCTTTAGATCCACTCAAGGCTTTGTTCCACTACCAACTAGGTGTCTGTAGCCCCGGTGGAGATTACTAGAATCACCTTTGCTTAGAAAGCCTTTTTAATTTTTTTGCAATAAACTATTATTTTTTTTATTTTTTCAAATAATTTAAACCTTTTAGTAAAGGTTGGGGCCCAAGTTAGCCAGGTTTTGGGATTTAGTCATATGTTTGGTCTTTATACAATCATCCTTAGTTGAAAACCTTGTCCCATGCAATAATGTTTGTTAAGTGAAAACATGGTTGTGTCCTAATAGTTTTAGTCTTTCACATCAATCCTTACTTGTTTCTCTAAACTATAGCATTAAGATCATATTTCAACAATCCATGATCAACCAATGTTGAGAAAACATACCTTTATTTATGAACTATGGAGTCCATTTTGAGTAATTGGATGAACTTTGTGTTCAGGGATATCCAAAAGGACTTAATAGAAGTAAGGAAAAATATAGAGAAATCAAACACACCAAGAAAAAAACAAAGAAATAAGTAAATAAATATATATAAACATATGTACAAATAAGGGTCAAGAAAGAAAGAACATCAAAGCATTAACCTAAAGCCTACTTATACTAACTCTAACTAGTATTAGAGTTTAATCCATGAAGAACCTAGGTGGGATAATAGATAATTAGTGCTCAAGGTATTTCCTATTGGTGGGTAGTGTGAATTTTGCTCCTTATAAGTCTTTTAACTTGAAGGTGTTATCTCCAAGCATCTCAACAATTTGATAGGGACATATCCACAAAGGTATGAACTTCCCATGTTTAATATTAGGCTTAGATGACTTTTAACAAAGAAGAAATGAGTATCCTTTCTTAAACACCTTTATATTTGAATGATTATCAAACCACCTCTTGACTATGGTTTGGTATCTATTAAAATTGGCAAAAGCCTCCTCTCTTGCATCTTCCATATGTATGACATTAGGTAACCTTGAAATTACAAATTATTGATCCTCCTGTTGATGCACGAAATTACACCCAGTGGCAGGAAGTCGAACTCCTGTCTTCTCCTCACAACATGGAAACTCCCCTCTCACCTATGGGATGACGAAGCAGGAGGGGAGAATCTCTAGATAAGGGCTAGCTCCCTTTGATGTATCATTGTTTATTCCAGCAAGTGCAAAATACAAGTATATATATAGATAGATATAATGGGGGAGATGAAAAGGGAGAAAGAGAGATGCAGGAAAACAAACTACTCTAAGGAGGTGATACACCAAAATAAGTCGACCTTCCCACATCCACACTCAGAATTAGACAAAAAACAACATACATACACTTAGACTTGGCAGAAAGACTAGGCTGCAAGAAAATGGCAGGGAGGTTCTTATGAAAACACAGGAATAGGGACTCACCAAGATGCTGTGAAATACATACTTTAAGTGACCTCCTCTATTTTTACACCCCAAATGGAACTCTTCTCCTGTCAGCTACAAAAAATGGCACCTTATAGATAGCTGGTGTGTTGGTGTTTGAACCTGTGAGAGCATTTAAAAGATAATGACTGAACATAAATCAAACACTCAGGACATATACAGGATATCCATCCAAGAAGAGGTAAAACTACTTTTATTTGATTCAGGCAAAAATTTTAGCAGGGTTGTGCCTTGTAAAATTGTCAAAAGATAATTACAAATGAACAAATTGTGATGCTATATGGAAAAACAACAAGGAGACTCATTGGCAGTTTTTATTGCAAGTGGCTTATAGTGTCTTCATTAGGAAGAAGAAATCATTGTTGTCGATGTCATCCTTCTGTTGGAACCATGTTGTTGCTTGTCTTTTTCCATTTTGTCTTATCTAGTTTACTTGGCCCCTAGGACAAACTTCCAGCAGGTCGCTTCATTTGGGCTCCTAGTTGGCACTTTCTCAATTTTGAATACAAATGGTTATCTTCTTTATTAACTTTGACATCCTCTAAGATGTCCTCATGCTTTGCTCGCTTCTAGCTGCTTGCTAATTTCTTTGCGGGCACTCCTTCCTTGTCTACTTCGATGGGTCACTTTTTGTTTTAGACTATCTGTTGGGCCTCTTTCCTTTGTTATCACCTTCCCACCAGCCTTTAAAAAGTCCTTTTGCCTTTGTTTGGGCTGAGAGTCCCCTGAAAGGGCATATGCCCTTCGGGGTCCTTTTGGTCCCTTGTTTATCTGCATAGACTGCTACCGGGTCTTTATATGCTTCCCACAAACTTTTGTCCGTGGATGTTTTCCTACAGACAAAAAGTCTATGGAAATTCATCTGGGCTTGTCACTGTGCTTTCCCCGCAAGCTTTTGTCCACAGACATTTCCCACGGAAAAAAAGTCCACGAAAATGTTAACCACCACTTTGTTTTTGTTGTGTTGTTTTTTAGACCCGCCCCTTTGCATTTATGTGATAAGCCATGCCTGAAGGAATTCAGGATTTGGTTAAAATTTATTGAACTCATTTGAACTTGGGACTTCAAACCAAAATGAAATGAACTTTAGACCCTGAACCAAACTGAGCTTACCTGGATCCTCTTCATTTGAAGTGCCAGCCCTCCATTAGGGCATTTGAACTAGGCCGATGAACCAAAGGCCAAACCAATGAACCAAGCCTGTCTAAAGTTGAAGATGGACAAATCAAACTGAGGAACCATGGCATGAACTGTGTAACCCAAAAATTATTGTTTTGAAAGCAAGGGGAGAAGGCAAATGATTTTGGCTTGTGAGAAAAAAATTGGTCAACAGATTGGTGACTCACAAGGGAAGCATGCCTGCTATGCTTAGAAACCTAGTTGCCTTGAAAATCCATTGGGCATGGAGTCAGATGTAGCTATAATGAAAGTTAGAAATAGCCCCACAATAAATAAGAATCAAACATGAAGCTTTACCCCACACACAAAGGGAAACACACAAGGCTAAAAAACACTACCTGTGCAACTGCACTTAGGGAAAATAGGAAAAGAAACTGAAAGCAAACTATTATATACAGCTAACTAGGAATGCTCACCTCCCCCTTGGATCAAAGGGGAAACTTCTCAAGTCCCCTTCTTGGCAAGAAGACTTATGGCACCAGGAATGTAGCTAAATAGAAAAGAGAGTTGGTGCCTTATTCCTCTTGCCTACCACCTGAGTTGGTTGGTATCTGAGTGGATCAGATTCAAACATACCTCTAACATATATGTATTCTGATTGTCCTTGGAAGCCTATTAAATGCTGATCCTTTCTATTAGTGCTCCTCACCAAGAAATCAATGGCTATTGGCTCATCACCAAAATCCCTTTGATTTGCACATTCCCTCTACAATGTATCATGGTCCAATGTATTTTCTTCTACCTCATTGAAGACTCTATTAGACTCATCCTCTACTTCCTCTTGGCCTTCTTGAAGAAGGGTGACTATTGTGATGTCTGAAATAGACTCACAAACTGATTGCTCATCCCACATAACATTGCCTCTTTCTTTAAAACTCTCTTCTTCAAGGCCTTCTTCCAAGAAGACAAACCTCTCCTTTTCCTCCTTGTTGATCAAAATTTCTAGATTTTCCAAAATATCCTCCTAATCCTCCTCCAAGTTAGGCTTTTCAATGTAGTCAACCTCATCATCAAAACATCAAGGAAGTTCATCAAATAGAGGGGAAGAGAGCTTATCATGCATTTGTTCCTCCTCGTATAGCTGGAACATCTGCATATATGCAAGACCTGCATCTTCTCCATTGCTGATAAGGTCTTCACAAGGAGCATCAATGATGATTTTGCCTTTGTTTTCACTTATGAAAGCCTATTGAAGGACTGAAAATTAGATCTTTTGCTCCTCACCTGCCTCTTGCAAAATAGGTTCTTCCTTGAGAAGGGGTGAAGTGGAGAAAACATGTGGAAGAGGAAGCAATCCTTTAGCTAGAATCGAATGATTCTCCTCTTTCCACTTGGTCAATACTTCATCAATATCAGGTGTGGCCTGATATCTCTCTTGGAAATGTGTAGGTGGGGTGTGTTCAGACATGGAATGTGTTGTTTGGTCTGAATTGTCCATTACACATTGGCTAAGGAATCTTTCTCTGGATTCCAACTCTGCTATTCTCCTGGCTAGATCTTCTTGGAAAAGCTTTTCCTGGATGTCTCCAGCATTATCATGAGCAGGTACAACTTCAGCTTCTTCAAGGCTTTGAGAAAAACCTTGCTCTTCTTCTTTTTTGCCCCATGATTCTACTATTCTTTCCCAGTTCAGGATCTCTGAATTAGAATTTTGCCCCTATGAATAGGCAACAACTTTATTTTCTCCAAGGTCCTGAGGCTTCTCCATAAGGTCTAGAAATTTTATCTCTCTTTCAAGAAGTAGCTTCATCCTGGCCTCTAAATCCTCAATTTGTTTGGCTAGGCTATCTTGAAAGAGTCTTTCTTGGAGGTCACCAGCATTATCCTCTTCAAAGCTCTGAGCTAGTCTCTGGCATTCCTTCTTCCAACTCAAAATTTGCACATTATGCTGAAGGACTTGGGGAGGTTGGGGAATGCAAGGAAAACACTATTGGTGCATTAGAAGAGTCTTTTGGAGAGGGACATGCTGGTTGGTTCTCTTCTCAATGGAGAATTCATGATTTAAGGAGTTTAGAAGGTTCATCTCCAAGGGAGGCTGATTTGATGCCATTTGGTGCCTAAAAGCTAGGCACACGGGATTGGGGGTAGATGTATTTGATGAGCTAGAATGAGCAAGTGCAATCTGATAGAAAGGATTTGGTGCAAAAGAGGGGATTTTCTTCAAAATAGGAGGGGGCGCACAAGGCTGACTGCCTTGGAAAAATGGATTTCTCCATTTTGCTACCTCCTCTTTCATGGGTTATAAGGGTTGTGCTTGCCTAAACAAGCACTCCTCATTATACATTAACTCCTACTGATATCTATACTGATCTTCTAGCCTATTAATTTCTAATTCTAGCATAATCTCCTTTATAGTTGCTAGGCAACTAGGAGAGCTACTTGAGGGGATTGCATAAATATCTGGAGCCTGATTATATTCATATGAAGGAAAATAAGAACCATGATTTTGAGCAAAGGAATTATATACATAAGAAATGATTTTTGAGGGCACCAGGCTGCTTAACCAATAGATTAACTTGAAGTCACCAGATGCTAAAGATACTCGATTTGATGTAATAGGACCAGCATCAATCCTAATACTTTACTGAGTGTCAAACTAGCTATCCCACTGGGCATGCCAGAACTATTGACGTGGGAAATTGCACTTAGTGGTAGGAAGTTGAACTCCTATCTTCTCCTTGCAACATGGAAACTCCCCTCTCACCTATGGGATGGTGAAGTAGGAGGGGAGAGTCTCTAGATAAGGGCTAGCTCCATTTTATGTATCATTGTTTGTTCCAGCAAGTGAAAAATATAGGTATATATATAGATAGATAGATATAATGGGGGGATGAAAAGGGAGAAAGAGAGATGCAGGAAAATAAACTACTCTAAGGAGGTGATACACCAAAATAAGTCGACCTTCCCACATCCACACTCAAAATCAGACAAAAAACAACATACATACACTCAGACTTGGTAGAAAGACCAGGATATAAAAAAATGGCAAGGAGGTTCTTATGAAAACATAAGAACAAGGACTCACCAAGATGCTATGAAATACATACTGTAAGTGACCTCCTCTATTTCTGCACCCCAAATGGAACTCTTCTCCTATCAGCTGCAGAAAATAGCACATTGTAGATAGCTGGTGTGTTGGTGTTTAAACCTGTGAGAGCATTTAAAAGATAATGACTGAACACAAATCAAACACTCAGGACATACATAGGATATCCATCTAAGAAGATGTAAAACTGCTTTTATTTGATTTAGGCAGAAATTTTAGCAGGGCTGTGCCTTGTAAAATTGTCAAAAGATAATTACAAATGAACAAATCATGATGCTATATGGAAAAACAACAAGGAGACTCATTTGCACATTTTCTTGTAAGTGGCCTATCGCATCTTCATTGGGAAGAAGAAAGTACTGTTACCAATGTCATCCTTCTGTTGGAACCATGCTTCTGCTTTGTCTTTTTCCATTTTGTCTTATATAGTTTACTTGGCCCCTAGGATGAACTTCCAATAGGTCTCCTGGTTGGCACTTTCTCAGTTTTGAATACAAATGGTTATCTTATTTGTTAAATTTGATGTCCTCTAGGACATCCTCATGCTTTGTTGGCTTCTGGCCGCTTGCTAATTTCTTCATGGGCACTCCTTCCTTGTCTACTTCAGTGGGTCACTTTTTGTTTTAGACTGTCTGTCGGGCCTCTTTCCTTTGTTATCACCTTCCAACTAGCCTTTAAAAATTCCTTTTTCCTTTGTTTGGGCCGAGAGTCCCCAGCAAGGGCATATGCCCTTCGGGGTCCTTCAGGTCCCTTGTTTATCTACGTAGACTGTTGTCGGGTCTATATGCTTCCCATAGACTTTTGTCCATGGACGTTTTCCCATGGACAAAAATTCTATGGAAATTCATCCGGGATTGTCACTGTGCTTTCCCCATGGGCTTTTGTCTATAGACATTTCCCGTGGATAAAAAGTCTATGGAAATGTTAACTGCCACTTTGCTTTTGTTGTGTTGTTTTTTTGACCCAACCCTTTGCATTTATGTGATAATCCATGCTTGAATGAATTTGGGAATTGGTTAAAATTCATTGAACTCATTTGAACTTGGGACATCAAACCAAAATGAAATGAACTTTGGACCCCGAACCAAACTAAACTTACCTGGATCCTCTTCATTTGAAGTGTCGGCCCTCCATTAGGGCATTTGAACTAGGCTGATGAACCAAAGGCTGAACCAATGAACCAGGCATGTCTAAAGTTAAAGATGGACAAATCAAATCAAGGAAACATGGCATGAACTGTGTAACCCGAAAATGATTGTTTCGAAAGCAAGGGGAGAAGGTGAATGATTTTGGCCTGTGAGCAAAAAATTGGTCAACACCTCCTCCATGTGCTCTTGCATGAACTTGTAGGTTGTTAGTTTGAGTGTTATGGGAAATATAGGTTCTTGACCATATACAAGTGAGAATGGTGATGTCCTAAGAGCTTTCTTAACTCTAGTTATATCTACCCAAAGGGAATATTTAATTATCTTGTGTTATGTTCTTAGTTTATCAATTGCAAACTTCTTTATGGTTTTCATCAATTTATTATTTGTTGACTTAGATAATCCATTACCTTGAGGATAATGGTTTGATGATAAATTGAGAATGATGTTGTTATCATATGCCCATTTAGTCATCTCAATGTATATAAAAGTATATCCATTATCATAGACTAGAGATACATGTGTCCCAAACCTTATGCATATGTGCTCTTTTATAAAATTGATCACATCTTTAGTCCTACAATATTTAATTGTCACTACTTTAGTCCATCTTGTGTAGTATCTAGTAACAATCCAAAAATACTTGTGACCATAATATGAATTAGGGTTGATGATCCCCACAAAGTCTAGACCCCATTATGTAAAAGGCTTGTCAATCACGATTAGTCTTAATGGCATGGATACCTTGGGATATTTGGTGTTGAAGACTTGACATGAGTGGCATTCTTTCACATTTTTTTGATCATGCTTGAATATTATAGGCCAGTAATAACCATCCCTTAATATTTTGTGTTTTTTTTTTCTTTCCAAATGGATGTCCACTTCCTAGCTTTTCATAGAAGGTGTTCATGATCTCAATTTCTTCATTTTTGGAAATGCATATCAATTATATGCCTTCAAATTTATTTTTGTAAAACACTCCATATTTGATCAATAAATGGGATGCCTTGAGAATTAGAGTTATGCTTTGTTCTTTACTTATCCTTGCAAGATAATAACCATTGATTAGTAAGTGGACAATGGGATCATACCAATCATTGGGTCCAAAAATTTGTTACTCTACCTAATAACACTAAGCTTGGGAATAGTATTGGTAATCAATTGAATTAAAAATTGTCACCTTATCAATTTGGTAGTATTCATTTCAATGTCATATTCTTGGAGCACCAACATTCACTTACCTTTCCTTTCTCCTAGTTCATTTTGACTTAGCATGATCTTAGTGGAAGGGTATTGTAGGATTACATCCACCTTATTCTTAAGAATATAGTGCCTAAACTTTTTCACTACCTTGACTAAATCACATGCTTGTTTATCAATCAAAGTGTAGTTAAACTCAACATTTTAAAGATTAGTGATCATCAAATCCACATGGTGGTCACATCCATCTATCTTTTGAGTTAGAACTATAGATATTGTATGATATAAAACAAAAAGAGTAAAGATAAAAATGTTTAGTAAAGTTTGGAATTATCAAGACTAGATATTATCCAATTACCTCTTTGATCTACTTTAAATCCTTCTTGGTTTCTTCATTCCATGATATTTTGACATCCTTATTCAGTATATCATTTAGTGGATTCACAATTTCTATAGAACCAAAAATGAAATTTCTTACAAAGTTTATTTTACCAAAGAATGACTTCAATTCCTTCATACTATTAGGGGGTTATTAACTATACTATGTTAGGTTCTATAGAGATTCCCTCCTTAGTGATAACATGTCCTAATAGGTTTCCCTCAGTAACACAAAAAATACATTTTTTGGGTTGAGAGAAATCCCATACCTTCTATATCATTCAAATACCTATTTTAGGTGCATAATATGATCCTACCTATTTTTATAAAAGACAATAAGTCATCCATGTATATTATAATGCACTTACCTAAAATACCTTGGAAATCATGATCCATATCCCTTTGAAAAGTGGCTCCTACATTTATAGGTCTAAATAACATTCTTTTGTAGGCAAAGGTGCCACACTTAATAGTAAATACAGTTTTTATCATGTCTTATTAGTTCACTAGCACTTGGTTATACCCTCAAAACCATCAATAAAATACATCACAGCAGAACCAGATACCATTTGGATCACTTGGTCAAGATATGGAAATGGGTAGTTATCTTTCTCTGGTACTCTATTCAGATTTCTAAAATCTATACATAGTTTGATTTCTCCATTTTTCTTCTTGACTAGTACTAAGCTAGTTACCCAAGTGGACTACCTAATGGGAAAAAATATCATTGCATATTTAAATTTCTTGACTTCTTTATATATTAGATGTTCTAGGATAGGGTTGATAGGTCTTTGTTTTTTCCTAAAAGGCTTGCAATTTTCCTTTAAAGGTATGATATATGTTATGACTTTTGGATCAAAGATTCTTAGGTCCTCATAGGACCATGCTATGACATATTTATATTTTATCAAAAATTCTTTGGCCCTTTTAGACTCAATGCTTGTACAAGCTATACCAATATTAACCAACTAAGGTTAACCTTGAAGTCAAAGATCAATTACATTTTAATCTTTCCCACTTACTTTAGGAATATTAGCAGTCTCAGCTGGTTTGCCTGTGTCAAATAATCTCTCTAAGGCAATCATGATTTTGGGATATTATTGTTATTTAACTAAATGACCTCATCATTGAGTTTGATAACTTTTTAAAGAGTATTTTCATCATCTCCATCAATGACATGAGATTTAAATGCTCCTAATCTAGTCATGAATTTTAGGATCTTTTGGCCATCACTAAATACCTATAGATGGTTTACATTATCAAGGACTAGAAGGCATGGAATCAAATCAATACTAAGGTTCTAGGATTCTTGGCCTAACATAAGATTGGTATTTATTGAGCCAATCTTATCAGAAACCTTGTTCTTTTCCCTAAGGATGGAAATAATGTTGAAAACATCAAAAGATTCAATCAAATCCTAGACTCTAAATTTGTAAATTTTAAGATATGATAAATTACACTGGTACTCACTTCTTACTTGATTAACCACTATCTTTGAGTCACCATATACTAGGAGTTCCTTAAATTTATATTGGATGGTAAGTTGAAATCCTAATATCAAAGCTTCATATTATGCAAGATTGTTAGTGAAAGGAAATTGGAGTCTAAAATAAACATGATATTATTTACCAATAGGTTTAGTTATAATAACCCCTACTCGAAATCCAAACTTACACTAACACCATCAAAATGTAGTTTCTATAGTCTAGGCACAATATGAAAAACTTTAGAGTAACATACATTATAAGTCTCAAGAGTGTACACTCCTAGATCAGAGTATACCATGTTAACCCTTTCATTGATAACATTATACTCAGTGATAATGTGATTCATTTTAGGCTCTCTTTATATCTTGATTTGGTTTGGGATTCCCTTCCAAGGCAACCACAAATGTGAACAATATGTTGACATATAATTTTTCAAGCTCTTAATCCAATCTCTGCTTAATAACATCCCATAAGCAACAGGGATGTCCATCATTTAGATATCAATGAATTGTTATATTATTGGCTCTAAGGCAATCTACATATGAACATTTAACAACTCACCAATTAATTTGACTATTGACTTATCTAACTAAGATACTATTGGCCAGTTTTGGCCCACATACAAAATTTATATGGAGGTAATGCCATGTTTTGGAGGTCACACATGGATAAATCAACCAAATAATATTCCTATTGAAATGAGGGACAAAATAATGAAAGAGAAGAAATGGTTTGGAAATAGGTCTTCATGGTGTCAATATAGTTCAAGGACATGGGATGAGTTTGCATATGCCTTAGACAATAATTGGGGCTTTCAAAGATCAGACAAAATCCAAAAGATATTTCCATCAGTACATTAGTCCATAATAAAAATGTCTTCACAAAATCTTGAAGGAAATTATCTACAAGCATAAGTTTCAAAGGCATGAATTCCTTTGGGGAGATTATTCTAGGTATTTGGTTAAGTGTTTTATTTCTTTCAGATAAATTATCCACACACAACAAAAATTACAAAAACTAATTGTTCAAGGAAAATGTTTGGGAAAAATGTTAAAGTCATATTTATTTTGGATAAAATGTCCATGATAAAGTTCCTGAAGTCACAATTTGTTTTATACATTTTATCTAAAGATAGATTTCTCACAAGGAAATTATTCCATAATAATTTTCCTGAAGACCTAATTGTTTTGGGGAAATTATCCACATCAAAAAATGCTAAATCAAAGTCTTAAAGGCAAATTATTTTAGACATTTTATCTGTAGCATAAGTCCTGAAGGTGGAATTCTTCTAGACAAAATGTTTGAGATAATATTTTCAAAGACACATTTATTTTGGACAAAGTTTTTGAAGAAAAAAGTCTAAAGACTATTTATTTTAGGGAAGTTATGTTACACAAATCATGCAATAAAAGGAACAAGACATATTTATTTTGGGGAAAGTGTCCCAAACAAAAAACCCAAAGAAACTAGCTGAGGACATAAAATTTGAAGATAAAAGGCCTATGGGGAAAGGTCTAAAATGCAAAGTTTGAAACAATTGTTTATTGTGGGAAAATGTTTGAAAAGCAGATGGAAATGTTCATGCAAGTGTTAAATTTATGCCACATAAAGTAACCATTGAAAATTCAAATATGTAGTGATGATCATGTGGAAATCAAGTACATTTATGCAAATGTTAAATATAGAAATGCAGACATCAAATTTGGGCCTCATGAAATAGTCATTTAGATTTAAAAATTATCAAAAGGGTCCCTAATTGAATGCAGACTTGACAAGTGTCTGAATCTTGGGTGCCCATATTAAATCTAATGACAAAAAAAATAATAGATAGGATAACAAAAGGATCTAAAAGATCAACATGGGGTTTCCAAGTGGTACCAAATTAGATAAAGTTGAAATTTTAAGGATAGATCCAAGATGTCATGTTAATTCATACCATGGAGATTAGACGATATGAGCTAAGGTCAATGAGTCAATGATCTAAGTAAATTTTTATAGCTAATTAAACAAGTTAAATCCCAAGACTTTTGATAGAGGTTGAAGGGGTAGATTTTTAAGTTAGGCAAAGAAAATATAAAGGATATAGGTATTGATAGGGTCAAGTTTAAACCAACAGGACCAAGCATTACCAATAGAGCTCCATAGAGATAGAAGAAGTCTTTTAGACTTAATGGAGAAAAAGGGTCGATATCTTGTCATCAAAATAGGAACCACACATCAAACAAAGTGTCATTAATATAATTATTATAGGAAAATAAATAATCTAAGATGGGTTTTCTATCTATTGAATGGACCTATGATCTAGATATAGAGATAAATTAGATATGTGATTAATTTAAACGGTCTAATATATTGATGTGTCCCCATCATCAACAAAATAGTTACCAACCATCATTCATGGTATGGCTCTATCAGTTTCAATATTTGAGGATTTGATCCTCAAAAGCATGTCAAGTAGGCTTAAAGTCCTAAGGTGGTAAACTGGTTGTTGGAGAAGTAGTTAAGAGCATTGATTCCTCTCAAATAGACTTTTTCATCATGCATAACAATCCCTTGTCTTCTAGTGGGATCTCTCTACCAATAAGAGGAGCTTGAGGACTATTAGAGAAAATTGAGGTCTATTTGTTGATTAGGGTTAGTTCATTGGAAGAAAGCACACATGTAAAATGTAATTGATGAGATCTAACCTCATGAATAGGATATTTTATCCACTCTCCCACACATATTTCCCATCTCTCTATCCCTTTTCTCTCTATATAGAGGATTTTGAGCCAAAAAATGTATCCTTTTGATCCCTCTCTTGAGCATGGATAAACTCTACTAAGATGGAGCTTTTAACCTCTTGAGATGAATACAATATTATTTTTAAATTTCATTTTTTTGGTATATTATGTACATGTTAGTTTGATTTTCATATGTGGTAAAAATCTCTCCCTTGTCAAATCTTAATCTCACCTAGTTACTAGTTGATCTTGTTATGTGGGTCATGTTTAGTGTTCAAATATATTTTGATCAAAACTTGCATGTGGATATGTCAATTGACTAGTGTATTTCATTAGACATCTCCATCACTTCCCTCAGATTTTGATCATCTAGTGGACCTCTACATGAAATGATGATGCATGATAGATATTTGGAATCCTAGATCTAGTCTTTTATTTGTTTCACTAGGGTTTTAGGAGTCAAATAGAGTGGATCAGCCATCATTTAGGTGAATCACCTTCTTTATCTTAGGTTTATTTTTCATGTTATCTCTCTCTCTCTCTCTCTCTCTCTCTCTCTCTCTCTCTCTCTATCTATCTCTCTCTCTCTCTCTCTCTCTCTCTCTCTCTCTCTCTCTCTCTCTCTCTCTCTCTCTCTCTCTCTCTTCCCTAGTCATTAGTAGGGTTTAGTAGTGGGAATTAGATAAAATGATACATCACAGGAGATATCCTCATTAAAAATCCTAGAGGTTTGACCCTATCATAGGATACTCACAGCCTAAGGTCAGTCCCATATTGACTAGATTTGAAAATAGAACTTAAATGATTCTGATTTTAGCTAGGGTGAAATCTACATCCATAACAGTTCTAGTACACTTGGTGGGACCTATTAAATCAAGTATACATCATGTTCATCTTGAAAATTAGTTTCAATTATTCCTTGATCCTTATCTCAAGGTAAGAAGCATATTCTTGTTCATGATTTTATCTATCTTTATGTTTTCTAGGCTATGGTAGCCTATAAAGAAGAGTTCTATCTTTCCTCTCTTCATGAACAACTTTAAAATGATCCATATGAATCTTTATATAATTCTCACCATTATTATGAAGACCTATATTGGTCATACATATAGGAGTATTGCCTTGATCCTCCCTATGAGAAATTAGTCCAGTCATGTGATGATCCCCCTTATTACTAAGATCATTAAGCCTTCTATGAATCTCATCCACCCCCTATATAGTTTGGTTCCATTCTTAATTAGTCATGTTAGCTACATGAAATTCTTGAATAACCTACTCATACCTTAAGTCAATCTATATATATCCTTAAAAAATCTCTATTAGACCAAGAAAAGAATATGATAAACATCGACATGTTAAAGGAATATGGGTAGGAAGTTCTAAAACTTGTCATTAGAGGGGTTAAGACTTCAATGTAGTAGTAAAGGGAGGAGTGGATGTACTCCATTAGGAGAGGCTATTATAAAAGTAGTAATGACATGTTTAACAAATATGGACTCATCTCCAAGATTGAGGAAAAGTTAGGATCCCATGAAGAACATCAAACATTCCATCACCCACCCTACCTTCCCTCATTAACTCCATATCAACCTCATATTGAGATTTCCATCACCACTCATAAGCCCTTGCCACATGATTTTTAGGGTCACCATAGTTCTCCTCAACTTTCCTCAACCTTATGCTCATGGAAATCTATCCAAGGGAGATTCCAATAAGAAAGGTAGGTATGTGTTGAAAAAGCCAATCATCATGAACAGTCAAGGTCTAATTTTGAAGCCTCCCTTGCTAAGTAGATTGAATCTATAGATAAAAATTTATACTAGACATTGGTATATGTAAGGGTAACATCACCTTGACTACACATATCTCCTTTGGCTCCTCAAGCCTCAATGCACATTATGTAGGAAAACCATGAGCCGAAATTTCCATCTTGGATTCAGGTCATGAAGTCAAGCAAACCCAAAGATACTTAATCCCCACCCCTCCATAATAAATAATATAAGTCATTTCCATCTTGTAAATCAATCTAAATTAGTGCTAAGGATGAAAAATTAGCCCCCACTTCCCTCTCTCTAAGAACCAAGTCATTTCCTTCATGGAAAGGCATCCAAGAAGTAGTGAAACAAAGGGAGAAGGTTAATATGATCCAATAAGAGTAGATTCATGAGGAAAATTAGGTATCTATGGCCCAACCATTGGATATATCTCATCTCTTTAAGTATTTCCAAGGGTCAACCATGCCACTCTTAGACCAATAACATCTTTTTTATGAGGTGGATGAAGAAGTTGTGGCTGAGATGAATAAGGTTCATGAAGATGTGAAATAGGTTTCAAGTTGTAAGAAGGTTTCTTCGATTCCAAAACCCATGAGCCTATCCATAAACCTTGCACCTTTCCCTTTCCTAAAAAAGAACCTATCTTGAGAGAAAAAAGTGAAGAGGAAAGGTATCAAGTCATGACTGATCAAGAAGACATCATGAGTGACTATGAGGAAGAAATCACCATAGGTACTCCTCTTGGTGAACAAAATATCAACTCAACATTCTTAAATTAAGAGAAATATATTAAATATTCTTCTGCAACTATGCATGAGATATAATTTACTATCAAAGATGAAAGAGAGTAGTTTTAATTCATTCCTCAAAAGGTTGTAGTCATAGGGGAATCTCTTAAAACCAAGGTGGAGGTTGTTAATTTTGGAGATGATTCAATACCTCAACCTAATCTTAGACCAATTTTAAAATATTGGTAGTTTCACATGGATCTTCTCCAAGAAGAATTTGATGAGTATGTAGTTGATGATGAGGATAACAAGGTCACTTAAGGTACCAAAACGCATCAAGGATAATGCTTGGATAAGGTGTCACTTTCAGGGATTGTAGTTAATAAGTAGTATGAGACATATCCCAAAGAATAAGACTAATTTGTCTTTTTTGGTAATTTTTTTTCTATTTATGACTCACTTTAAAAGTTACTAGAGGGTAAGAATGAAGAGTACCTCATTAAAGGCCATGTTTTGTAAACATCCTACTCTGCAACTTATATCATCTCTTGGACTAGGTGAGTCTCTGAATTTCCCTTTTGATGCAAGTGGAACATACTTTATCATGGTTAGTTAGGTTCCTTGTACATATTAAAGTAGATCTTTTTTTTCTTCCAAGTGTTGTTTTAGCACATTTGTTGGCTCTTGCTTTGTTTAGGTTAGTTTTCATGTTTGTGTTCTCCCTTTCTTGCTTTGTTTAGCATTGTTTTTGTTAAAAGGTTACTTGCAGTCAAGTTTCAATTTATCATTATTCAAAGAGTCTAAATATCATGCAAGTGTTTGGGTTCCATGAACATTAGGCTAGTCAAACCATCAAAGTCACTAGAAATGTTAACATTTTGGCCTCACAAGCCAAAAATGTCAACCCCATAGTTTGAAGCTTTGATGACCATGGCCTTAGCTTGCTTTTATGTGCTTCATATTACCTTTTTTTGAGAGGAAAATGACTCATCCTAACATTGATAAACTAGACATTCATATGCACATCATGCATAAAATATTGGTAACAACTTAAGAAATGTTTCAACTTTTGGCTAAGTGCTAGAATTGTTCTCAGGAATTTTAGTCTAAATGTCTTTGAAAAAAGCCTAAAGAAAATCATCTGAAAGTATAAGTTTTGAAGGCATGAATTCCTTTAGGGAAATTATTCTATGTATTTGGCTAAGTATCTTATTATTTTTGGACAAATTATCTACAATAAAAGTATGAAGACTAAGTGTTTGGCCAAACTATTAAAGGCATATTTCCTTCTAAAAAAATGTCCAAGACAAAGTTTCTAAAGAACCAATTCATTTTGAACATTTTATTCAAGGAAAGGTATAAAAAATAATTCTTTTGGGAAAAATATCCAAACAATTTTCTTGAAGACTTAATTCTCTTAGATATTTTGTTCGTAAAAAATGTCCTAATACAAAATTCCACAACCAAAAGTCTTGAAGAAAAAGATAGTTTTTTCTTGGGGAAATTATTCCAAAACAATTTTCCTAAAGACCTAATTGTTTTGGGAAAATTGTCCACATCAAAAAAGGTTAAGTCAAAGTCCTAAAGATAATTCTTTTAGACATTTTATCTATGGAAAAAGCTATGTACAAATGGTTTTAGACATTTTATTTGAAACAAAAAATTTGTAGACATATTTATTTTAGGGAAAGTGTCTCGAATAAAATCTCAAATAAAATAGCCAAGAACATAGAATCTAGAGACAAAAAGTCTATGAGAAAAGGTCTAAAATGTAAAGTCTAAAGGAAATGTTTATTATAGGGAAAATGTCTGGAAAGTATATGGAGGCATTCACACAAGTGTCAAATTTAGGCCACATTAAGTAACCATTTAAATTCAGATATGGAATGATGGGTATGTAAATTTCAAATACAAGTACACAAACATCAAATTTAGGGCCTTGTGAAATAGCCATTTTCATTAAAAATCATCAAAGAGGTCCCCAACCAAATGCAAACATGACAAGTGTCTAAATATTGGGTGCCTTGATCAAATATAATGGAAATAGATAGATCGACATCATGATCTTGAGGTTAAATGTAGGGCTACCAAGTGGGATAACTTAGATAGAGTTGATAGGTCAAGAAAAGATCCAAAGGGTCATATTAATTCATACTATGGAGATCATATGGTATAATCAAAGGTCAATGAGTTAATGATTTGAGTCAATTTTGATAGCCAATTAAATAAGGGAAAGCCCATGACTTTTGATATAGGTCAAAGGGGAAGATTTTCAACTTGGGAAAAGAAAATATAAAGGAACTAGGTCTAGATAGGGTCAAGTTTAAACCAACGGGACCAAACATTTCCAATAGAGCTCCATAAAGATATCATAGGTCTTTTAGACTTAATGGAGATCAAGGATCAATATCTTATCATCAAAATAAGAACCAAGCATCAAAAAGAGTGTCATTAATATAATGACTATAGGAAAACCAATAGTCTAAGATTGGTTTTCTATCTATATAATAGAACTATGATCCAGATATAGAGATAGAGAAGATATGTGATTAATGCAAAGGGTATCATCTATAAACATGGACCCATTATCGATAAAATAGGTACTATCATTCATGGTATGGCTTTGTCAGTTTCAAAATCCAAGGATTTGATCTTCATAAGGACATCAAGTGGGCTTAGGGTCATAATCTGGTGAATTGGTAGTTGGAGTAGTTAAGAAAGTTGATTCTAGTCAAATAGACTTTGTCATCATGTAGAAAAATCCCTTGTCTTTTAGTGAGATCTCTTTGTCAATGAGAGGAGATCGAGGACTATTAGATAAAATTGAGGTCAATTTGTTGGTAAAGGATAATTCACTGGAAGAAGGTATGTTTAATGAAATTAATGAATGAGCTATCACCTCATGATTATGATCTTTTCTCCACTCTCTTATGCATTATTCCCATCTATCTCTCTCCCTTTATGATATATATATAGAGAGAAAGGATTTTGAGCCAAAAAAGTATCCCTATAATCCCTCTCTTAGGCATGACTAAACTTTACCAAGATGGATCTTGTAACCTCTTGATATGAATACAAGAATACTTTTAGATTTCATTGTTTTGTTATAGTGTGTGCATGTTAGTTTGATTTTCATATGTGGTAGAAATATCTCCCTTGTCAAGTCTTGATCTCACCTAGTTATTAGTTGATATTTTTATGTAGGTCATGTTTAGTGTTCAAATATCTTTTGATTAAATCCCACATATGGATATATCAACTAGTTAGTGTCTTGGATTAGACCTATCCATCACTTCCCTTATATTTTGATCATCTGGTGGACCTTTTCATGAAATACTAATGCATGATGGATATCTAGAATCCTAAATCTAGTGTTTTACTTATTTCACTAGTGTTTTAAGATTCAAATAGAGTGAATCAACCATTATTTAGGTGCATCACCATCTTTAGCTTAGGTTGATTTTTCATGTTTTCATTCTCTCTTTTTCCTAATCATTAGTTGGTTTTAGTAGTGGGAATGAGATAAAATGATGCATTAGAGGAGCTAGCCTCATTAAAAATCCTAGAGGTCTGACCCTATTATATGATACTAACAACCTAGGGACAACCCCATGTTGGACTAGATTTAGAAGTAAAACCTGAATGCTTCTGATTTCAGCTAGGGTATAATATATAGCCATAACAATTTTAGCACACCCAATGGGACCTAATGAATCAATTCTACAGCATGTTCATCTTAAGAAGTAGTTTCAAGAATTCATTGATCTTTATCTCAAGGTAAGAAACATATTCTTTTTTATGTTTTCAATTATATTCATGTTTATTAGGCTATGGTAGCCTATAAAAAAGATTTATATCTTTCCTCTCTTCATCAAAAAATTCAAAATGATATGTATGCATCTTGATATAAACCTCACCAATAGTATGAAGAACTATATTGGTCATACATGTAGGAGTATTTCCATGATCCTCCCTATAACCAATTAGTCTTGTCTTATGATGATACCCCTTATTACCAAGATCATCAAGCCTTCTATGAGTCTCATCCTCCCCCTTTGTATCTTGGTTAGCCTCCTAATTAGCCAGAACATCTACAGAACATTCCTAAATAGCCTAATCATACCCTACTCCACTCTATATATAGCCTTAAAAAATCTCTATTAGACCAAGGAAAGAATATAATAAACATTAACACATTGAAGGGGTATGGGTAGGAAGTTCCAAAACATGTTAATAGAGGGGTTATGACTTTAGTTTAGTAGGCAAAGGAGGATTGGATGCCTTTTATCAGGAGAGGCTATTCTATAAATAGTAGTGACATGCTTGAAATATATGGACTCATCTCTAATATTGAGGAAAAGTTGGGAGCCCATGAAGAACATCAAACACCCCATCACCCATCATGCCTTACGCCATTCACTCCATATCAATGTCATATCAAGATTACCATCACCACTTATAAGACCTCACCACATGAGTTTCAAGGTCATCATAGTTCCCCACAACTTCCCTCAACCTTCCCCTCATGTCAATCTAAGGGAGAGTCCAAGAAGAAAGGCAAATTTGTGTTTAAGAAGCTAACCATCATGAGTAGTCGATGTTTGATTTTAAAGCCTTCATTGTTAGGTAGATTAAATATATAGATAAAAATTTGTACTAAACTTTGGTATCTACAATATTAATATCACCTCAACTGCACATACCTACTTTGGATCCTCAGGCCTTAATGCACACTATACAGGAAAACCATGATCCTAAATTTTCATCTTGGATTCAAGTCATGTAGTCAAGAAAACCCATGACTACTCAATCCCCACCCCTCACTCCTCAATAATTTAAGTCATTTCCATCTTGGAAACCCATCTATAGTAGTGTGTAAAAGGAAGAAGTGATGATTTTTGAAGCCAAACAAGAGACTATTCAGCCTCCACTTCCCTCTCCCCAATAACCCAAGTCCTTTCCTTCATGGAAATGCATCCAAGAAGTAGTGCAACAAATAGAGAAGGTGAATGTGATCCAAGAAGAGTATCTTCATGAGTAAAATTAGGTATATATGGCCCAACCATTGGATCTACTTCATCTCTTTGATTATTTCTAAGGATCAATCATGCCACTCTTAGAGTTGGAAACTCTCCTTTATGAGTTGAATCAAGAAGTTTCTATCAAGATGAATGAGGTTCATGAAGATGATAAATAAGTTTTAAGTTGCAATAACATTCCCTCCATTCCCAAACCCATCATATCTCATCCTTCACCTCAAACCCATGAGCCTATCCATCAACCTTCCACCTTGGCCTTTCATAAAAAAGAACCTATCTTGAGGGAATGAAGTGAAGAGGAAAGGTCTCAAGTCATGACTGATCAAGAAGATGTCATGACTAACTATGATGAATAAATCACCGTAGGGACTCCTCTTGGTGAACAAAATATCAACTCAGCCTTCTTAAATGAAGAGAAACATATGAAATATTATTTTGTAGCTGTGCATGAGATAGAATGTACTATCAAAGATGAAGGAAATAAGTTTCAATTCATTCTTCAAAAGGTTTAAATCTTAGGGAAATATCTTGAAACCAAAGTGGAGGTTCTTGATTTTAGAAATGATTCAATACCTTAGCTTAATTTTAGACCATTTTTATAATATTGGTAGTAACACATGGATATTATTTAAAAAGAATTTTATGAGTGTGTGGCTGATGATGAGGAGAACAAGGTCACTCAAGGTACCAAAAGGCCCCAATAACAATGCTTGGATAAGGTGTCACTTTTAGGTATTATAGTTGATAAACAATATGAGAAGGATCTCAAAGAATAAGACCAATTTGTCTATATTGGTGAATAGTTTATTGTTGATGACTCACTTCATAAGATGCAAAAGGAGAGGTTAGGTAGGAAGAGTACTTCATTAAAGGCCATGTTTAATAAACATCTTACTCCACAACTTATACCATCTCTTGGATTGGGTATGTCTCTAAATTTCCCTTTTGATCCATGTGGATCATGCTTTATCATGGTTAGTTAGGTTCTTTGTACATATTAAAGTAGATCTTGGTTTTTTCCTCCAAGTGTTGTTTAAACACATTTGTTGGCTCTTTCTTTGTTTAGGTTAGTTTTCCTTTTTGTGTTCTCTCTTTCTTGCTCTACTTGTTACTTTAGTCAAGGGTTACTTGTAGTCAAGGTTTGATTTGTCATTAATCCAAGGGTCTAGAAGTCATGAAAGTATATG
Source organism: Torreya grandis (assembly GCA_037957365.1). Classification (NCBI taxonomy): domain Eukaryota; kingdom Viridiplantae; phylum Streptophyta; class Pinopsida; order Cupressales; family Taxaceae; genus Torreya; species Torreya grandis. The sequence continues at coordinate 196,941 of JARHVA010004346.1, read as the reverse complement.
AGTTCTCAAGCATATCAAGCATGCTTCCCTATGAGTTTCAAAAACATCTTGGCCAATTTTATCCCACATACAAATTTTTTTTGGAGGCAATGTCATGTTTTGGAGGTCATACATGGTTAGATCAACTGAAAAATGTTCCTATTGAAATGAGGGATCCAATCATGAAAGAGAAGAAAAGGTTTGGAATAAGGTTTTCATGGTATCAGTGTAGTTCAAGGATGTGGGACAAGTTTGCATATGCCTTAGAAAATAATCAGAGGTTTTAAGGATCAAGGAAAAGCCTAAAGACATTTTTGTTGGAAAATTAGTCTATAATAAAAATGTCTTTACAAAATCTGAAATGAAATCATCTGCAAGCATATGTTCTGAAGGTATGAATTCCTTCAAGGAAATTATTCTAAGTATTTGGCTAAATGTCATATTCATTATGAACAAATTATCTATAAATAATAAAAAATTTAAATAACTAATAGTTTAGGGAATGTATTTGGGTAAAAATGTTAAAGGCATATTTATTTTAGATAAAATGTCTGTGACAAAGTTCTTGAAGACCTTATTTATTTTGCACATGTTGTTTGAAGAAAAATATGAAGACAAATTTCTCTCAAAGAAATTGTTTAGTAACAATTTTTCCAAAGACCTAATTGTTTTGGGGAAATTATCGACATCAAAAAAGGTTGATTCAAAGTCCATAAGGAAAATTATTTTAGACATTTTATCCACATCATAAGTCTCAAAGGTAGAATTCTTCTAGATATAGTGTTCAGGATAATCTTTTTGAAGACACATTTATTTTAGACAAAGTATCCAAATCAAAATTTTTGAAGACTATTTATTTTGGGTATGTCATTTCACATAAAGTGTATAATAAAAATAACAAGACATATTTCTTTTGAGGAAAGTTTCTCAAGCAAAAACCCCATAGAAAATAACTGAGGACATAAAATCTAAAGATAAAAGTTCCAAAGGAAAAGGTATAAAAGCAATGTCTAAAATAATTATTTGTTATGGAGAAAATGTCTAGCAAGCATATGGAAATGTTCATGCAAGTGTCAAATTTAAGCCACATCAAGTAACCATTGAAAATTCAAATATGTAGTGATAATCATGCAGACATCAAATATGTTTGCACATACATCAAATAAAAACACATAGATGTTAAATTTGGGCCTCATGAAATAGTTGTTTACATTCAAATATAGCCAGAGGGGTCCCTAACTGAATGCAAACTTAACAAGTGTCCAAATCTCAGGTGCTCAATTCAAATCTAATGGTAAGTGAAATAATAGATAGGCTGATAGTAAGATCTCAAAGATCAAAATGGGGTTGCCAAGTGGCACCAGATTTGATAGGTAAAGGATAGATCTAAGGTGTCACGTTAATTCATACTTTGGATATTAGATAATGCAATCAAAGGCCAATGAATCAATGATTTGAGTCAATTTTGATAGCTAATTAAACAAGGGTAAGCCTAGGACATTCAACGAAGGTCAAAGGGGAAGATTTTTTACTTAGACAAAGAAAATATAAAGGAATCAGGTCTGGATAGGGTCAAGTTTAAACCAATAGGACCAAGCATTGCCAACAGAGCTCCATAGAGATAGAATAGGTATTTTTGACTTAATGGAGATCAAGGGTCAATATATTATCATCAAAATAGGAACCAAACTTTGAACAAAGTGTCATTAATACAATGACTATAGGAAAACCAATAGCCTAATATTGGTTTTCCATCTATAGAATGGACCTATGATCCAAATATAGAGATAGAGAAGATATGTGATTAATGTAAAGGGTCTCATTTATCTATGTAGACCTATCATATAAAAAATAGGTACCAACCACCATTCATGGTATGGATCTATCAGTTTTAATATCTGAGGATTTGATCCTCATGAACATGTTAATTGGGATTAGGGTCCAAAGGTGGTTAACTTGTAGTTGGAGAAGTAGTTAGGAGAATTGATTCCTCTCAAATAGACTTTGTTATCATGTAGAATAATCCCTTATCTTATAGTGAGGTCTCTCTACCAATGAGAGGAGCTTGAGGATTATTAAAGAAAAATGAGGTCAATTTTTTTTATCAAGGTTAGTCTATTGGAAGAAGTCACACATGTAGAAATCAATCAATGAGTTATCACCTCATGACTAGGATATTTTCTCCACTCTCCAATACATTATTCCCATCTTTCTCTCTCCCTTTCTACTATATATAAAGGCTTTTAAGCCAAAAAAATGTATACCTTTGATACCTTTCTTGGGAATGACTAAACTCTGCCAAGATAAATCTTGTAACTTCTTGAGATGAATACAAGACTATTTTTAGATTTCATTATTCTGGTATAGTGTGTACATGTTAGTTTGAATTGCATATGTGGTAGAAATATCTCCCTTGTCAAGTCCTACTCTCACATAGTTAATATTTGATCTTGTTATGTAGGTCATGTTTATTTTTCAAATATCTTTTGATCAAATCTTGCATGTTGAGGCATTGACTGGTTAGTGTCTTACATTAGACCTCTCCATCACTTCCCTCAACTTTTGATCATTTGGTGGAACTCTTGCATGAAATACTGATGCATGATGGATATATGGAATCCTATATCTAGTATTTTACTTATTTAATTAGTGTTTTAAGATTAAAATAGAGTGGAACAACCATCATTTAGTTACATCACCATCTTTAGCTTAGGTTTCCTTTTCATGTTATCTCTCTCTTTTCCTTGGTCACTATTAATTTTTAGTAGTGAGAATGAACTAAAATGATGCATTAGAGGAGCTAGCCTCATTAAAAATCCTAAAGTTTTGACTCTATTACAAGATACCCATAACTTGGGATCAGTCCCATGTTGGACTAGATTTTGAATTAGAACTTAAATGCTTCTAATTTTAGATAGGGTATAATTTACATTGATAATAGTTACAAATCTATCAGATTTGATTGGAGTCAAACCAAGTTGATCATAAATACCTATAGCCATGATTTTTGTAGATGAATCTAAATCTAATATAAAATTGTGTAAGTTCTTACCAAAGATTTTGAATATTAACAAGAAAGGTATGACATTTGCTTTGTTCTTGTGTATTACAGCATTGGCATGTGCATTCTTTTATGTTTTAGCAAGTTCTTTACTCAAGGAATCTTAAAACAAATCCTTCTATTTAGTAATCTATGTCAACTCATGTAATGTAATATTAGACTTAATTTCTTTCATGTCCTCTACAATATGATATCCAGTCCTATTGGAAGTATTATATTCATTATAATTATGCTTAGAATTTCTACCCTTAGGAGGCTCTAGATTGCTATCTGAGGTAGCATCAAGAGAGGTGTCAAAGTTGTTTGGAGGAGTTAAAGTGGTCAATGGTTACTATTATTACCTGTTTCTTAGGGGATAAGTCTTCCCTAGAAATTGTTGAAAAGCATGAATCTCTTCAATAATATCCTTAGGTTCATTATCCTCTTTGAAATGGAACTCAAATGTCTCCACCATGAGAGTTGGATCAGATGACCTAGATGACCTTGAAAGACTAGATGTACCTACATCACAATACTTATTATGGACACATTCAAAAGTATCTAACTCTTCTTGTAAGGATTCAAAAGTATTACAAAATTCAACATAGTTTATTTCCCCATGCTCAAAAGTGCAATGAACTCTATAATATTCAAGTAAAGTAACATCAACAAGATTTATATTAGACACAATCTTGATAGAAAATGGATAATTTCTCTTATTGTTATGGTAACTATCATTATAAAATCTATTAGTGGGTCTATTGAACCTTTGAAAGGAGAAATTCCTATTAGATCTCTCTCCAGTATTACCTACTTACTTTTTTAATTGAAAGAAGTTAGTGATAAGCTTTTAAACCATTTTGAGGATAGATTCAGTCTCATTCTTTGGTTCTTCAAAAAATATGAACTTGAGTATTAGAATTAACTATATTCATTAAATATTTATGATCCTATGGATGAGATCCATTGGAAACATTGTTTAATAATCCTAGGTTTTGAGTAGGATGTGCTTGTCTCAAAGGTATCTAGTTCATGACTAGAAGTTGGTTCAAGGTAGAAACATTTTGGTTGGCATTGGGAATGACATTTAAAATACATAAATTTGGTTTGACATTAGGACTAGAGTAAGACAATTACCCTTGGGGTTTCATCTGGTCATTAATGATCATAGCCTTGGCATAATCTAAAGATAATGTATTCATGGGCACAATAACTCTCTTTATAAACACAAAAGTCATCGGATCCAAGGCATCCTTATATATTTCTAAAGCTATAGCTTCATTAGGTATTTAAAGAGATATGGTCCTACTAAACATATTTTTGAATCTAGCATTAAATTCTCTTATGGGATAATTTGCATCTCTTTTCATCATGGTGAATTTTTGGTACAAGACATAAGGACTAATAATTTTACCAAACTATTCAATGAAAACATTGTTAAAATCAACCTAACTAGTAATGTAGTTTTTAGGAAGGTTATGAAACCACTCACATGTATTATATTAAAAATTAAAAGGTAATAGTATACATGTTACATCTTCTTGAGTCACATTCAATAATCTTAAAGTAGCTTTGAAACTCTTAATATGCTCTTCAATGATTATAATGCCACTAGGACTAATTGTTGGCAAATACTTTTTAGGATTTTGAGGAAGGTCATGTACTATACCTAGCACATTGATTGAAAAACCACCTAGCCAAGCCATAACTTGATAGGGATTGAATACAAGAGCACCATAAATTAGTAAATTTGGCAAAGACTTCAAAGTTTGTGCTTACCTTTGTCTCGCCTTACTCTCTTATGAACATCTAATGAAAGCAAAGGTTCTATAGTCTCTGAACATGACCTTATCCTAATTCTTGGTAATTATAGATTATGAGCTTTGAATCATATTTTAAATATGATGTGTCAATATTATCTTTTTAAGTAACAATGATCAAACTTGTACATTAAGCAATTTTTTCAAATTTTTATATAAAATATGACAAAGGATAGTAATCTTTAACTAAGTTAGCTCAAAGATGTATCCAAACACACAAGTATGATTGATATTTACATGTTTAATCTCAAATAAACTCAAATTTACAAAGGATCCATCAATATTTGATCAAATCAACTATTACTAACCTCAAACCTATTCGATTGACAAAGCTTATACCATAATTAAACATATATATTCAAAGAACATTGATATTTGTCTTAAAGAAGCACAAAGATTGGTCTAAGACTGTAAAGATCAATGATCTATACACAATTGAGAAAATAATGACACAATTATGTAAATATTATACCAATATTTGAACATAATTCACAAGAATGAGCAATAATACTTCAAATCTACAAATATCTAATTGGCCCTCCTTCTAGTGCTAGTGAAGCCCCTCTTGTTGATGCTTAAATATGTATCACAAGTGCTCAGAGTTTTCAAGAACACTTATACTTTATATATGTATCACAAGAGCATGAGTTGTAGTTTGTGATAATCCTGTTATCTGTTGATGGAATAGAGAAAAAGTAAGTGGATTGTTTCACAATATTTATAGTGTTTGGTGGTTGGGGGCCACCATGGGTAAATAGTTAATCTATGAAAAATATGAAATATGTTATGCTAATAATGGTTAATTATGATTTAAAAAAATAATATAAGATGGATATTTACAATGATAATAAAGTGAGAGTGATCTAGTTAAAAAAAAGTAAAAAGAAGGGTAAGGTAGAGAAAAAATGTTGCTAATATTTTTTCAAATATCATGACAAAGTTCAAGTATCATCCAATCATGCACTTAACCAATGTATGACATGAGATAGCATAAGATCAAAACCTATCACACATTAGGTAAACATCCAATTAATGTGGGAAATAATGCAAATAAGAACCAAGTTCACTTTAAAGATTTTCCCCTATAAGCAAACAACATTAGCCCAAATGCAAGAGGAGTAAGAAAATGAGATGAGCCTAAGAACCTTAAATTCATCTATAATTGGCACAAGTTAGTAGATATATATTCAAATGTATGCACAAATAATTCTTAAGAACAATTCAAATTTAGAAGTTAGAATAAACAAGTGAGAGAGAAGCCAAAATACCAAAAGACATAAGAAAATTTGGACAAACTTTGCAAAATTCCTTGCTTATATTAATTAATCAAAAGTCACAATTGATATTGACTCCAAAAAATATCTCTCCTCTTTTACAATGGGTAATAACTCTTTATATAAACCTTCCATGAGGTATGCCAGTTAGTCATATTAGAATTTAAGGACAACTATCCTTTTACAACCTTTTGAGAAACTTCTGGACATTCTAAATGACTAACCTATAAGAAATGTGCTTTAAAATTTGCATATGCCTTTACAAAATAATATTCTCTTTTAAAAATTATACAAGGTCAATTACAAGAGAATATTCATATCTTAAATAACTTGGAGATCCTTGTTGTGTCATAGTCTTTTATTTTCCTTGTAGGATATTCATTTTGTAATGTTGTTTATTGATAATCTGGAGATCAATGATAGGTCTCATGAACAATTATTTTTATTAGTATTATAGTCCCTTGAAATCCCTCTCAACCCTTTTCAAATATTTTTTTATGCCCCTAACATCTCCTATACTTTCCTCTAATGATAAAAGCTAGCCCATGACCTTCTTGTTATCAGCCCCTATTTTCCCTTGTCCTTGATTCCTTACTTTTTGCATGAATTGAGTAGTTTTGTGTTTGAACTCCTCATCAATTATTAGACCCAAGGGACTAAGTGTGCTAGGATATTTGATAAATATATATAATATGTGAAACATTTTATCTTTTTAATGTTTTAGGTCCTTAGAAATGTCCTCCATCTACTTGGACAAGCTATTCAGGGCCTTGATCTTATCAATTAATATATTCATAGCCATATTAAGGTGGGATAGGCTAACTATCCTAAATTTAAGGATTTGATTTTTAGTCAATACCTTGATTAAATCCTTCCCTTGGTATCTCAAATTCTTCCATTAGCAAAATTGGCCTATGGCCGTAGTATTTTGTTTATTTATTACATCATGTTTGGTCTTGACTGACTTTAAAGATTTGAATAAATAAACCATGGTGTCCTCAAATTACTTGAATCTATATTTTTTGATTGAAAAGATGTCTTGTTCTTTTAAATTATTATTCTAATGAAATATGCCCTTGATTATTTTTTACAACTGATCTTTTTAAGCCTGAGCCATTTGAAGAACATTCTCTTCAAATATTGGGTCTTCACCAGGATTTTGTCCTCCAACTGGAGTCAATCCAAAAAAAGGTTCCAATTTATGGAAGATGAACTCTTCTCCACCAAACATGGCCTTATTCTTAGTTATTACTTGTAAACTAGTAGTGGTTAGGTCAAATTTGATACCAACTAAAGATTTTATCACCTTTAGAGCTAGGGTTTCCATTTATGTTTCACTTGATTCTCCTATAGTAGCCATTCTTTTGTCATATTCCTATTATATGGAAACTATCCATGACTTAAATTATTCATTAATTGGGATATTGATGGCCCTCATTATATCCCATGGATGTTGTGCACTTGGTACTTTTTGAAATTTACCATAAATGAACCATTCAAGAATGTTTGGACTCTAAATCAAGTTTTCCTCACTAAAGAGATTAAATTCACTCAAAGGATGAGTGAAGGTCACCTTAGACTTCTTATATTTCACTATAAAAATGCCTAATTCAAATTTTATTTTGGGGGGTTCTATAATAACTCTATCCAACACTTCTATCCCTTTATCTTCCTTTATTTCTTCCATGTATTCATACTCAGACTCATAGGCTAATGATAACATTTTATGGGCATCTTCAATTATTTCACCAATGTCTAGTAATACCATATGAACCTCATCCACTACTGATATTTGCTCTTCTTCTTGAGTTGAATAAGATGTAATTTCACTAGGCCTTTTCTCCTCAAGCCTTTACTCAAGTTGTGCCTCAATTCTAGACTCTATATGTAGAAAGGTTGGTGGTGGTATATAAGGTGTACCACTCAGTAAATGGTACTACCTTTTCATCATTCCCTTTTTTCTTCCTCTACATTCTAGACTCTAGATTGATGTTGTGCCTTTTCAATCTAATGGTGACCTCATAGAATGAAAAGGATTTTGTATATATGGGGTCAAAAGGACTAGGCTAGTGATCATAAGGGATATTGATTCCTTTAGCTTTTAGATGTTCCTTGACCCTTCGAATCATGAGGATCCCACTACCTTAGCTCATAAATTTGGAGATTGAAGGAGGTGATATGTTTTGAAGTATCCTAAATATTATCCCATTGTGTAAAAATAGTCCTACTAATGGTTATAGGGAGGATATGAAACAATACCTTACTTTTGGTCTTGCAAAGACCATCTATTCCATTTCATAATTGATAATCTACCTCCTACTCTACTTGTATGACATATACATGGATAGGTAGTCTGAGGGGAGTTTATTATATTCCATAATTTATAATCTACCTCCTACTCTACTTATGATTATACAATTAATGTATAACCAAATGTCCTCCATGGCCTCAATTGACTTTTTTTTATCAAGGGGTTGACTTTAGACATTGCATTCCCAATTATGGCCTATGTTAGGGCTAGATAAACATAGTCACATATGAATTGGATGTAGTCCCTATATTTAAATATGTGTAATTTTAAATAGTATTAGGAAACCATCTATGTCCATCAAGTTACCATTGTCTAAGGTTGGGGATATTTATTATGGAAAGCAAAGCATCTAGGAGGTATGACATCATGAAAAATTGGTTCCTAGTCTTCTGTTTGACTATAAAAAACTATCTACTCAAGTAGTTGTTGATAACCTCACCAAGAGGAGGGTTGATATGATTCTCAATCATAAAGTAGATTAAGGGCACCCAAATTTTGTCCACATAGGTAGTTGTTTAACTTCCACATATCCTATTCATCGTAGTCATGACCATTCTTATCCTAGGTCTTAATTGACTAATGGGGATGTTACCATTAAAGTCTAAAAATACTTGATTTATAGAATACAACCATAAGGCAAGGATCTTATTCAAATCATTATTCTTGGACCAATTGTGCATAGTGGTTTGGTTCACTTGGGGATTATCTAGATTATAATAATTTTCAAATGATATAGGAGAGATATAAATAATATTACTAAAACTACCCTCATAAGTAATCATGATTTTATCTATTTTGCCATGTTTAAAAATAAGAGAGAGAATATATATATAATGTAGTACCTTGGGTTTAGTTATATCATAATAAATACATATCATCTTAATGGAAACTATGTCATAGTATATCATCCTTGCAAACATGCTCTTCTCATATTCTCTTGTGATGGGTTGTTGGTTCTCGATGATCCAAAACATGCTCGACCAATTATTGTCCCCTGTATTTAAAGATATGGAATTGAATTGTGTTTCCTTGAAGACTCTTCCTTCTAAATCTAAGGTCAAATAAAGTTTTACATCTTTTGAGACATTTTTCCATGCTGTCATGATTGTAAGTTTTTCTAAGTGCTTGTTAAGGCTTCCAATTTAATTATGGATCAAATTATCCTTACACAGATGACAATTCAATCTTCCTTGGATTGATTATGATGATCACAAGGTTGAACTAGGGCTTATGGATGTGTTATGGCTTTTATAAAGGTGTTTATAGTTCTTTAATGATAGGAGCTATTCAAACATATGTGATCTTCATAGCTTAGATTATGCTTAGATATTTGTATTTATAACTTTGCATTACCTAAGTCCATAAAATATTTTTATTGGCTCATTAATCATATATGTCTCTTATGTGGCATCACTGTGGCATTTTCATAGCACTTTGCTCATTAATATTTAAAAAGTGGCAATTGTGCTTTGAAAATTCCACCTTGATCCTGCACTACTAGATTTATTTGCATGGATCAATGTGGTTTGTTGATATTTATCCACAAGGTCAAACACCATTGGTCATGAGATTTATTGAAATTTCAATGTTGATCTCACACCATTAATCTTGATTTCATAGATCAATCATGCTCTATTTATATTTATCTAATTGATTATGTCTCCTAATCTATGTATCATTGATCATAATGTGTATGATATTTTGCACACCATCGATCCTTGAAAGATGATTGAGATTTAATTTGTGGCCCAAAATTATATTACATGTCATATTTTTATTCATCCTTAACTTTCAACATTTGCTACACACCATCTAATCATCTTTTCCCAAGTAAATGTTCACCATTGGATCTTGATCCACAAGGTCAAATGTCATTGGATATTAAGTATTATTTGGCTATGAGTATGACACTTTTCACCCTCTCACTTTTTATAGGGATCCATTGAAGCTTTGACGTATTAGATATCATTGATCAGAATATGTACACTTGGACACATACCATTGATCTTTAGGGACATGCTTGGACTTTAAATTTAGGGTTGTGGCTTGAATTTCAACTTTCACCACATTTCATTAGATCTATATCACCTGAGAGAATGTGGGTGGTTGATCTCATGAATGAAAATGATATTTAAGTCAGTGCTCAAGAAAATAAAGAACTTAACATAAAGTTTTTGGACTATTGTTTTATTTCATGTTAATAAACATGGGTAAAACCTTAGGACAAATATTTTAAGATAAGTTTTAAAAATGATAAAGGGGACCCTATGAACAATAAAAGATATATCATATAGTTTTAGCCTAAGGTTTTGTTTGTAAAATACAAAAAAATTTAGGGTAAGGATTTTAGGCTAAGTCTATAGTAAATGAACCCTTCATTTAGTTATACCATGCTAATGATAAAATTTACTAAGGGTTCATGGGACATAAAAGGGACCATATATGAATTTTTAGACTAGGGTTTGGTCATGTTAATAAACATGACTAAACCTTAGTATAAAAATTAAGTTAAGTCTTGGGTAAAATTAAAGTGCTCTCATGAAATTTTTTCTCGTGGAAATTTAAATTTAGTTCAAAAGGGACTTAGGTTAAAATACTAGACTAGGGTTTTAACATGACTTAAAATAGATCTAATTAATCTTTGATAGACCAAAGGTTAGTAAAAGATCAATTTAACATTGAAGTATAAAACCTTGAGCATGTTTATTCTGAAATAAGATTCTATCAAGACTGCAACGTGAAACACATATGTCTAATGTTAGAATTTTTAGATAAGATCAAACTAGAGCCTTAAACAAATAAGCCAACTAGACTATAGTGTGGATGATTTTTAAATAAAGATGATGTGTAAATATGTTAATGACATTCTGATAAAGTGAATTTTCAATTTTAAGGTAAAAAATTGCATAATTTAACACAACAGTCCCCATTTTTCATGAATGGGGGTATGTTGACCTCAATAACAACAAATCTAAGGAGTATGATGAGATCATCAATTAGATTGAATAATAGATGGAGATAATCACTACTAGATTAAATGCTAAAGAGGAAGAATGAAATAGGTATGGAATTGGAATGAAATCCTTGAAAGTTGAGTTAGATCAGGCATCTAGAAAGTTGAAGACCTTTATGAAGTTATAAAAGAGTAATGATGCTCTTGATAACATATTTAATAGTTTGAAGTTTGAAAGTGATAAGATATGTCTTGGTTTCGAAGAAGACCAAAAGGAGGTAGCTCATCTCAAGGATAAGGCTAATGAATACAAGAAGGTCAACATGAAAATAAAAATCTGATAACCTAATGCTATGAGGTATGATAATTCATTCAATGTTTATTGTTATGAATGTAATCAGTTTGGTCATAAATAAAGAGAGTGTAGAAGAACCCTTTAAAAATTAATATGCATGAGACTATGAAAGGAATCATTATTCAATAGTTATATATAATATTTTTTTCTACAATTGTATTAATTTGGTACACATTGCAAGATTATATCTTAATAGAGATAAAAGGACATCAAGTCAAAACAAGAGCTTTGAAGCCCTTATACTACAAGAGAGAAGGAAATTGAATGCATGGAAACATAATATTATAAAGGTGAGTAATGATTAGTTTACAAGCCTAAGTGGACTATTTTTTATGGTATAACATACTTTAGATGAAAAATCAAGTCAAGAATGTTCATTATCAATTCAAATTATTGACTACACAGATGATGAAGAAGCTAATCAAAAGATACTAAACAAGACTAAAAATATCCTGAAGGATATTCAATCTTGTGAGAGCATGGAGATATAGGAATATCCTAAGCTTATGTTGTTTTAATTCCCTATGGATAGGGGTGACTCCATTAGGCTTCATGAAGACACTCTTTAATTAGCAGAAGCATGATGGATGCTTGGTCTAATGGGGAGATATTAGAGATGTTCATAAGCTCCAAGTGTAGTTTTTGACAATCATAGAAGAGTTTTTGAGTGTAGTTTCTAAAGAAGGAGAATGAGTGGTTCCATAAGTTGTAGTATGTATGACCCTTTGTCATTAATGTTAAAGGGGGAGAAAGTTCAAGAATGAAGATTTATAAAATTGGGGGAGATGAGAATCATTATATTGAAGAATGTTTTACCATGAATGAAAAAGGGGAGTTTTTTGAGAATTTTTTTCATTGATGTCAAGATAATTATGTTGAAAATACATGGTGAGTGGTCTTTGAGGTATGAGCTTGTGTGCCTAATATGATAAGGAAGCCATATGACAAGAGAGAATTTGAAGGCAACCTAATGTCTCTCTATTGAGAGATAATTTGAAAGAAACCTAATGATAATTCTATTGGTTGATGTCAAGGTTTAGGTCAAGAAATAATTAAATCATGTTAGAGTACTAGCTCTTGAGTACAAGGTATCTTGAGAAGCCTAGTCTATACCCTATGAGAAGGTGTGCATAGTGAAGTTTGGTGAAGTAAGTAATAAAAATATTATGAGAGATTGATTGGAATTTTTTGATAATGTAAGATAAGTATAAATAATTTCATAAGTATTTCAATGTTAGTTGTGAAGTTTTAAGTGCATAAGAAGCCTAGTCATGGCACTAGTCATAGCTTGAAGATATCATATGAGAAGGTATGAGTATGATGTATTGGTGAGATGAGTGCACATAGGAATGAATGGATTTATAAGGTTTATTGAGAATGAATGTGCGGTAATGGATCACTCATGATAGTCTCAAGGTGAACCTACAGGGGTAAGACCTTTAGTTCAAGTCCACAACTAGACTAGTTATAGACCCTACATGAGCTAATGATGTATCTTGAGATATTGTCAAGGCATGTGAAGGATGTATGTCTATGTTTGAGCATGAGATAGGTTTATTGATTTTGTGAGTGGTGTGGAGAGTACATGGAAAGAGGCATGAAGGTCATCTTTAAGACCTAATGTGATTTATAGGTCAAGGTATATATAACAAAGAGAGAGAGAGAGAGTATGGACTAATGAGGGGTCATGATCAGATTTAAAGATGTTTGAAACAATATAAGAATGTATAAAGGTATGATATGTTTTTTCAATAATTTTGAAAATTTTTGAGGTCATGGTTTGTAATAAAAGGCATGAAACGTGGTTTTAAGGTCTCTCAAGTATATATAATGAAGGCATGCAAACCCAAAAAGGACCTTTAGGTATTCATTGGCATAAGTAACCTTTGCATGGGAGCCTAAAATATTAAGGAGAGATGGTAAAGTGTCCTAGATAAAAAATATAGGAATTAATTTTTGATTTAAGGGGTAATCCTTTATGAATAATAATTAACATGAAAACTTCTGTTAAACTTCTCTAAAACCCTAACAAGGACCCAATGCAAAATATATTGTTTAAAATAATCGATAATGGTCTAAAATGACTATAGAAACTATCGAATCATGTATTCAACTCTCCCAATGCCTCCAAGTGGTGGTGGTTAGTTAGATGATAGATAAAATGCATAGATATAGGCTTGTTTGTAAAGAATTTATTATAGCAATCAAAAGTTACATTGGTCAAGAAAAAAAATGAATGAATGATTAATATTGAGAATCATGTTTCATGCCCATGAATGTTTTTGGACAAGTTAAAACCCTCAATTTTTCTAAACTCCAAGTTAGCTAGTTGCTAACATGCCTAATGGTGGAAATAATGAGAAACCCAGGTAGTAGTGAGGAGATGATTAAGAATGTGTTATCATGGAATAGTTATTAAACCAAGTGCATGGAGATATTTTTTAGGAATTGTAAGACATGTTCATGTTTGGTATAATTTTTTGAGGTGATTCATTACAATTAAAAAGTTTCTCACAAAGTTGACCTATCTAGTTTAGATGAGAGAGTGAGAACAAGGTCATGAGATTGGTCTATAAGACCAATATTTTATATTTGAATATATTAAATTTATATACAATAATGATATAATTATCTCAAAGGATCATATTAATGAATTTTAAGTATTTTAAATTGGTCATATAGGTGTTGAAGGTCAATGTCAACATGACTATGCTTTAAGGTAAACTAATAGTTATAGGTAAACAAGTTACAGTGATAAGTTTGAGACTCTATGCCATAATTTTAAGTATAGAATGCACAAGGTGTTATTTTTTTGGACTTTTATGTCATTTCCATGATTTTTATAAGGTTTTATAGTCAATAAAATTGATTAAAATGTTGAAGCTAAAATGGCTTGTCTAGTTCTAGTTTGACTGTGTATAATGAGATGAAAAGACCTAATTAAGTGAAGAGGGCTAAAAGGAAGTTTGAGAAGGATAAGAGTGTGAAGAGATGAAGAGGTTTTAATAATCAATTGGTTGATAAACAATGTGTCCTAAAGGTGATCAAAGCAATAAAGTGGTTGAGTTGGTGTTGAGTCATCTAGGGGGTTGGTGTGTCCTTGTAAGTCAGTGCTTAGCTAGCTAGTGTTGGTGCTCCATGTAAATTTGGTGCTTCAATAAATTTTTATATTTTAAATTATAAGAATATATTAAATTTATAGGGATTATTAGGTTTTATTCCCCTTGAGAGTTTCCCACATATATGATGTGTTGTCTTGTGTAATCTTGTTTCATGCTTATTTATTATACATTTATTGATTTATATTTTGATGTGATGGTTTATGTAAGCTAAGGAGGAATTGAAATAAATATTTAAGACAATGATTCACCCTCCCCTCTCTAATTTATTTTGATTCCAATATATACATCACAAATTTTAGTGGAGCCACTAGTGTAGGTGAGGTTTAATCCTATGATATTGACATGTATGCATACTATCCCATGCAGACCATTATTGTAGACAACTAAAACTAGACACAAATATATTTAAACCAAACTTTGGACTAATTCCTACCAACCATTGAAAATTAAGCCTAAGAATCATTGAATTTCCCAAATTTTCTTATGCATCATTCACCAAATCTTAGAATCACATTGAGACATCCCTAATTGGGGTATTTTATCATATGAAATAATAACCTCTCATAGATTCATCCCTAATCATCTTGTGGCATCACAATGATCAATTTTTACTATGGACCTATTAATTATGGAACATTAGAAAAAATTAGATATTGAAAGTGCCAAATGGCTAATCAAAATTAATTAACAAGATGAACCAAATTAAAAGCCTTGTTGAATTATCCATTTGAAATTAATGAATAAACAAAAGAGAAAATTCAAAAATTAAAAATATCCTAGCCTTTCATCATTGCATTTTTGAGTTGTCAAGCTCTTTAAAAATATCCTAAAATATATATTTTGGAGAGCCATGCCTCATAATTACAAATCATAATTACTTGATAACTATTAACTCTACTAGGGTTATATTCGACTCACATAGGTTAGGTTTGAACCCATTATAAGCCTTAACTCCAACATTACTCATATTGGATGAGAGTTAAATCCTTAGGCTATAAATACAATGCCATGCATCTTCATTTCTAAGTTCTCATAAACAAAATTTATAAAGCAAATTTAGAGAGAGACATAATATAGTTTATTGAAAGCAATGTTATAATGCCAAAATATTAAGCCAAGAAACATCAAGACACATCAAAGCCATATGGTGACAAGGATATAAGGAGAAAACAAGCTTCATTTTCCAAATAATATTTTATGTAGAAGTCAAGCAAGCCACCCAATAATGCATTTAGATCTCTTAAGGAAGGTAAAGGATTTATTGTCTTTTATGTATTTAGTTGTGCCTTCATTTATCTTCTATTACTAATCTCTCCCCAAGTTCCAGGTTAGGAGTGTAAGTGTTAGTGTATTTTTATTTGATTTTTTTTTAATTGAACTAAAACTATACTAACCTCCCATATTGGATTCCTATGATCACAAAGAGAGACCCTTGTGTTAGAGATATGTCATAGATTATAGAGGACCTTCTTCTACTCAATTTATAATGAGATCAGTTTTATTGGGTTCTAGGGGTTCTTAGTACATGGAACCTATGTCACCTACAACTTATTCTACCAAATGGGTTCGTAATACCCCTAAAGTCCACAAGGCATCATAATCAGTGACACAACTTCATATCATCACTACACAGGTAGATACAAACACAAATTACTATGCATAATAGATTATGCGATCACAATCGATATTTCAAACTACACACATAATCATAGTCCCTTTATTCAACATAGGTCATGAAGATAGAGAGTCTCTTATGAGACTCATTGGTTAGTATGGTTTCTACTTCTTGTACATACTTCCCTCTCTCTCTCACTCCTTATACATAGTTTATTCTCATTTACTTATACATAGATTATTTATAGAAAATAAAATATAATATAACATGTCAAATTACAAAAAACATTCAAATATTACTTGGAAAACACAAAATTTATAGATTGTATGCATTTTTATGTTTATATTTCTTACACTTGATAGATGTTACATATTCTAGCTATCTTAGTATAGTCAAAAATTTTCATACATACATTCTTCACTTGTCCTTATTGAGTTCTTATAAATTACATATAGGAATTTGGTCCACTACACTGATCTAGACTTGACATCATCTACCCACTAGGGGCATATACATTGATCTAAGTTTATTAATTAACTACATCCACCTACTCAAGGGCATCTCATATAGAGTTGTTATTTCTAGGTTCTATCCTTACATTCTATGCATTATAATTATATGCATTGACATATCTTGATATTGATCATTTCTACTCATTACTTAGATTTTTTTTACTATTACTAGTTAGACTCAATATATGTACATCCTTACATGTACACATATTTTTACTACATAGCTATACATTCTTTCATTTCTAGATTTCCTAGTTTAGAATTGATTATGTTTCCTATACTTCTTCTATTTTGAAGGAATTTGAATATGCCATTGTTCTTTCTCTGTATGACACTTATATGTATGACTTATACATGTGCCCATGTCCCTTGTGTGTGTTTTATTGATTGTATATGTATACATTTGAACATTTCCTTCTATGTAGATCTAAGCCAAATTGCTTATGTATGCAGACATTTGAACATGTCCTTGTATGTCTTTTATGCTCATATTTAGTGACATGTGTCAATGTCCCTTTTATTGTGGCACTTTAGCCTAATTTTTCATGCCTTATGTGTTTTATATATATGCTTTATTATATGAATCTTCACCATGACACTTGTATTTGATTTTTAGACACACAAATTTTTGATGCCATGAGGGACCTCATGCATTTACCCTTCCTACTTGGGTGTTGTGATGGATATCATGACCCATATCCCTAGGTAGATAGTCTTATTTGAAGTTATACACATTAATTAAATATATCTTGACACCCTTATGTAATGCTAGATACAACATACATATTACACATACTTATGCATAGATACTTTTACATTTTGATGTTATGTTTTCACATTGTATTGGAATATCACATAATTATCATATATTTTCTCTGGCTAACACATTTTGAAGAGATACATCATTTGAGGATAGTTATTACACAAGTTCCATAACTACCCTAAAAAAGGAGGGCATTCATAAGGGTTTATCTTAGATATCAATCTAATAAATTGTTATTCACATATTATTTTTAGCACATAGGCTTAAATTCAAAAATTAGACATAGGTTAGACACAAGAAAAAAAAGAACTCAGAAATCAGTTTAGTCACCTAGATTTTAGACCAGATAGACATCAATGCCTAGATTGGGACACTATCACTATAGGTTACTACTATCTAATATCCCCACTTTCAAAGTAGTCTAGATTAGCCATAACAATACACCAAGTATAGTATATATTTGCATAGATATACTCATAGGTTTGATGGTTATATTTAGATTTTTCTTAGATATGTTAATTTCAACATAGATTCATACTAGTTGCTTAGATTGGGGACATCATGTGTGGCATTATCACTCCCACATTCAGTTTAGATACACATATTCAACTATTACACACTAAATCTATAATCAATATACTTAGATATTAGATTGGGAGAATGTGCGTGAAACATAGTTTCCATATGCTTAGTTACACAAAGGTTGATCAGATGGAATGGAAAACTCCATGTCATTCTCTACACTAAATATATCATATTAAAGGTTATCACTAGTTTCATGCCTCATTCCATTTATGGTGGTTGCCATTATAGAGTGGCTTAGATTTACTTAATATACCTAAGTGGCCATGGATCTAACATACATAGTGAGATATACCTAGTTAGATAATTTTAGCACATTCTATAGTTAAATTTTAGATTCATCTACTTCACATGGGTGGGAAATGATGGAGACATATCCCACTTGATTTTTTGAGCCAACCACATGAGAGGGTTAGACACACTTACAGTCTTATTGAAGCTATTCACAAATCATGATCCACTGAGTAGGGGTGGGCAATGATAGATTTAAAATTAGATTGAGTTTTTAAGCCACCCACATATGATAATTGATCAAGTCATTAGCTCAGTCAATGAAATTTAATGATTTGATCACTATGTAAACACACACACACAAGTTATCACTAGGTTCATGCATTGGTTTATGTACCCAATGAGGTGTATTTATTACCTCTTTTTTGCTATCTCTTTACTCATATTTACTTATTTAAATTATTCAACATTTTTTTGCTTTTGATAATCTCTTAAGGACTAATTTTTGTATGTTTCATTATACGTCATTGATTTGGATCATGTTTCACATACACACACCCAAAATGACATACATAGATCGAGCTTCACATACTCAACCTAAGCTACTCAAGATTCATTTTATAAATAAGTCTATTTGAAATTCTTTTTTCTTTGTACTAGTCATTTCACTTTGTTGCATTTCTAGAATAAAGGGAGGAAAATGTAACGTAAAAGTGGTATTTGGACTATAAGAATGTTTCTTGTCATAGCCTATTCCTCTCTTAGCCCTAGATCTATCCTAGAGCCTTTATCACATCTTTATATCCATTGTGCAGACCATAGACATCTTCTATCAGCTAAAACATAGTCCTAAAACAACATTCCTAGATCCTAACCCAATGTTCCCAATAGTTTTCTAGATGGACAATAGTTCCATATTAAGGATACTAAATCCACATGGTGATAGTTTCCCCAACTTAGCACTAGTGTCCATTTCTATAAATCTTCTAAACAAATATATTTTAAAATGTGTGCCCCTCCTAAGGTCAACATAAGTACATTTTATTATCCACACAAGCTACGTATCACTATAAATACAAGAATATTAGACATCTATGGACTAGATGGTAAATATATGCAACAAGCCTATTTAAATAAGAAACAAGTTGAGTAAAAATAATGTAATTGATCCATATTATTCCCTACTTATGCATACTACCATCTACAACTAACCTAATCCCATATTTTGAATATTTACAATTTCAATTACACTTAAAACATTCAATACCACTCTCATTCTAGAATTCACTTGCACTTACACCAAGCACTAGGTGGGAAAACTACATCAGTCTTGATACTTTCTTAGAGTATTTGTATGTAGGCAACTCTCTTCATAGTAGGATGTTGAGGATGTATAACATATCCTACTAATGAACACACATTTTAAGCTCATACCATACATGAAATGAGTATTATGGTTTGCACATTAAATCAAATTTTCCAGGAACAATATAGAGTCATAGATTTCATGCACACAGGAATAAAACCCAGAAACATAGGTGCAACTATTCCCAAGAAATATAAATAATCATGTAAAGTTGAAAATAACACCATTTTTAGGACACTAAAATAGTATGGTATTACTATCCATGTCGGTAAATACTATCTAATGAAGATTTATACCCCTATACCCTATGGATGACATTAAAACCTATTTAGAACCTAGTTTTCACAACCTAGATCTTCCATGATAGTAATTTTGTACATAAGTCTCTATTTGCACATATTATTTACTATTTTTATAAATTTAAAAAATTTAACAAATTATTGGTTTATTGTTTCATACTATTTAACTAATTTAGATAACTCAACCCTTTAATCTAACTTAGGATTTGCATAGCTAAAACCCTAAAAGGTTAAATCACATGTTTAGAATTACAACAACAAGAGGAAAATTTTCTCCATTTCTCCTTGTGTTTCATTCCTCTTCCTTTTCTTCTATGAGGTTCTACCCTCTAATTATCTTTCACAAACCATCTCTATATTTCAAACATGCCTTTTACTCATGTATAATGTCCCTTTCTTGATAGCTACCTCCATGAAACTAATTCAACATAAGGTCATTTTTACAATATGTTTTTTATTATTATCTAAATTTCCTTACCTTTACCTCATGAATAATAACCACTTAAGCACTTAAAAATGAACCCTTAGGTCTCATAATACCTCTTTCAACATTATTCAATCACTAACTCCTCATAGAACATCCATAATCTAGCCTAGCATACATTTATAAATTTAAACATTCAAAAGTGGCTTTTTGGTGTAAAAAAAGACTTAAACACATAATATAAGGACTTAAAACATTCTATTTTTTTTTAAAAAGTATTTAAATTCCCATTACAACCTTGACAAATAAAAACCATCCCTTATCAATTTCTCTCTCCTTCCATTGATGCTCCTACATTATAGTCCATAGGTGGGAGAAAAAATTGAATGCCTACTTAACATTCTTTTTTATCTTATTCAAATTATTCTTCACTCTCATCTCTTTTATAAATTCTTCATGGCCTTCCCCATGGTCATCTTTCTTAGCTTTGTCCCTCTTGGTATTCATCATTTTTAACTTCAATTTCTTCTTCTATATTTTTTTCTCATCTCTTTCTCTTCTACAAGTCTCGATGCTTCTAGTTAATTATTAGATAGCTCATATCTTACATCTACTTATTCATCCTTTACATTCTTTATATCAGCTACACATGCATGAATACTTTCATTCACATACATTTGAGTAATATTATGAGGCCAAGTTGTCTCTTCACTATTTCCTTAAGATTGTATGCTTGATTTGAAATAATTCTTGGTTATATTTAACTTCTTTCTAATATGTTTAGCCTTTTCGTTCAACTTATTATTTAGATAATATTCCTCCCTATTTACTTTTGCATTAATGTCCTCCTGAGGATTTAGTTTTCCCTTGAAATTTTCACTTGCTTGTATCTTTGTCTTAGTTTGAAGACTCTTGTTTTTCTCCCTCATATTAATACCATATAACTCTTATTTAACTTCACTTGGCAATTATTTGAGCTCACTCATTAGTTTATCATGCAATTATTCACATGTATACAACCCCTTTTAAGGACTAAATAATACCTCTAACATCTTCAATTCTTCTCTCAATTTGAGAGCATCCACTTCTCTATTGTCTTCATCAAACTTATAACCTTATCCTATCTTCCTTGAATTATCTTCTTCACTTATACTATCTTCATTCATGAATTTATTGAATGAATTAAGCTTATATTCTTCTAACAGATCATTAATAATTTGCAGATTTTTTCCATTTGTTTATGATCTCTTCATCTTATTTCCTTGGGTTGCTTGGCTGCAATAACATTTCCTTAGTTTTGAATAGTTTCATTAATTTAACTTGCTTCTTATACTTACAACTTTATAATTTCTTCATGATATTTTATATTATATCTAAAACACTATCCTTGATTATCTATTTCATGTGATTTTCCACCCACATTTTACCACTCATGTACTTGTATTGATGTTTAAACATTGAAACATATTATTTATTTAAACCACAAACTTATTTCTACCCTTTAGAACTTTATTCATATTTTTTTTATTAACAAATTGTCATGTAGGCTTGATCTAACATCATCTTTATTATTTTCCTCATGTTTTTCTCTTGTTGTTCACTTGAGTTCTAAACATCAATCATCTCTTTATTGAAGTTTTCCTTCTCCATCTCATTGAATAGATTATTGAAACACTCTAGCACTATGTATCCATGATTGATTGCACATTATGAGATCTCAATGTTCATCTTTACCTTGAAAACCTGTAACTTTGCATTTGCATCTTCTTGTGCATGATTTAAACATATATGTACCTATTATATGACATGCTACATGGTCATGTTATTTTTATTTTCTTCATTTCTTGTAATCACCTCTTTCTTGGGTGATCCCTTATTCTCTTCTATTGTAATGATACCTAAAACATAATGGAATTCTAAATCATCTTTCATATATTTTTGTGGGATTATACACCTTATATCAATTTTATTTCACCTTCATATTTATTCATGGGTGTTTCACTTGACCCATTTCTCACAAGCTTTAATGTCTTTTCCTTGAACTTCATCCAACTTACACACACTTAAAAATAATGTGAGATATCAAAATAAGAGACCAAAATATCTCCTTGAGTGTATTATTCATGGAAATATTATTATTATTTTATAACTTCATGTTCTCCTCAATGAGAACCCTTTTCACAACTTCCTTTTCTTGTTTCTCACTTGAAAACTTCTTTTTCTTTATTTTCCTCTTAACCAACAACTTTATAGGCCATGTTACTCTTATTTTCATTGACCATCCACATACTTGTCTTTCTTATTCTAATCACAATCTCACTAAGAGCTCAATCTACTCATGTATCTCCAATTCACTTATTAACTCAACTATCTCCCTATCCATTTCTAAATTTGTATTCAAATAGATGGTGTTTAGTTTCCTCAAGATTAAAATGTTCCTCTATTTATATTTTCAATATTCTCAAGTGCCTTATTTGGGTCACCAATAACCAATTATTTTTTTATGTGCCACACTTGGGTCATCACTTTTCTCTTTCTTCACTCTAGGCCTCATTTGGACCTATCTTTCTCTATTCCCTTGCTTGGACAAGGCTAAAATTGTACTTCAACATTTCAATAACCTTTAAAAATCCTTAGAAATGCATAATATAACATAAAAATAAGGAGAAATAACTTATCAAATTAAATTTACCATTTCTTTCTTGAAATTTGCTTGTACTCTTTCTCATCAAAATCTTGCTGGCTATAATACCAATTTGATGTAGAGCCAAATCTCATTATGCCTTTTTCAAGGTCCTTCTTAAAAATAAATCACCATATTCTATCTTCTTTTCTTTTATATAACTTGTTTCCTCTCTATAATTTGGCTTATATTCATGCTATCACCTTATCTATATTCTCTCTACCTTACTACAATGACCTTAAAAACATTTTCACTTTTTTTCTCTTACCTACTTTTTCTTCTATCTTTATTTAGACCATAAGTCTCTCTAGCTCCTCAAGTCTCATAACCTAAAATATACATTAACATTACATGATTCCATGAACACATCCTAAATATTCTCTTTTAATCATTATTAACTATCTCAACTCATTTTTAAAACTTCATTCAATCCCTAACCTCTTACTTATACCTACTTCATACTTACAAAGCTAGTTTTCTTGTAGCACTTGGAACATATAAAGATCATATTATAGTACAATCCATATGACTTATTATGATAATAACACCATTTTAATATACCTTTTTGTGTCATTAAATTGCTTGTGTATTTTCATTCTCTCATTCATTAGGAAGGTCCCTTTTCTCATTCACTTGACCATGTAATTAGGCATCTTTAAGTCTTTAAAAATTCCTCAGTATGCTATAATATATTTTAAAATACCATACATGTATTAAATAACCTTTAATATCATATTAAAATATTCCATATAACCAAATTTTAGGAATTTCCAAGGGTGGAAACTCAAAATAAAGAGATTTAAAAATAAAAACCCTAGATGAGGCTTTCACTTGTTTACACAAGCCCAAGAGGCAAAATACATGAATATTTTGAGTGTTAACCACTTATAAAATATATAATTACCTAAACCAAGTATTACCTAACTTCATCAACCTTATCTAATTATTTTTTGTCTTGATCATACATTTAAAGCTTTGAAAATGCATTCTTGAAGAATTCTAAATTGTTTTTAATGACTGCCAAAAAGAAGAGAGACATTTAAAAGGCCTTCAAAGTGTTTATGATCAATTTATTTATTTAATAAAAATTTAATAATGTCAAAATAAATTTTTAACAGCTTTACAAATATCTAATTATGTAAAATCTCTCTCCATATGCTTCTTAATGAGCAAACTACAAAATTATGCCTACTTGTTTAAGAATGTGTGTTGGGGTGAGATTCAAAGTAAATTATATTTCAATTGAGATACAATACATGATTAACATGAATTTTTAAAGATAATTAACATTTAAATATAGATTATTTAATATTCAAACAAAGGTCTATCAACTTTTGACCATCTTGATAGTCCTATTTCCTGGATTGTGCAAACTTAGATATTTGCTCCCAACTGAGTTAGTATTATAAAAAATAGAAGTTTATATGAAAACCAATAACCTAATATAATTATAAACATTAAAAATAAAAACATTATAAAATATATTCCTTTCATATACCTTCAAACACAATAATACTTGAAAGAAGTTCCAAATGATGTCTTAAATCGCTTGATGCAAACTATGTTTAAATAGAGATTGTTCCCATTAGACTATGCTAATGAATGAAAACATTATTATTTGGTAAACATATATATATATATAAACATAATAAACTAAAGATATCCAAAACCTAATTTAAATCACTTAATTTTAAACTTGTCAATATTTCTACAAATCATTCTTTTGATATTGAACATAATACTTTCAAAATAGTCTTGTTGAGAATTACAACAACGAGAGGCAAAGTTTTTCCATTTCTAATTATTTTTCATTCCTCCTCCCTGTATTATATGAATTTATACCATATAATAATATTTTAAACACCATATATATCTTTATAACATGCCTTTTAGTTATGCATAACATCCCTTTCTTGATAACTACCTCTAATAAACTAATTCAATATAGGAGGTCATTTTTACAATATGTTTTTGATTCTTGTCTTATTTTGGATTACATTGACTTAATGAATAATTTCCACTAAAATAAATTAGAAATGACCCCTTAGGTATCATAATACTTATTGTAACATTTCAACAACTAACTTCTCATAAAACTTCCCCAAACTAGCCTAGCACACATTCATAAATTCAAATATTTAAAAGTGGATTTTTAGAAGGAAAGAGAATAAGATTTAAAGACACATACTATAAGGAATTAAAACATTTTAAAACTTATTAAATATTATTTCAATACCCATTTCAAACTTGAAAACCAAAAACCAACTATCTTTTTTTAGTTTCTCTCTCCTTCTATTTATTCTCATACATCAATTTTTTTAGTGTGAAATAGTGTATAGATGTTTGATAGATAAATGCCAACTATGGGTTTATTTTTTATTTATATTAATCCATTTAGGTAACTTACTGTACCACCCAAATGATAGGTGAATGGGCTAAACTATAGGAATGGGTTAATTTTAAAACATAGTCATTTTTAGGTGAAGGGTGGTAACATCAACCTCCTAAAAATAACTTTGAGTTACTGTCTTAGAGTGATGTTATTTTCCAAGAGATATAAATGAAATTTTAATGAGTTATAATTATATTAGTTTGACATTTATCTGATTTAACATGGACTAGTGTTCCTAGAGGTGACTAATAGTATATTAGAATGTATTGGGTTCATAACTAGAATGTAGGTGTTTGGAAATGGTGAGTGATAGCCATTTAAAGAATATTCACAATTCATGTAGGATAAATGTAGGTTAAGGTTGACATTTCCAAGTGTGAAATAACATAATTTAGTGTCTACAAAATTCCCCTTTTAGCATATTATTACAATGCAATATAAATACCATAATAAAAGGATAAAGATATACCTTGTGTATACACATAATATTTTTAAATTTTATCAAATACTGACATTTTACATTTTGTTGGAACCCATTGAGACTCAATATATTTTATTTCATGCCTTAAAGAGTGCATCAAGAAAGGGGTGGGCATATCATTGGTTTTTCAGGATTGCTGTCCCTTATTACCAATCCAACTAGTTTCTAAAACCATTCCCTAAGCTATTAAACCTCCTTTACACACTCCTCTAGTATTTCCCCACTTTCCCTCCTTATTTTCCTCACCTTAGTCCCTTTTTTTAGTTAGATATGCTAGGTTGATTGGGTCAACCCTATACATTTTTGGGTGATTTTCACTTAGGAACTTGTTTGGCCTTTGGCTGACCTAGCTCATGACGTAGTGAATAATTATACAAAATTATTCTAGGACGACTGGGTTGAACTTGTTGGTTGGGATTTTTGGAAGGGTTTAGGGTCAAATCCACCTATTTATAAAAGATAACTTCATCATTATTTCAATATGAAATCAAGAGTTATTACTCTCTTGTGCTCATTTATAATCTACTTATTTCAAATTCATTGCACATTTTTATACTTTGCATATACATTCTATAAATTCTAGTTTTATGCATTGATATATCTTGATATTGATCATTTATACTCATTAATTAGATATATTTTTTACTATCATTAGTTATTATTAATATATGTACATCCTTATATGTACACATATTTTTACTACATAGTTATACATTCTTTCATTTCTAGCTTTCCTAGTTTAGAATGGATTATGTTTCCTATTCTTCTTTCATTTTGGGGGAATTTGAATATGCCATTATTCTTTGTCTCTATCACACTTATATGTATGTATGACTTAGACATGTTCCCATGTCCCTTGTGTGTGTTTTATTGATTGTATATGTATATATTTGAACATTTCCTTCTATGTGGATCTAAGCCAAATTACTTACGTATGTGGCCATTTAAACATGTCCTTGTATGTGTTCTATGCTCATATTTAGTGGTGTGTCAATGTCCCTTGTATTGTGGAACTTTGGCCTAATTTTTCATGCCTCATGTGTTTTATATGTATGCTTTATTATATGCATCTTCCCCATGAAACTTGTCTTTGCTTTTTAAATGCATAAATTTTTAATGCCATGAGGGACCTCATGCATCTACCCTTCCTACTTGGGTGTTGTGATGGATATCATGACCCATATCCCTAGGTAAATAGTCTTAATTAAAGTTATATACATTAATTAAATATATCTTTACACCCTTATGTAATGATCTATATAACATACATCTTACACTACATACTTATGCTTAGATACTTTTACATTCTGATGTTATGTTTGCACATTGTATTGGAATATCATGTAGTTATCATATATATGCTCTAGCTAACACATTTTGAAGAGCTAATTATTTTGAGAATACTAATTAAAAAAATTACATAACTACCCTAAAAAAGGGGGCATTTATAGGTGTTTATCTTAAATATCAAGCTCCTAAATTGTTATTCACATATTATTTTTAGCACTAAAAAAAAAGTTCCAAAAAAAGAACTCAAAAAACTAGACATAGGTTAGACACAAGAAAAAAGAACTCAAAAAAAAGTTCAGTCACCTAGATTTTTGACTAGAGAGACATAAATTCCTAGATTGGGACACTATCACTATATGTTACTACTACATAATAGCCCCACTTTTAGAGTAGTCTATATTAGCTAGAACAATACACCAAGTATAATATAGATTTGCACAGATATACTCATAGGTTTGATAGTTATATTCAGATTTTCTTAGATACACTCATTTTAGCTTAGATTGGGGGCATCATGTGTGGCATTATCACTCCCACATTTAGTTTAGACACACATACTCAGCTACTACACACTCTATCTAAAATCAATATACTTAGATATTAGATTGGGGGAATGTGCATCGAACATAGTTTCCATATGCTTAGTTACATAAAGGTTAACCAGATGGAATGAAAAACTCCATGTCATTCTCTACAATATATATGATTTATAGAATATTCTAGGTTGTCACAATTTTCATGCCTTACTCCATCTATAGTGGTTGGCATTCTAGAATAGCCTAAAACTACCTAATATACCTGAGTGGTCATAGAGTGAACATACATAGTGAGATATACCTAGTTAGATACTTTTAGCACATTGTATAGTTTAATTTTAGATGCATATACTTCCCATGGGTGTGTAATGATGGAGTCATAGCCTACTTGATTTATTGATCCACCCACATGAGAGTGTTAGACATACTTATAGTCTTATTGAATCTATTCACAAATCATGATCCACCGAGTAGGGGTGGCAAATGATGTAGTCAAAGCCAAATTGAGTTCTTAAGCCACCCACATATGAGAATTGAGAAAATTACTAGTTCAGTCAAATATATTCAATGATTCTATCACTATGTACACTCACACACATAGGTTGTCAATAGGTTCATGCATTGGTTTATGTACCCAATGATGTATATTTGTTACTTTCTTCTTTACTATATCTTTACTCATATTTAATTAGTTAAATTATTCAACAATCTTTTTATTTTGATAATCTTTTAAGGACTAATTTTTGTATGTTTCATTATAGGTCATTGATTTAGATCATGTTTCACATACACACATCCAACTTCACATACATAGATCAAGCTTAACATAATCAGACATAGTTGCACATGCTTCACTTTATAAATAAGTTTAAGTACACTTATTTTTTATTTGTACTAGTAATTTCACTTTGTTGCATTTCTAGCATAAAGGGGGGAAATGTAACCTAAAATTGGTATTTGGATGATAATAATGTTTCTTGTCATAACCTATTCTTCTCTTAGCCCTAGGTCTATCCTAGAGCCTTTATCACACCTTTATAGACATTGTGCAAACCATATACATATTATATAAGCTAAAAAATATTCCTAAAAGAACATTCTTGGATCCTAACCTAGTGTGCTCAATAATATGCTAGATGGACACTAGTGCCACATTAAGGATACTAAATCCACATGGTGCTAGTTTCCCCAACTTGGCACTAGTGTCCCTTTCCCTAAATCTCCTGAACAAATATATTTTAAAATGTGTACCCCTCTCAAGGTCAATCTAAGTACATTTTATTATCCACACAAGCTACATATCACTATAAATACAAGACTATTAGAGATCTATGGACTAGATAGTAAATATATGCAAAAAATCTATTTAAATGAGAAATAAGTTGAGTAAAAATAAGGTAATTGATCCATATTATTCCCTACTTATGCATACTACCATATAAAACTACCATAAGCCCATATTTAAAATATTTTCAATCTCAATCACACTTAATAAATTCAATATAACTCTCATTCTATAATTCACTTACACTTAAACCAAGCACTAGGTGGGAGAACTACATTAGTCTTGATCCTTTCTCAAAGTATTTGTATGTAGGTAACTCTCTTCACATTAGGTGTTGGGGATTTACAACATATCCTAAAATTAAGAAACATTTTAATCTCATACCATAATTGAAAGGAGGATTATGTTTTGTAAATTAAATAAAACTTTCTAGGAACAATATAGAGTTATAGATTTAGTGCACGTAGGACTAAAACCCAGAAACATAGGTGAAAGTATTCCCAGGAAATATAAATAATCTAGTAAAGAGGAAACTAACACCATTTTGAGGACACTAGAGAAGTATGTCATTACTATCCAAGTGGGTAAATAATATTTAATGAATAATTATACTCTAATACCCTATGAATGACACTAAAACCTTTCTAGAACCTAGTTTTCACAACCTAGATCTTATGTGATAGTCATTTTCTAAATAAGTCTCTATTTGCACATATTTGTTACTATTTTTATAAATTTAAAACATGTAAAAAATCAGTGGTTAATTTTTTCATATATTATAACTGATTTAGATAACAAATCCCTTTTATCTAACTTAGGATTGCATAGCCAAAACCCTAAAAGGTTAAATCACATGTTTAGAATTACAACAATGAGAGGCAAAGTTTATCCATTTCTCCTTGTTTTTCATTCATCCTCCTTTTATTATATGAGGTTCTACTCTCTAATTATCTTTCAAAAACCCTCTCTATATTTTAAACATGGCTTTTACTCATGTATATTATCCCTTTCTTGATAGCTACCTCCATGAAACTAATTCAACAAAAGGTCATTTTTATAATAAGTTTTTGATTATTATCTAATTTTTATTACATTAAAATCATGACTAATAACCACTTAATCACTTAAAAATGACCCCTTATGTCTCATAAGACCTCTTTCAACATTATTCAATAACTAACTCCTCATACAACATCCATAATCTGGCCTAGCATACATTCATAAATTTAAATATTCAAAAGTGGTTTTTTGGTGGAAAATGAAAATAAGCCTTACACACATACTAGAAGGAATTCAAACATTATATAATTTTTTAAATATTATTTAAATCCCCCTTAAAACCTTGACAAATAAAAACCATCCTTTATTAATTTCTCTCTCCTTCCATTGATGCTCTTGCATTATAGTCCCTAGGTGGGAGAAAAAAATTGAATTTATACATAACATTATTATTTATCTTATTCAAATTATTCCTCACTCTCATCTCTTTTTAGAATTCTTCATGGCCTTCCCCATGGTCATCTTTGTCAGCTTTGTCCCTCTTGGTATTCATCATTTTTATCTTCACTTTCTTCCTCCATCTTTTTTTTTCATCTCTTTCTCTTCTACAAGTCTCTATGCTTCTAGTTCATTCTCAAATAGCTCATATATTTCATCTACTTCTTCATCCTTTAAATTATTTTTAATATATGTACCTACATGAATACTTTCATGCACATACATTTGAGGAATATTATGAGGCCAAGTTGTCTTTTCACTATTTCCTTGAGATTGTATGCTTGATTTTAAATGCTCCTTATCTATATTTAACTTCTCTCTAATTTTTTTAGCCTTTTTGTTCATATTATTCTTTAGAGAATATTCCTCCCTATTTACTTTTTCATTCATGTCTTCTTGAGGATTTGGTTTTAATTTACAATTTAAACTTTCTTGTATCTTTATCTTAGTTTTAGGAATCTTGTTTTTCTCCCTCATATTAATACCATATAAATCTTATTAAACTTCACTTGGCTCTTTTTTGAGATCACTCATGAGCTTATCATGTTATTATTCACATGTATACAACCCCTTTGAAGGACTAAAGAACTCATTCAACATCTAAAATTCTTCTCTCAATGTGAGAGCATCCACTTCTCTGTTGTCTTCATCAAACTTAGAACCTTATCCTGTCTTTCTTGCATTATCTTATTTACTTATACGGTCTTCATTCATGACCTCATTTAATGAATCAACACTATCTTCATATAACACATCATTAATAATTTGCATATTCTTGCCATTTGTTTATGTTTTCTTCATCTTGTTGCCTTTCTTACTTTTGATTAGTTCCATTAATTTAAATTTCTTTTTGGACTTGCAACTTTATAATTTTCTTCATGATCTCTTGGAGTATATCTAAAACACTATGCTTGATTATCTATTTCATGTGATTTTCCACCCACATTTTACCACTTATGTACTTGGGTTGATGTCTACACATTGAATAATACTATTTACTTAAACCATAAACTTATTTATACCCTTTAGTACCTTATTTATACCTTTTTTATTAACAAATTGTCATCTAGGCTTGATCTAACATCATCTCTATCCTTTTCCTCATGATTTTCTCTTGTCTTTCACTTTAGTTCTCAACGTCAATGACCTCTTTCTTGAGGTTTTCATTCTCAATCTCATTGAGTGGATTATTGAGCCACTTTAGCACTATGTATCCATGAGTGATTGCACATTATGAGATCTTAATGTTGCTCTTTATCTTGACAACCTGTACCTTTGCATTTGTATCTTCTTGTGCATGATTTAAACATCTAAGTACCTATTTTATGGCATGTTACATGGTCATGTTATTTTTATTTTCTTCTTTTCTTGTAGTCACTCTTTCTTGGGTGATCCCTTATTCTCTTCTATTACAATTATTCCTAAATCATAATGGAATTCCAAATCATCTTTCATATCTTTTTTTTGGATTCTACACACTATATCAATTTTATTTCACCTTCATATTTATTCATGGGTGTTTCACTTGACGCATTTCTCACAATCTTTAATTTATTTTCCTTGAAATTCATCCACCTATGATCCATACCTACATACACACACTTAAACACAATTTGAGATATCAAAATAAGAGACACAAATGTCTCCTTGAGTGTCTTCTTCAAGGAAAATTTATTCTTCTTGTCTTCCTTCATGTTCTCCTTAATGAGAACCCTTTTCATAACTTCCTTTTCTTGTTTCTCACCTGGAAAATTGTAATTTTTCTATTTTTTCCTCTTAACCAAAAACTTTATAGGCCATTTTACCTTATTTTAATTAACCATCCACATACTTGTCTTTCTTATTCTAATCACAATCTCACTAAGAGCTCAATCTTCTCATGCATCTCCAATTCACTTATTAACTCAACTATCTCCCCATCCATTTCTAAATTTGTATTCCACTAGATGGTATTTAGTTTTCTCAAGGCTAAAATGTGTCTCTATTTTTGTTTTCAATATTCTCTCTACCTTACTACAATGACCTTAAAAACATTTTCACTTTTTTTTTCTTACCTACTTTTTATTCTATCTTTGTTTAGACCATATGTCTCTATGGCTCCTCAAGTATAATAACCCAAAATATACATTAACATTCCATGAGTCCATGAACACATCCTCAATAGTCTCTCTTAATCATTATTAACTTTTCTCAACTCATTTTTCACACTTAATTCAATCCCTAACCTCTTACTTATACCTACTTCATACTTGAAAATCCAATTTTCTTGTAGCACCTGAAACATAAAAATATCCTATTATAGGAAAATCCATATGACTTATCATGGTACTAAAACCATTTTAATATATTATTTTTTGTCATTAAACTCATCATGTAATTTTATTCTCTCATTCATTAGGAAGGTCCCTTTTCTCATTCACTTGACCATGTAATTAGGCCTCTTTAAGGTTTTAACAAGTCCTCAATATGCTATAATATATTGTACGATACCATAAAGGTATTAAATAACCCTTAAGATCATATTAAAATATTCCATATAACAAAATTTTAGGAATTTCCAAGAGTGTAAACTCAAAATAAAGAGATTTAAAAATAAAAACCCTAGATGAGGTTTTCACTTGTTTACACAAGGGTAAGAGGAAAAATACATGAATATTTTGAGTGTTAACCACTTAGAAAAGATATAATTACCTAAACCAAGTCTTACCTAACTTCATCAATATTATCCAATGATTTTTTGTCTTGATCATCCATTTAAAGCTTTGAAAATACATTCTTGAAGAATTATAAGTTGTTCTTAATAACTTCAAAAAGGCAGAGAGACATCTAAATGGCCTTCAAAGGGTTTATGGTCAATTTATTTATTTAATAAAAATTTAATAATGTCAATAGAAATTTTTACCATCTTTACAAATAGCTAATTATGTAAAATCTCTCTCCATATGCTTCTTAATGAGCAAACTACAAAATTATGTCTACTTTTTTAAGAATGTGTGTTAGGGTGAGAGTCAGAGTCAATTTTATTTAAATTGAGATAAGATCCATGATTACCATGAATTTTTAAATATCATTAAAATTTAAATATAAATTATTTAATATTAAAACAAAATTTTATCAACTTCTGACCATCTTGATAGTCCTATTTCCTGGATTGTGTAAACTCAGATATTTGCTCCCAACTGAGTTGGTGTTATAAAAAATAGAAGTTTATATGAAAAACAATAACATAATATAATTATAAACATTAAAAATAAAAACCTTATAAAATATATTCCTTCTATATACCTTCAAAAACTATAATACTTGGAAGAAGTTTGAAATGATGTCTTAAATTGCTTGACGTAAACTATGTTCAAATAGATATTGTTCCCATTAGAATATGTTAATGAGTGAAAACATTATTATTCGTTAAACATATCTAAAAACCAAATAAACTAAACATGCCAATAGTTATACAAATCATTCTTTTGATATTGAACTTAATACATTCAAAATATTCATGTTGAGAATTACAATAATGAGAGGTAAAGTTTCTCCATTTCTCCTTGTTTTTCATTCCTCCTCCATGTATTGTAATAGGTTATACACTATAATTATATTTTAATCACCCTCTCTATCTTT
Source organism: Torreya grandis (assembly GCA_037957365.1). Classification (NCBI taxonomy): domain Eukaryota; kingdom Viridiplantae; phylum Streptophyta; class Pinopsida; order Cupressales; family Taxaceae; genus Torreya; species Torreya grandis. Next base: position 162,510 of record JARHVA010004346.1, on the reverse strand, counting down.
ATACATTGACTTTTAGTTATGTACAACATCCCTTTCTTGATAATTACCTATAATAAACTAATTCAATGTAGGAGGTCAATTTTAGAATATGTTTTTGATTCTTGTATTGTTTTTCCTTACACATAAATAATGAATAATTAACAATAAAATAAATTAAAAATGACCCCTTATGTATAATAATACTTATTGCATCATTTTCAACCACTAACTTCTCATAAAACTTCCCCAAACTAGCCTAACACACATTCATAAATTCAAATATTTAAAAGTGGCTTTTTTGCAGGAAACATAAATAAGATTTAAACACACATAGTATAAGGACTTAAAAAAATTTAAAACTTCCTAAATATTATTTCAATACCCATTTAAAACTTGACAACCAAAAACCAACTATCCTTTATTAGTTTATCTCTCCTTCTATTGATTGTCATACATCAATTTTTTTAGTGTGAAATAGTGTATAGATGTTTGATAGATAAGTGCAAACTATGGGTTTATTTTGTGTTTATATGAGTTCATTTAGGTAATTTATTATACCACCCAAATGATAGGTGAATGGGCCAAACTATTGTAATGGACTAATTTTAAAACATAATCATTTTTAGGTGAAGGGTGGTAACATCAACCTCATAAAAATAACATCGAGTTATTGTCTTAGTGTGATGTTATTATCCAATAGATAGGGACGAAAGCGTAATGAGCTATAATTATATTAATATGATTTTTTTTTTAATTTAACATCGACTAGAGTGTTATTAGAGGTGACAAATAGTATATTAGAGTGGATTGGGTTCATAACTAGAATGTAGGTGTGTGGAAATGGTGAGTGATAACCATTTGAAGAAGATTCACAATTTATGTAGGATAAATGTAGGTTAAGGTTGACATTTCCAAGTGTAAAATTACATAATTTAGTGTCTACAAAAGTCCCCTTTTATCCTAGTATTACAATGCAATGTAAATATTATAATAAAAGGATAAATATATACCTTGTGTATACACATAATATTTATAACTTTTATCAAATACTAACATTTTACATCTTGTAGGAACCAATTGAGACTCAATATCTTTGATTTCATGGCTTAAAGGGTGTACTAAGAAAGGGGTGGGTAGACCATTGGTTTTGGAGGATTGTTGTCCTTTATTACTAATCCAACTAGTTTTAAAAATCATTCCCTAAGCTATTAAACCTCGTTTACACACTCGTCTAGTCTTTCCCTACTTTCCATCCTTATTTTCATCACATTAACTCCATTTTGTTAGTTGGATATGATAGGTTGACTAGGTTTATCCTAGATATTTTTGTGTGATTTTCACTTAGGAACTAGTTTGGCCTTTGATAAACCCAGCTCATGACATAGTGAATAATTATACAAAATTATTCTATGTCGACTAGGTCGACCTTCTTAGTCAAGATTTTAAGAAGGGTTTAGGGTCAAATCCACATATATATACAAGATAATTCAATCATAATTTCAATATGTAATAAATATTTATTATTCTCTTATGCTTATTTACAATCTACTCTTCCACCATTCTTCTTGAGGTGTCTTAGCTTATAATTTCTACTTGGAGAATATAGTCTTGTGGATAAGTCTTGGATGCTTTGGAATTTATTAGTGACCCTTAAAAAATACAAAAATATATTTTGAAACCCATTTAGCCAAGGGAGAGATTGATTCTTGATGGGTTTATCATTCAAGTAAGTATTCTCTAACTTTACTTCTCTATTTAATAGATAGAAGTAGCATAAGTATTAGCTTCAAATAATATTACTCTTCATATTCCATGTATTAGGTTATTACTCATACTTATATTAATTGAATTATCCTATACATGTTTTGATTGTTTCTTAACCTCTCATATTGATCCAAAGGATTTTTATTTCACCATCTTCATCGGTCTTAATTGAAAAAGGCTAGCTATGGAGACCGTAGCCAGTGGGATCCACTCTTGTTTCATAAGGGGATATGACCTCCATGGTATATTTGTGTAATTTTAATATTCCAATTACATTATAATTTAATACCATATTATTTTGGTGCATTTCATGTTAAAAAGTGGTAGGATTAGGAGCATTTGGGAAAGGTTTAGGTGGTGGGTCCTCAGGCCACCACATGGCCTACCACTAGTTCATGCTCTATGTTGAGTTCAATCCAAGTCACTTATGCATACCGAGTCTAAAGTAACCAATTCAAAACCCAACTCAACTCAAAGACCTAACTTGAGTGTCAACTTGATAAGATTGAGTTTGAGTTATGTCAATTTAATAGCTAGCTCAAGAATTGACTTGCTATTATTTCCATTGAACTACTAATGTATACAACCAATTTTGGTGTAGAGGATAAACTAAACATTTAAACTAAGCTTGGATCATGTAAGCTTAACCAAAATAAAAGGCTCATAGTACATGGCCAAAACCATAGTTTTAAAATGTTAATGGAGCCCATTTAAAGGATTTATTCCTTCCTCTCTAGTAAATATGGGATGTATCCCATTATAAAATGTGAAGGCCATGGCTTAGAAATATAATCAATGGAATTGTTTATATTAAAAGCTGATTGGATCCAGATTATATATTTTTGGATATAGGACTATTCTATTTGATTATAATTTAGTCCTGAATGGTGACGGGTAGATTAAAATCAAATTTAAAAGGCCATGGGTTGGTCAATAATAGATAGTCCTAAATGGAGGCATTTATTTTATTTTGGTGATGGTTGTAGAGATGAACCCACATAGAGGGCTTACCATTTTGACATGGCTAGACAAAAATACATAAGATATGAATTTAATAAAGGATTGTTTATTTTTCAAAGCTAAGCCGAGGGAATGTTGGTTCCTATTTTTAAAGACCCTTCAACCATAGAAGGGATATAAAAGTATGTAGGACATGAATGGAATAAGGGATTTCCCCTATTTGGAAGGATATTAAGCCTTGAGAAATGGTAAATATAATGGCATTATAGTCATGCATTCCAAGATGGAAGAGGCATATAATTCATAAAGTTGTTGGATGGGAGCTAGGTAAACATATATAATACACAATTATATTTTGAACATATATTTCTAAAGGTGAAACAAAAGAAGTAGTTACATTGGAAGTTGGTGGAATGGAGTAGCTCATCATTGAATAATAGCTATGCAAATATAATTTCATTGTAGACTGATGCCTATTTATACAGAGTTGAGCTAGTGAAGAAGTCATAATCTATTTATAAAATGTCATTTAACCAAGGGTAGATGATATGTGTTATTGTAGAATTGATTATGCCTATTTGAAGGCTTGGATCCATGGGTAAAAATAGTCCTAAATATGATTATGAGACAACCTATTTTTTGAGGTGAATGGTATATATATGCACAGTCCCATAGCAAATAATAATACCTATTTGGTAAGGCTTTTAACCCAAATTGATGAAGAAGGTTTGATTTGATACATAGTCCCGAATGTATTTTTACATTATAGGGTATTTGGAGATGGATATGGAATGCACAAAAATAAGCCTATGAAAATATAGAAGGTAATTTACCTTGAATATATCATCTCTCTATTGCAAAAATATAGGTCTTGTAGACACCTAAAACTGGCCACCAATGACCATGAATCAAGATTTTGACTAATTTCACCAAAATGCATAATTTGGCCTAAAAACACTAAAACACATTAAAAGATTTGAAATTAATATATTTAAGTGCCAATTTTGGCTATGGTATCATTAAATAGGTTAATGAATTATATGGACCAACTAACTTTGATCAGATCATTTCAAGTCAAAATGCCAATTTTGCACTTGGGTGCCTTATTTTTTTCTATCAAATCTCTTATATGAGACTTGTGACTTTGGTATTAGGTGTTGAAAACATCATAAATGGGATAATAAATACAATACATATAACATCAAATTACAACTCCAATCCAATCAAATTTTGAGCCAATAATAGGTCATTTTGACTAATTTGATTAATTCGTGCACTAATTGCCAATGTTTGCACCAAAGTGACTAATCATTCTTAAAGCTAATTAAACCAAATAATGAAATTAATTAAAAATTATTTGGAACTTATGGAATAAATCTTTATTGGAAATTGATTTTCATTAACTGCATCATCAAATGATATCATCCTATGGGATGGCATCCACAAGCCATAAATACCACAAATATCAAGATTTATGCCTCCCATGCCTCATTAAGACCCTCCATGCCTATTAATTTCCCCTATATCCCAAATATTAATGGGGAAATTTGTATATTTAATTTCATAATTTTATTTATTCATAGCCACACATCTCAATCTTGAGATGGATGGTCATGGCTGATCCTAAAACCATTCCAAAAACCTATAAATAGGAGGCCTTGTCTATTGAATTTTAAGCTCTTCTATGCCAAACTTATAATGCTAAAATGCATTAAAAATCATTAAATTTTAGTGTTATAATGATTAAATATTGAGCCAATTCAAATCCAAACATGGTGCCAAGGAGAGATGGAGGTAGCCACACTTCATTAATGCAAACTTCATGAGCACAAACTGAGAAAACCACTTCAACAAGCTATTTAGAGAATCCAAGGAATGTGAAAGAAGGTTTCTTTTGAATTTTAGTTTTGATTACCATTATAGTATCATTAACTAATCTCCCCCTTTGTGATAGGCTTAAGGTGGTAGCATTATTGTGTTTTGTTTAGATTTTATTTATTTATTAATACAATACTAAGCTCCCCTTATTGCAATAATATGTTCACATAATGGCATGCTTGGTGGGACCCTATCCCCATAAATTTTATCATAAATCTCTTTCAAGTAACCTAATAATCTTTTTCATGCAAGATCTTGGTGTTAGAGGCCAAAAAGAGTAAAAATTTAAGTTAAAATTCTATTTTTTTGATAATTGCATTTTTTTTCTTGGTAACATTAGTTTTGCTCTCTATTGTAATATCAATGATGTCATAATAGCAATTTTATAACAAAATCACTATTTTCTAAAGAGTAATTTTGTAGTCCTGGGTAGTGATATCATTTGTTGAAATAGCGATTTCATTCGCTTGAGTAGCGATTTTGCCCAAAATAGTGATTTTATCCCAAAATAATGATTTTATAGCCCTATGTAGTGATTTCATGTTCGATAAAAATGATTTCTTAGCCCTATGCAGCAATTTTGTGTTTGACAACATTGATTTTTTCAAAACAATGATATCATCATTTTAGGTAGTGATATTGTTAATTTGGGTAGCAATTTTCTTAACAAAGTAGTGATATTGTGTATTTTTATCTAGTAACAATATTTTATTTTATAATAACAATATTGTTAAAATTCAACAATGATTTCATCGGTGAATAGTGATATTGTGTTTTTTTTTATATAACCCATAATAGTGATATTTTTGTCTAAAATTATGACTTTTTAGGGAAACAATGATATTGACTATGTAATAGTGGGATTGCAATAGAGAGTTGAAAATCTTAATGGTGTTTGATCAAATTATTAAGTGCTTCAAAGTAGGCCCTTATAAACATGTTTTTGTAGGTTGATGGAGTAGAAGTTTTTTTAATTAAATTTAACAAAACACACTTTCAAAGTTAGTGTTTAATGAAAAACTATGGTGCTTAAGTGAATGTTTTGAAAAATTCTACTTTCAAAGTTACAACTTAAGACTAAGGGGTCAAAATAACACCACTTAATTTTTCATTTGGTGCTTAAAATTGAACTCACTTGTCAAAATTTTGTCTTCAATAGTTGTTTAAACTTGGAATTTGATTGGCAAAAAGAGGGATGTTGTGTGTATGATCTTCCATCCATCCCCTTTAGGGAAATTTTGAAATTAAAATCAACATCCTTATTGTAAACATGCCTAGTACAAGGTATAGAAATAATGTCATTTAAATCACTCCACAAAAAATCACAATAGTTTGGGTGACCTTGAAATAAACCTAAAGTATTTATATTAAGTCATTTATTTTTATGTAAATTTGGCTTGTGAGGGGGACTTCATTACCTCCCACAAGTTATTTAAGGAAGATTTGACATAGGGTTTCATCTCCTAACACTAACTTCATCCACTCCCACTAGGATCAAAGGTTTGAGTGTTTAAACCACCTTCTAGTGTTTGAGTTACACGCAGGATGTATCTACACTTTGGACATCACACTACACTGAGCAAGAGATAGATGTAGTGGTTTAAAAAAGGACTAGACCTTTTTGCAAAAAGATAATTTTTATGAACATCCAATTTATGTGTGTTTCTTTTACATCATGATGTGAAAGTCATTATGTAATTGATCCATCTAGACATTCAAAAACTAATTCATTTTAGTCAACTCCACAATTTCATACCCTTGCTAGGATTTGGAGGATTATACATTGTGTATTTTGATCATTTTTGCTTGGTATGTTTTAAGACTAAAACCTAATTATTTGTTTATAAAAATTTCAAAACCAATTTATTTATATGTCACTCTTTTATCTAAAGATGTGTTATGATGGTCATTTTACACCACACTTATGCCTTGAAATTTTTGCTAAATTTGTTTGTGTGTGTCATTTGAATTGTTGAGGGTAGTGTTACACTGCCAAAATCATATCAAACCATTTTGCCTTTGAGTATTTGAAACATAACATTGATCACATAGTTTAAGTATGCTTACACTATTAGGCTACATAATTTATTTCAAAACTTGTTTACCATTGTTTCAAAAAACCATTTGTTTCAAACCATGTCATGTATACCAGTTGGACCTTGTTTATGCACCATCATGATGTCCAACCTTGTCTAGCTTGTTTGGTCAAAACCTAGTTTTCAACATTGATTTTTTAATTAACCTTGTCAAATTTTGGATTTAAACATTAATTTTTTTCTGTTTAGGCCTAAATTTGTGGGGTTGATATACAGATATTTTTCTTTTGGGTTGCATAACTTCGATTAATTGATTAACCAAATTTGAAAACTATTGGTGGTTTGTTTGTTCAATGCCTATCCTCATCATTATTTATAATTTTTTTGGGAGAACATAATATTTCTTCAAGAGCCTTTTGCCTTATGGCTTATGCCAACTGATCATGTTTATGTTTGATTTTGTGTGTTGGGTCTATGTCAGAGTTATTTCTAAACTTGTTATATTAAATCAAATTCACATCTCCTTTGTTTAAAGCCCATATTTTGATGTCATTTGGCCAAAAGTCCTAGCACAGCCTATTTGAGCCTAGCTTTTGACTTTGTGTTTGGACAAAAGTCCTATCAACTCTTTTCTCTTTCCTAGTTTAGACCTTGTTTTGAACACTTTGACCTAGACCTTTGACATGAGGATTTTTATTTAGACACTTGACCTTTTATGTGTATGAAATTTGATGTTAGACTATTTTATGCCAAGTTTTATCAAAAACCATTTTGGAGATACAACTCTATTTTCCAGCCACATTGGAAATACAACTCCACTTTTGACTAAGTCAGACCTAGTTTAAACAATTTGTCCTTTGGACATTGTTTTTTAGATTTTTCAAAATTATAAGCTTGTTTATTTCAAATCTTTCATCATTTATGTGGATTTGTATAGCTACACTTATGGTGGAGTTACATACAATCCAACTTATGATAGAATGGCCACACAAAATCCCAGTAGGAACCCCTATAGAGAAAGATTTTCTAAGGAATATTATTATTCTCTTTATGATACTTTATATAGGGAACAAAGTCAAGGATTAGCTTACAATCCAACTCAAAACCCTAATTGGGATGATATGGCTTATGAATAGGTCTTAGATTCTTTAGATTTTATGAGTAATTAGGCTCCATAATGTCATACCATTTCTATTTTAGGACCAAAATGTCATACCATTCTTATACCAAGACCTCATCCTTTGGCTTTTGTGAGAAATCATGATTTATAACACCCAAAACTTGTCCTTTCAAGACCTCATACTTTGGCTTATGTTAGCAACCAGGCTCCACAATGCCATTTCATCATTTTTAGACCTAATACTTTAGCTTTTACAAGTAATCAAGATCCACACCACCTTGTCATTACTGTTCCAAGACTTCATCCTTTGGATCATGAAAGTAATTTTGATCCCTAATGCCCTACCATCATCTAAATGTAGGACATTCCTCATCCAATACTAATCCAATCATAACCTCAATCAAACCAATTATTCAAAGACCAAGTTATGCTCAAAACTGGTATTTTTCAACTCATTAGAAACCAAGGCCAAAAAAACCAACCAATCTAAGATGTTTTTATTAAACTAACCATTTGTGATAAATCAAATTGTGATGAATCACCTATTAATCCTATACCAATTTTTGAGGCATCTCACTCTGATGAGCCAGTCTTTATTGAGTCACTTCTTAATGATTATAACCACCTTTGGTAAAATTATTACCTTGAACATATGCTTATTTTTTCAAGAGTCTCCCCTTAATAAGATAGTCTCTAAGGATTTATCTCTTGACTTGTTTCTCATTAGGGAGGAATCTCACTTTGAAAAACTAATATTTGTGGAGCCCACCATGCCATAACATGCCATTATTTATCTAATCCCAAACATTAAACAAGATATCATTATAATATAATACCCATCACATGAAGAATCAGAGCTAGATTCAAGTTTTATTCTTGAATCGACATTAGATTTAGCATCAAAATTAATATCAATTTCAACATCAGATTTAGAGTCCCTTAAGTCAAAATCAAATTTAGAAGAAGAATATGTTTGTGGCTATTACAATATTGGTTATGCATGCTTATAAAATTATTTTGAATACATTTGTGATCCTTTTATAGTTTTTGAGGATGAGTAATTTAAATTTGACATAAGTTATCCTAGTATCTTCTATGAGGATTGTGATGCTTCTTCCCATTCCATTACCATTCCATATGCCATTACCACCAACCAAAATAGCCATATTATTGACATTTTATCTTCCACAAGTGTTGATTGGGATCGATAGAATCACACTTTGTTGAACTACATCCATGGTGACATAGTAGTTATAGAACATCAAGGAAGCCAAGACTAAATTCATACAACATAAGAACATTCTCCTGGTGAAAACTTTTCAAAGGTGTTAGGGGACATGTAAAGTTCAAATTTAGCATATTTTAGTGAAACTTTTTTGGAAGCACTACGATAAAAACAAATTCAAAATCCAATATTCATTAGCAAAACCTTCTCAAAGGTGCTATGGAATAATCAAGATAACTTCATTGGTGAAAACCTCATCGAGGTGCCAATAGTTGAGCACAAAAGTTATTCACTACTTGATGAAGACAAAATCATATATCAAATAAAAATAGATTCCAATCTACAACCTAATTATATGGTAGCTACTCTCAAGATCAAACAACAACAAAATATAGTGGTCTTATTGAGAGAACAAGTCTTCAGCCCCACCATATCCAAAGTTATGTCGAATCTAGCATCAACAACATTAGGTGTGACTAAAAGTCTTGATATTAATTAGTTTCCCATTCATTATACATTACATTATCATCTACCCTTCCATTTCAAAAACAAACCTATCATCTATTATTTATCCTTATTTATCATCCTTAGCCATACTTTTCTTTGTAGAGGCTACAAATATTCCTTATCTCGATGATTGAAGGAATCATAATCAAAGACCAATGAAGATCACAAAAGCATTCTTGAAAACCAAATCTATAGGAATTTCTTGACAAGGCAACTATTTAAATGAGGTGTGGGCTATTAATTAACATGATCATGTATTATATTTGTATCATTTTTTGATTAGGACATGCATCTCCATTTCTATAAGAGCAACATAATCATATGCCATTTTACCATACCTAGGCTAAACACATCCAAAATCCAAAACCACACCCAGGCCAAAAACATGTACCATACCATTTCAAGTGCCATATCCATTTTCCATTGCCTCATATCCCAACCAATCACCTTACCACTTGGGGGAAACCCTCATACCATTTTATCCAATTTATCCAAACCCATCATTATCCTTAGCAAGACCATACCATCCTATCATTCCATTCCTATCTAGACTAAAGCCTATTTTTCATCATCTTATCCAATCTTATTTTGATCTTGGTTACTTTGGTTCTTCCCACACTTTTTGTGAGGGGATTCTGACATAGTTTCACTAGTATATCAAATATGTATTTCAATGACAATCTATAAAAGTAATGTGATATCTGATTTGGTATATATCTATCATTTTCCATCCTATATCAAAGTTGGTTTATGTGAGCCTGATTATAACCACCTATTGGCAAATCAATGTTTCATTGGTATTACTACTAATTATAACTACCTATGGGAAAATTAGTATCATTGATCTATGCCATTATATCCTAGTTATAACCACCTATGGGAAAATTAGGGGAAACATTTATTTATCATGCATTACCACATCATCTTACCATTGTTGTTTTTATTAGACTGGCCATTTGCCGAATTTGAGAACTTGTTGGGACCTAGTTGGTTTTTCCTCACCTTTTGTGTGGATGGAATTACTATAAATTGAGGTCATTTCAGGACTATATTGGTCATGATTAATTCATTTTGAGGTCACCTTAGTCCCTATAAGCAAAATTATCTCACCATTTTATGAGCAACCTAAGCTAAATGCTCCCATTATTTTATGAGTAACATAATCCAAATGCTCTCACCATTTTGTGAGTAGGTATATTATCATTCTATAATGATTTGAGATACCTCAAAATTCTAAAAACATTTCAAATATTTCAAAATCCAAAAATATTTATCTTGTCTAAACTTAGTTAGTTATCCTCGATCTGCCCTACTAGGGCAAAGTCATTGTTACGAAGCTTTCTTTTGATTTTTTTTTAGGATTTTCATCTAATTATTTATTTAAAGTTATTTGTTTGTTTATACACTTTTTTTTTGTTTTTTCACTTGCCTATTTGTTTTATTTTAGTATTTTTTCCTTGAATCAGTCTATATATGTTCATTGGGTGATTCCTTGTGAAAATTATTCTTGAGTCCATCCATATTCATACATTAACATTACCATCATGGTTTTGATCATTGGTGCATTATTTTTGAGTGTTTATTGGATTGAGAGTAAATCTTCATGAAAATTTTTGGATAGTATTCATGATGTTATATCATGATGCATACCATCATGTGCTACAACAAAAATTAGCTTCAAGAAGGTCTATAATCAATGGATCCATAGAAGTTTTTCCTTGGAAACTTAACAAATACTTTCACCCATCTTGATCAAATCAACCCAATTGACCATTTTATTTGTATCATTTTTAATAAGGATGAGAATCTCCTTGTTAGCAAATAAAACTAAATCTTTTCTAAATGATCAAATCTTATTCTTCTATCCATCCCTTTTCTCACTTTTCATCCTCATATGTTTGGTTGATTATGGCTTATTTAGTCATTAGATCATCGTATCTATGTTTGTGCCCACTCATATTTAATCTATATTCTAGATTATATCCTTGAGTTATAATTGCTAATCAGCCTTAATTGGGGAACCATCATCTTTATCCAATCCAAGTCATCTCAATGATTATAACCACCTATGGGCAAATCATTATTTCAACTTTTATTCCTAATTATAACTACCTTTGGGAAAATTAGTTTTATTTAAAAAACAATGCATGTAAAATTTTTCTCATTTGGATTAATCTCAACCATGGGTTAATTCTACCTTTTCTTCTTGTTTCTTTTCAAGGGATCATCCATCCACATATGTGATGGCCACTCCCTGAGGGGGCATCATCATAAGCTTCCCAAAAACCATTTGGAGATTTTTCTTCCATCATCATCTTTTCTTTTAGCATATAATAAATTTATCATTATTTTAGAATACATTTTTATGCCTATGGTTTTCAATGCCTTCCCAAATAGGGGCAAATTATAGACACCTAAAACTAGCCACCAATGACCATCAATCAGGTTTTTGACTAATTTCCACCAAAATGCACAATTTAGCCTAAAAACACCAAAACACATTAAAGTATTTGAAATTGATATATTCAAGTGCCAATTTTGGCTAGGGTATCATTAAATGGGGTAATGCATTTTATGGGATAGCTAACTTTGATCAAATCATTTTGAGTCAAAATGGAAATTTTGCACCCAGGTGCCCTAGATTGCTCTTTTCTATCAAATCTCTTACATGAGACATGTGCCTTTGTTATTTGGTGTTTAAAACATCCTAAATGGGATAAAATATCTAATACATCTAACATCAACTTCTAATTCCAATCTAGTCAAATTTTGAGTCAATACCATGACATTTTAACTAATTTGATTAATTTGTGAACCAATTACCAAGGTTTGCACCAAAGTGACTAATCATGTTTAAAGCTGATTAAACCAAATCATGAGATTAATTAAAAATTCCATGGAACTTGTTGAATAAATCTTTATTGAAAATTGATTTTCATTAATTACATCATCAAATGATATCATCCTATGAGGTAGCATCTACAAGCCATAAATACCATAAATATTAGGATTTATTCCTCCCATGCCTCATTAAGACCCTCCATGCCTATTCATTTCCACTCTATCCCAAATATTAATGGGGATATTTCTACATTGAATTTCATAATTGGATTTATTCATGGCCACACATCTCAATATTAAGATGGATGATCATGGTTGATCCTAAAACCATTCCAAAAATCTATAAATAGGAGACCTTGTCTATTAAATTTTAAGATCTTTTATGACAAACTTATAATGCCCAAATGCATTCAAAATCATTACATTTTAGTGTTATAATGCTCAAATATTGAGCCAAGTCAATCCAAGCCAAATCCAAACATGGTGCCAAGGAGAGATGGAGGTAGCCACACTTCATTGATGCAGACTTCATGAGCACAAAATGAGTAAACCACTTCAACAAGCTATTTGCAACATCCAAATAAGGTGAAACAAGGTTTATTTTGCATTTTAGTTTTTCTTACCATTCTAGTATTATTAACTAATCCCCCCTTTGTGATAGGATTAAGGTGTTAGCATTAGTGTGTTTTGTTTATATTTGTTTTATCTACTAATAGAATACTAATCTCCCTTTGTTGCAATCCTATGTTCATAGGTCTTACCATCAGACCAAGTAAGATGCACTATTTTACATATGGTTTGAAATTATAATTGAAAAGGGCCCTACACTATATTCTTATTAAATATCCTTCTATTTTATAAGGCCCTTGGCCATGGATGATTAATGAATATTGTTATAGGGTTATTTAAAGGAGTGTGTAGGTCTGTAATAATTAGAGACACTCCTTGATTTTATCATTATGTCCATTTTAAGAGTTTTATAAACACTCTTAATTGAGAGTCTAACATTCATATGAAAAGAGATGAGATACAAATGCTACTAACAAAGGAAGATGTTTGTTGAATGAGCCATAGATTTCATACAGTTAGATTTTAACATCATATTACAGGTTTTCATATTCCATTTTGATGTAAGTTAAAAATTATTGATATTTGCATCATTTTTAATGGATTAGATTATGATTTATCAATCTTAGAGATGTATCCAAAATGGGTGAACTCCATTATCAGATTGGTTTGTATTTTCCTTTCATTTATTTTCGGGTTTCAGGTTAATTCAATAGCAAATGAATTAATAGAACACTAGAATTAATTATGAGAATTTATAAAGTGACACTAATCAAGTGTTTTAAAAGTGGGATTGAATTTAAAGAGTTTTTGAGTAATTTCATTCATTCCTATAATTATGCATTCCAATTATATACATTTTAATGAATTGAGAGTTTTAGTATCCATTTTTCAAAAACTATTTGATTTATTTAAAATATAAACTCAATTTATGGATCAAATTTGGTATCAAAGTAGGTGATTGCAAGATTATCTTCAGTTGCTAGATATAATTAATTTTGGATTTTTTATATAATATATGTTTGTTGGTATTGTTCTTCTATTTACTTGATCATACAAGAAGGTTAGTGCAAAGGAAAATTGGAAGACATTCTAATTTTTTAAAAGAAGACAAGCTTCTAACAGCCAACATTTTGAAACCACTAGTCTTGCATGATCAACATGGATGAAGAACATAACACATTGTCACTTGAAGGTGTGAGAGAGTATTATTATAGGATTTACCTTTCCTTCCTGGAACACATTCAAATAAAATGCAAGGAATTTTTAATGATGCACATCTAAGAGGAATCAATTATAATTCTATTACCATTCTTACATAGAGGGAAAATTAAGGTATGATCATGATCTAATTTCATATTGGTATTGACATAATATTTTGTTCTTTGATAACCAGTTGTGTAGACTTTATATTTTGGATTAATAATATTATTATGGATGCCTATATCCTTAATTATAGGAACAAGTGAAAATACCAATTCCATGGTAAGATATGGAAGTGGTAAATTAGGCATTATTCATGAATGAACATGTTTTTACACTTTATGGATTGAGTTGTTAATTGGTTCATAAGTTTGTTTATGTTTCAAAGCTTTATTAAAAGTTTCATAAGATAAATAGAATGTTTTTTAAGACACCAAAAATATGTCAACCAGTACTCAGTAGGTGCACTTTATAGTTTCTTCAGAGGTATAAATTATTTTCAAGGTAACTATGTTTGCACAATTTTTGGTTGAATCTTTTGTGTAAGGTTGCTTTGGGAGTAAAATATGTCTTTTTTTAGAATTGTTTTTGAAAGCCTTTTGAAATTTATAATGGATCATATAACTCTTAGAATATAGAGTTTATAAGATGAAACCACCTTTGATTTAGTTATTGGAAACTAGGAAGAGGGAACAAACCTTATGGATAAAATGGTTTAATCAAATATTTTTCATAATCATAACTATAGTATTGAATTATTATGCTTTTATTCCCTTCAACACATTATTTTCATAAAATTACTAACTATTTATTCTAGGGAAGGAATTTTGATAAATTTGTGTTTAAAAGAATACTTTTTATCTCCTATTTTAGTTTTCCATTGTGATAGATTTTTTGGGAAGCTAACTCAGTTGGATAAGTTGTAGAGGTATGAATTATGGAGTAGTCCAATAGTGAAGGAAACCTCGAGATAGGTTTAAAATTTTTGGTTTTCTTCTCACCTTTATATTCTATTTTGTCTTAAAGTTACTTGTAGAGTTATAAGTTCATAAAGAGGATCTTATTATGGAAATTCTCTACGTTGACATTGGAGTTTGATAGGTATAGGGAAAGATTTAATAATTAGTTTTAAGGACATATCAATTAACTATATTGTTGATAGGATGATGATCGCATCTATTTCCCTTGATTATCCTTTAATGTATTATGTATATTGTATAGTTATAACCTTAGGATAGAAAAATTCATTTCACATTTTTATAGTTTGTATATATGTTTAAGTGCCACAGTATTATGGGTATTGTTTGTATTGAAATAATTTTGTGCACACATTTTTTTTGTCATTCACATCATAGCGATGCACTTTCTAAAACCCATAGATGAGAAACATTTGTAAAAATGCAAGTTTATAGGTGTGAAATTTATTTAATTCCTATAGGCATATGCATCATAATTTGATTTCCCTTGTGTGATGTTGATAACAAGGAGAATAACTTGGTGTTTATTTAGTGTAGGGGTGGAGAGAATCTACCAAATGTTATCACTATTTTGGGTGATAGATCATTTTGGTAGAATGGGTAAAGATTTTTTTTACTCTTCATTAGAAGGTTACAATTTCAGTTGGATAGTTGACTTCTTGTAGGGAAGTTTATAATGTCTTATTTCATTGACATTTTACAAATGGAGTTTTATTGCATCATTATGAAAAATTGACTTCATAACTCTTTCATATGCTATTTTGTCTCTTGTATGTTTGAAATTAGTGTAAGAATATTATCAATGGAAAAAAAGACAATTTATAAATATCTTTTGTGTTAGTTGGATTATTGTGACTTTTAGAGACCAAAAGCCTCTTTGTGTGGAGGTTTGATCTATAGAATTTTTAGTTCACCATCTTTGTCGATTGTAATTGGAAAAGGTCAGCTCTAGAGACTTTAGCAAGTGGGATCCACTCTTATTTTGAAAGGGGATCTAGCTACCATGGTATATTATTGGAAGTTTAATATTCCAATTACATTATAATTTTATATCATATTATTTAGATGCATCTCATGTTAACAAGTGGTAAGATTAGGAGTATTTGGGAAAGGTCCATGTGGTGGGTCCCCAAGCCACCACATGGCCTACCACCACTTCATGCTCTATGTTGAGTTCAAGTAAAATAATTTATGCATGTTGAGTCTAAAGTAACCAACTAAAGACCCAATTCAACTCAAATACCCAACTTGAGTGCCAACTTGTTAGAATGAGTTTGAGTTATGTCAGTTTGGTAGGTAGCTTGAGAACTGACTTACCATTATTTCCACTAAATTGCCAATGTATCCAACCAAGTTTGGTGTGGAAGATAAACTAAGCATTTAAACCAATCTTGGATTATGTAAACTAAACCAAAACAAAAGGCTCCTAGTATGTGGCCGAAGCCATGGTTGTAAAATGCCAATGAATCCCATTTAAAAGCTTTATTCCTTCCTCTTTGGTAAATGTGGGATGTATCCCATTATAAAATGTGAAGGCCATGAATTAGAAATATAATGAACAAACTTATTTCTATTAAAATCTAATTGGACCTAGATTAGAGATTTTTGGATGTAGGACTATTCTATTTGTTTATGATTCAATCCTGAATGGTGAGGGGCTGATTGAAATCAAATTGAAAATTCCATGAGCTGGTTAGTAATAAATAGTCCCAAATGGAGGCATTTATTTCATTTTAGAGATGGATATAGAGATTAACCTACATGGAGGGTTCACCATTTTGACATTTCTAGATAAAAATACATAGGCTATGAATTTAATAGAGGACTACTTGTTTTTCAAAGCCGAGCTAAGGGAACATTGGTTCCTATTTTGAAAGACACTTTGACCATGGAAGGAATATAAAAGTATGTAGGATATTAATGGATTAGGGGTATTCACTTATTTATAAGGATGTTAAGCCTTAGGCAATGATAAATATGATGGTATTGTAGCCACATAGTAATGGATGGAAGAGGCATCCAATTTATAAATCCATTGGATGGGAGCTAGGAAAACATATATAATGCACAATTCTATTTTGAATGGATAGTTTTGAAGGTGAAAAAAAGAAGCAATTGCATTGGAAGTTGGTGGAATGGATAAGCTCATGATTAAATCATGACTAGGTAGAGATAATTCCATTACAGACAAATGCCTATTTGTACAGAGCTGAGCTGGTGAAGAAGTCATTACCTATTTAGAAAAGGATATTGAGCCAAGGGTAGATGATATGTGTTATTTTAGAATTGATTATGCCTATTTGAAGGATTTATAACCATGGGTAAAAACAATCTAAAATCTAATCATGAGACCACCTATTTTGTGAGGTAAATGGTATATATATGCAAAGTCCCATAGGAAAAAAGAACACCTATTTGGTAAGGCTTGTAAGCCAAAATGATGAAGAGGGTTTGATCTGATACATAGTATCAGATGTCTTTTTATGTTTCAAGGTATTTGGAGATAGATATGGGATGCACAAACTGAAGCCTGTGAAAAGCCAGAAGGTAATGTCATTGAACCCATGTTCTCTCTATTACAAAAGAATAAATCTTACCATTAGACCAAGTAAGATTCACTATTTTATATATGGTGTGAAATTATAATTGAAAAAGACCGTATATTGTATTCTTGTTGAATATCCTTCTATTTTATAAGGCCCTTGGCCATGGAGGATTAATGAATATTGTTATAGGGTTATTGAAAGGAGTTTACAGGTCTATAATAATCAGATACATTCCTTGAGTTTATAATTATGCATGTTTTAAGAGTTTTATAAAAACTCTTAAGGGAGAATGTAATGTTCGTATGAATGAAGATGAGATACAGATACTATTGAAAAAGGAATACATTTGTTGAATGAGTTAGATTTTCATATAGTTAGATGTCAACATCATATTATAGGTTCTCATATTCCATTTTGATGTAAGTTGAAATTTATTGACATTTTCATCATTTTAATGGATTAGATTATGGTTTATCAATCCTAGAGATGTATCCCAAATGGGTGAACTCCATTATTAGATTGGTGTTTATTTTCCTTTCATTTATTTTTGGGTTTTAGCTTAACTCAATTGCAAATGAATTAATAGAACACTAGAATTCATTATAGGAATTTATAAAGTGACACTGATTAGGAGTTTTTTAATTTAAAACGTTTTTGAGTAGCTTCATTCATTCCTATAATTTTTCATTCCAATTCTATACATTTTAGGGAATTAAGAGTTTTAGTATTCATTTTTCAAAAACCATTTGATTTATTTAAAAGATAAACCTAGTTTACAGATCACATATTGTGCCATAATCTTTGGTGAGAACTAGATTATATTTACTTTACTTGTTATTAGTTTAGGACAAATATCAAAACTTAGGAGCCCCTTAGGGTTATTGCATGATTGTGTTAGATTGGTGGCTTTGGAACCCTCCCTAACATGGTGTATTATGGTAGGAGATCCCCTAATTAGGTCTAGAAGATCCTCATATTGGTCATGTTCCTATTTAACAAATGCATCCCTAGTCAGAAGTGTATGGTATGATATATCTTCTTCAAGTTAGGATTAATTTATAGACATGATGCATTTTTGATTACATATATTTTAGTGAATCTAATGTGAATCTAACCTTTCTAAGTTTTTCTTCACTTATTTCATTATTTTATTTTTGATAGATTTGTGATGATGGGTTAATTATATTGATACAATACTAATTTATGTGTGTAGGTTTAACACACATTCACATAAAACAAATCTATTTTATTTGTGTAGGTTTTCCAGACTTCTAGTTCATACTACCAGTTTAACCTAGTCGACCCTATACATTTTCAAGCATCAAATTCAATATACTAGGTTGGCCCAATCAACCTTGTACATTTTTAGGCTATCAACAATAGGTTTTTGTAAAGATTAGTCAACCTAGTCAACATAATTAGTATAATTTACAAGTACAAATCAAGGTTCTTCAATAATAATATCATTTCTTTGTATCCTCATAAAGATTAGTCAACCAAGGTTCCTTTCTATCCTTCATTTTCATTCCTAGAATTTGTTATAGTTTTATTTTTCATAGGTTTGTAGTCTTCAAAACTACACCTTCATAGTCAACTAGGTTGAGTCTATCAATGTAATTCTATATTTTGTATGTAGTTTAGAAAGCTAGGTCAACTCTGTTGACATAGTTCAATTTAAAAAAAAAATCTTCCATAGTATAAGGGTGACATTGTTGACCTTATACTATATTCTTTACATACATTGTCGACTAAATAGACACTTTAATGTGTTTCAAAGTTGGAATTAACCCTTATATGCTAGTAATTAGCTCACACTTTCATTTCTTGTTTCTTGCATCTGTATAATATATCACATAGTTTAATTAGGTGGTTTTAAATATACCATTTAATTTCACTATTTTATCTTTTATTCACACACTACCAAATCATAAAATCTTAAAACACAATTTAGAAATTGTGTACCCAAGGCCTACCAACTTAGATTTTAACACTAAGGGGGAAGTCGACTTGGTTTTTGGCCAAGTATAAATACATGGTTAATGGTATATTTTGGCTAAGCACCTGACACCCTTATCACTGTAGTATGTGAAGTGAGGGGGTAAGCCCCAATACTAAGCTTGTACCATTGCCAATATAGATCCCTTTTATCCCAAACATCTTGAAACTATCCTTAGATTGCTTTTTAGTTCCTTACTTATAGCCAACTTCCTATCACATCTGAAATTATACTCTAATAATCTAACAACATTTAGGTTGACCATTTAGTTATATTTTACATTCCAAGTTGATCACTTGCTCTTTGCTCAATTTTATGTTGTATTATAAAAAATTACATTAGTTAATGTTGGTGCAAGATTTTATGTTATGTGCCTCAATTATATCAACCTCATTTATGGTATTGATTATGTGTTTCCTTTCATTTATTGATTTCAAAAGTACTTGAATTTTTTTTCTTATTCATTACATAGTCATTCATGTTGACACAATCTCTTATAAACTATCTATTTTTCCCTAACTTACTATACTAGGTCAGCCCTATCAACTTTGTATAGTTTCTAACCCCTATTTTTTTTATTAAGTTGACCCTGTCAACTCTATACAATTTTCAAACCCTATTTTCTATACTAGGTTGATCCAATCAGCTCTGTACCTTTTTATGCTTTCCCTATCTACTAACCCAATTCTCTATTTCTCTTTTTTAGCATTTTGTTCATTTCTCTCAAGTATAATGTCCCATATCAAAATCTTCTTGGACAACTTGAATCCATTTAGACACTATATGGTGTTATCTTTGACTCTTATAATTTCATATCTTTTCTTCCTATTTTTAGCTATTAGGGCATCTTGTGATTCCCATCCACACATTATTATATCCTTTGGGGCATCTTGTGATGCCTACCCATATATCACTTCATACTTTGGGGCATCTTGTGATGCCCATCCCTAAATACAATTAATTTTTGGGTTATCTTGCAATGCCCACTCTTATTATACTTGACATGATACCAAACTAATTCAACTTTAAGAAACATTATGAGACACCTAAGCTTGTCTCTCACATGCTCATATTTGATATAGTTGTTAGTGTAAGATCATTTCCTTCTTGTCATGATTTATATATGCCATCTATCTAATACTTTTTATATGTTACTTACATGGGTCTCTCTCTGTAGTAGTTCTCTCTTTTCACAAACCTTTAGTCCTTATTGTTTGGTCTTATATTTTCCCCTTTCTCTCATGAGTTACATTGTAAAACTATAGATAGGACCTGATCTTCCTCATGATGTACCATAATATTCTTTATTTTCATATTAATTTTACATGATTGTTAACACCCTCATGGGTTTCTCTTTTATGAGTTACAGTGTAAGACCATGGATAGGACATGGCCTTCCTCATAAAATTACCATCTTGTCACTCTTTTTATAAGAAAATGTCATTTATCCTTGTTCTCAACCTTATATTTTACTTCTTTTGATATATGGAATTTGCAAAACAATATATATTTGCATGTTTTCCTCTATTTATCTTATTATTATGATAAGGAGTTACACTTTACTATCATTGTATCCCTTTTGTTGCCTTTTATCACATTTTTTTTATTTTAAGAAATTTAAATTTGTTCCATGTATCATTACTCTTGATTTCCTTCCTTTCACTCCACATTGGATAACATAAGGTCAAAGTCAAGATAGAAATTTTATTTCACCTAAATTTATGAGACTATTATACCCCATGCTCTTTGAAGTTATGATCTTAGTAACCAAGTCCCAAGTATTCAAATTAAAGCCATATTTAGCACTCATTTTTGGTTTTCCAAATCCATAGGGAGTAGGAATATAAAAAGACATCAAAAAAGGTTAAAATCAAAATCATTTGAAACAAAAGGCAATGATATACAAAAGGCAACATACAAATCTCAAAATTCAAAATCACACCAAAAGATGTGATTAGAAGCACATCTCTTATCTCTAATTGAATTTAAAAATCCATTGTTGGCCTCATATAGAGTTGAGGTCCATTGGGGTGTGGTAGGCTAGTAGATTAGAATAGGAGAAGTCAATAAACTCTATGGTACTACCTACTTTCTCATGCAGGTAAACAATTTTTACAGTAGACTGATGGCTCTGTAAGGGGTCCTGAGGAATGGGGAACATGTTTTGGGAAGGTAGGTCCATTTTACATTTCATGCATATAACCTTTATGAGATGATCTATATACTTCATTTTTTGACCTAAGACTTGTGTATCTAGGAAAAGTTCTTTAGAGTCCTTAAGGTCACAAGTCTTCTTGTTTTGACAAACTTAATTTGACTGTCCTAAATTTGATAAAAATTTCCTTTACCTTGTTTTTTTCTTCATTTTTCCCTTCACCAATTTAATTTCCCCCCTTGACAGGCAAAATTGTGATTTCAAATACGTTTTCACCTATTTTATACTTCCCTTCTTCTTCACCTCTTAAAAACATGCTAGCACTACTTTCCTTCAATTTTATTTATCCTTAGAGTGAATCAACATGTTTGAGTAACTATGTATTACTTTATTTACACCATATATTTACATTCGTAGACTTGTTTTTCTTTTCTTTTAACATTTATCATTTGTGGTGCTACCCTTCTGTTATGGGCACCTGAGTCCATACCTTTTTCCATTATTGAGTGAGATAAATATTATCATTGCTCACTCATCAATATTGTTTTACCATTTTGTTAGTAATTTTTTTATCACTATATGATTACCATATTTTTTGACATGTATCCTTCATTTGACTTGGTGAGTTTACCTTTCTTACTTAAGGTTTAATTATTTGAGTTTTTTGGTTTTTAGTATCTTGGCTTTTTGGTTACCTGATTTACTCTTATTTTTGGCATGGTAGTTTGGTCTAACATAGCACTTGTCACCCATGATTACCAAATTCCCAAGTACATCCCATCCTCATATCACTAGTTATTTTGGATTTCTTACATTTGTTTTTTTTCTCTTTAGTTTTTTATTCTTGGGTTTATCAAAACTAGTCTATGTGCCTTACATAATAAAAACTAATAACACAACAGATAACCATATATCAATAAAGGTAATTCCAAGTATGCATCACATTTAATTTTCAATTATTTCCTTTTTATTCATTTAATTTTGATTTAAAATAATAAAACTTTTTTTATCATCAACATTATGTGTTCTTATGTTCTTTCTCGAAGCACCATCCCCTATTGTACCTTAGTGACACATGATGAGATTCAATTGGGGAATATGTATGCACATAATATTTTTAACTTTTATCAAATATTGATACTTTAAATCTTGAAAGAACCCATCAAGACTCAATCTCTCTATGTGCATGACTTGGGTGCATCGAGAAAGGGGTGGGAAGACCATTAGTGCTTTATAGGATTGTTGTACCTTATTACCACATTATTAGCAATCTAAACAACTCCTAAAACCATTCCATAAGCTATTACTCTTCCTTTGCACCCTCCTCCATTATTTTCCACTTTTCATCCCTCTTTTCCTCAACTTAAGTCCCTTTTTTTAATCAGTTGTGCTAGGTTGACTAGGTTGATCATGTATAGTTCTAGGTGATTTTCACTTAGGATATAGTTTAGATCTTGACTGACCTAGCTCATGACCTAGTGAATTATTGTCTAAAATTGTTCTAGGTCAACTAGGTCAACCTTGTTGGCTAAGATTTTTGGAAGGGTTTAGGGTTAAATCTACCTATATATACAATCCAATTTCATCATTATTTTAATATGTAATCAATAGTTATTATTTAATTGTAATTTTTTATAATCTACTCTTCCACCATTCTAATTGAGGATTCTTAGCTTAGAGTTTCTACTTGGAGAATCTAGTATTGTGTATAAATCTTGGATAATTTAGTATTTACTAGTGGTCCTTACAAACCAAAATAACCTCTTACAAAACCCCTTTGGCTAAGGGAGAGATTGATTCTCGATAGGTTCATCATTCAGGTAAGTATTCTCTAATTTTGATCCTCTCTTTAGTAGATAGAAGTAGCATAAGTATTAGCTTTGAATAATATTACTCTCCACATTCTATGTATTAGGGTCTTACTCATACTTATCTTGATTAAGATTATCATATACATGTTTTTATTATTTATTAACCCCTCATATTATGTCACAAGCTTTGGTGAACACTAGATTAGATTTACTTGTTATTAATTTAGGTGAAATATCAAAAATCAGGTGTCCCTTAGGGTTATTTCATGATTGTGTTATACTATAGGATTTGGAAACCTCCTTGTCATTTTGTATTTTGGTAAGATATCCCCTAATCAGGTTTAGCTAATCCCCATATTGGTCATGCTCTTTCTTAACAAATGTATCCCCAATTGGAAGTATATGGTATAATCTATCTTCTTCGAGTTAGGATTGATTTATAGATAGGATGAATTTATGATTTCATAAACCCTTAGTGTGTACAAAATAATTTATATTTAAGGAAAAGATCTAATTTTAATATTTTCCAAGAAAAAATTGTAATGGAAAGTATTATTTAATGCCCATATGTGAAATATGAAATATAAAAATAAAAATTAAGAGAAAGAAAGGAGTATAGCTATATGTGAGAAACCAATATTATAATTTAACTTGTTATAATGATGCTTCCTTTTTGAAGCATTAGAGAATTATGATTCTATGTTTAGCACATGGAGATTTGAGGTGACTATGTCCTAGATTTATATAACTATGAAAACCTTTGGGTTGGGAATATAAATGTCCCAACCATCATGAATTGAGTAGTGATAATATCATTGAGCATCATTGAACCTTAACTATAGTAACATGGATAAATAATATTGAACCTAAATATGGTAAGATGGAAACTACATAATATTCTCACTATGGGTAATTTTATGTCCATTATGTGTCACTGAACCTCAACATAATTTACCTTGAAATATTGAATCAACCACTGTATATTGACTTAAAAATTCAATTTTGATAACTACCTAGTGAAATTTAATTGTGTTTTAAAATAAAAAATTAAAATAGTGTTGAATGAAAAATGTGTAAATGTGAATGAACAAGTATCACACCATGTTGAATTGATGCCAACTCTAAACTATCATAGTGTATACATGTATGAAATAATATCAAGCCTTATTGAATCTATACCATTTGATATAAACCTATATTCATCCATATTATAAATATGATAACCTATATCTAAAATGCATATGTATATAAAAACCTATAATATTTTTTCTAATAAATCATGTGTACCTACATAGTATATGCACTCAAATATATCTAAATCCATATTTTGTAACCAAAATATCCATAAAGTGAGTGTATTTTCATGGCATAGTCCCCAATAATGTGTAACAATATGGAAATATTTATCACTTATCTCAAACAACCTAATATCCAAACCATTCTAAATTTATAAAATTTGTATTCTATACCTAAAATATATTTTTTAATATTCATAGAGGCTTGTATCTCTATGATAATCCCACTAATATGCCCGATATTGATTTTAGATATGTATCCTATAAGTCAATCATCTCAATATAAGAGTTAACTAAATCATGTAATGTATAATTATGTCAACTTGTGGATAATATATCATCATAGTAATGTATATAGAATCAAAGCATACATGTAACATATGGAATGCAATGGCATATAAGTGGCATGTCAAGATAGATGCATCAATCAAACATACAATAGCAATTATCACTGAATAATAATATGAATTAAGGAAGTTAATGATACATGTCATGACACAACACATAAAGTAGAAGTGTGTGATATGAATCATAACACGTGAAAAAATAACAATCACATAAGCTCGATAATATTAACACATAATGTCACACACTAGAATATAATGTCACACATAAGGCCAATGGGACACATAAAATAGACACACATATGTTTATAAATTTTAAGGATAAATTTTGAAAAATAAGGGGCATGAATGCCACAAAAAACCATAGATACATATATTTGAAATAAGCCTTATTTAATAATAGTTGTAGGTAAATTTGCATGTATAGATATTAAAGTATTAACTAATTACTTAGTGCCACATATCTCTTGGTATTTTGACTATTTTGATGATTCAATGTTTATATGTGACACCTTTGTTCTATCATTTTATGCCCCAATTGACATATTACAAAGATATTTGGGAATTCCCTTCATCTTGGAGTTTTTAAAGGCCAAATGTTATTTCTAACATTTAAGGTTGGTATCAACTATCAATAATTATTGAAGTTGAAAAAAGTTTTCCATGAATACTATTATTTTATTTTTGGAACGTTTCACTTTATGATCATTGTTTAGGGATGTTTTAACTTTTTTTGGTTATATTTTCACACCATTAGGTTCTTAATTCAAAGTTAGAGGTTCCTAGATAACATATTGCACTTATAGGATTATTAGAGTTGAATTTAGTGTTTATGAATGCTAATTTGCCTATTCATGATGTTACTAAGGGAGAGATATGAGAAAGAGCATCTAAGATTACATCCAAAATTACAATCATATACAATAATGGGAAAATAAATTCAATTTTGAGCCCTCTTATGAGTATTAGGAATGTGGTTTAGTGTTTTTTTTTAATCAATGGGGATTGACCAATATAAATCCAACTCAACACTTTCACCCAACATCCCCATTTGATATCAAATTAATTATGTAAATATAGGGGTAAATGGGGATAAAAGGGGGGGTGGGGTATAAAGTGACACATTTTTAAATAAAAATAACAATATTTGAACTTGGAAAGAATGTTAGAGACACTTCAAAAAGGAATTTGATGATGACATAAAAACATGAATTGTGAAAATTTGAATGTAGTTTCTAAATATATAATTTTTTATAATACCCAGATGATAAACATGTGTGAAATAGATGCATTTTTGAAAATATGTTGGTAATTTTTTAAAAAAAATATAAGAAAAGTGCATGTGTATGAATACACTTTTTTTGAGTAAATGATTTAATTTTTGTATGAAATTTCATATATAGATAGGTGAAATGTCAAATTTTTTAGAATATTTTTTATTAATTTTTTTATTATATACATAATTTTTAAATAATTTTACAATTCAAGACAACTATAAAATTGAAACTAAAAGTGTACAAACACAACTTTTTGACCTTAACTTCATGAAAATATTTTTTTTAAACAATAGTTGACAATGTGTAGATTGTTGATATATAAATTTTATAAACTTTTGATTAAAATTTAAAAAGTTATAATATAATTTTTGATGATATATATGTATTACATAATGAGGTATGCTATGTATAAATTAAGTAATAATTATAAATAATATTCTAACATTAAAAAAATTATATTTTCTAAAACTATACTTTCTCCTCTACAAACCCATATGATTTTTTTTGAAAATAATAAAATCTACCTAATCAAATGTATCGACAAACATGAAAAAGATACCTAAATTTCATAGAAACCAAGTGGACTGCTCCATGACTTATTTCAAGGTAGGTTCAGACCTGTCCAAGCCTGTACCCAAGGTAGATTTGGAGGGAAAATAAAAAAATTGAAATGTTTGAAGGGTGTACACCCTTTGCAAAGGGTGTATGCCCTTTATAAAGAATTCACACCATTTTCAAAGGGAATACACCATTTCTAAATGGATTACACAATTTTCAAAGGGTTTTCATCCTTTATAAATGGTGTACACCCTTTTAAAAGGGTGTGAATCCTTTATAAAGGGTATACACCCTTTTAAAAGGGTGTGCATCCTTTTTAAAGGGTGTATTCCCTTTATAAAGTGTGTGAGTACTTTATAAAGGTCTTACACCCTTTGTAAAGGATGCGCACCCTTTTAAAAGGGTGTATACCCTTTATAAAGGATTCACACCCTTTTAAAAGGGTGTACACCATTTATAAAGGATGAAAACCCTTTGAAAATGGTGTAATCCATTTAGAATTGGTGTATTCCATTTGAAAATGGTGTGAATTATTTATAAAGGTTGTATGCCCTTTTTAAAGGGTGTGCATCCTTTATAAAGGGGTACACCCTTTTTGAAATACATTTTTTTTCAATTTAAGGTTCAAGCATATATTTAGTAAAATAAATATATGTTAAACTTATACTTTAAATTTATTTGAATAAATATCACAAATTAGGGCCACTCAACATCTTCTAAATTTGATTACAGAGCTATAGGAGTTACCATTTAGAAGTTAGTTTTCTAAATTCCATTCTAACCAATACTTAGTTTTCATAATTTCAAGATCAGAATATAGAATGAAAAATGAGGTTGCAAATCATGTTACATATGTAATAGATATATACCATTTATTATTCCCCATACTTCACATAATTGAGTATGCCATACCTACTTTACCTACTTGAGTGTGCCCTACTTGATTGAATACCTAAGATTTAAGGTGGATTCTTAAATAATTTGTGGGTTTCTCAATCAATGGGTCTATCAATATGCATACATGGCATTCCTATATCATGTGACTTGTAACATACCTATAGTCATGAAATGGTCACTCATACATGACATATATGACATAACTATTACATATATGTGTTCATTCACTCATACATGACATCTACCTATAATCATGATATGATAACTTATACTTGACATGAATGTAGCTAATAACCCTAATAGAATCCATTTGAAATATAATAAATTAACACATCATTCAAATTAATTATAAAAATATACCACACTCTAAAACAAATCTCAAATAGATGGTAAATCCATGCATTCTTCAATTCCAATCTCATTCAGTATTCCAAAGTCATGTAGAATAAAGTCATATTCTAGCACTACAAATTCACATAAGACACTCCCTTATTGATCCTAATCATCCCTAATTAAGCCTCGTATTCATGCTTGTCATCCCTATTCATTCCCTCACTAGTTCTCATTGTCCCTCATTATCCCTAATCACTCCCTTATTGGCTATCATGATCCTTCATTTTTTCTAATCACTCCCTCATCAAGCCTTATCATCCCTAGTCACTCCTTAATAATATCTCATCATCCCTCATTATCATTGATCATCCCTAAAAACTCTAGGTCATCAAACCCTAATAATACCTAATCACTCGCTCATAATCCTAAGTATTATCACTCTTCACACTCTCATCATTCCTCATCATCCTTAATAACTCCCTCATTAACCATCATCATTGCTTATTGTCCCTAGTCAATCCTTCATCATATTTCATTAGACCCCTTATCATCCCTAATCACTCCCTCATCAACCCTCATCATCCTTAATCATCCCTAATCAACCCCTCCTCATCTATCCTCATCCCTCGATGTCCCTAACAATTCCCTCATTGTCTCTCATCATACATAATCACTATATCATCATCCCTAGTCACTCCCTCATCTAGTAGAGTGTGTTCCAATCCAATAGTTAGTATAAATTTTTTTAGTCTAAACAATAGCTTTTAAAGATGAATCTTGAATGTTGTTTCAATTATTTTTATTCTAATTGGAGTGTACTAGGGTGATTATTCTGATTCATGTCTATTAGATTAAATAGGGTCATGATGGATTACTCTAGGTATATTGTTGAATGATTTACATGGTGAAAATAAAACAATATCCTCTTTGCACTTTAATGGAAAAAATTCATTTTGAACAATGAGGGATGGTGAGAAATGATCATAGATTAAAAAAATTACCACTTTGCACTTGCTTTTTATGAGGTGAAATCCTTCTTATAAACATAATTATTTACAAATCATTGAGTGAAAGGGCCAGATCATTTTGGATCTTCTCATGTTTGTGAGTTATTCTCAAAGTTTAATGTGGGTCATGAGTATAAATTATTAGAATTTATGCCACTGAATTTGTTATGGCATGTTTTCTCCTTGCATTAAAATATTTTCACTTATGTCAGAATTATGATAGGAAAGTGGAGAGGGGGTTGAGATGAACTACTAATTCTTAGACCATTCCTATGTAATGTGGTTTCCACAATGTATGTTTAGTGTTTGTCATTTAGGTTTCATTTTTAGCATTTAAGGTTAAGGGTTTAGGGTTCAAATTTTATAGTTTAGTGTTTGGAATTGATTGTTTGGGTTCAAGAATTTAGGTTTTAAGGTCTAGGGTTTACCAATTTTCAAGATTTAGGGTATATGGCTTTGGGTTTTAGTTTTTATGGTTCTAGGTTTATGGTTTTGGGTTTAAATTTAAAGGTTTATGGTTTAGTGCTTAGGGTTTCATGATTAGTGTTTAGTGTTAAAATTTACAAGTCAAGGTTTTGGGTTTGGGGTTAGGTGTTTAGGGTTTAAGGTTCATGATTTTGAATATTGTGTTTAAGGTCTAGTTTTTAATATTAAGGACCTATAAGGTTAATGTTTTATGGTTTAGTGTTTAGGATTAAGGATTTTAAGATTATGATTTGGGATTTAGGGTTAAGGGCTTAATGATTAGGTTTTAGGGCTTAGGGTCTAAGAAATAAAGTATAGGGTTTAAGTTTTTAAGGTTATATATTTAGGGTCTAGGTTTTGGGGTTTAGGTATTATTGTTTTGGGTTAAGGCATAATGTATTAAGGTTAGGTTTTCAAGGTTTATGGTGTTTAGGTTTGAAAATTCAAGGTTTATGGTGCTTAGGGTTTGGGGTTTGTGTTTTACGGTTAATGGTTTAGGTGTAAATGGAGTGTACTAGGGTGATTAGCTAAATTTATGTCTAATAAGAGTGAATATATGCAAATACAGGAATATGTCATGTATGAGTGATAACATACCTACATGTAGTACTAGGTATGGGGTATATGTAATGTTTGAATGACTGTATCATTACTAAATGTATGTTATAGGTTGAATTCTATAAGCTAGAAATTTATGCATATTGATAGACCCATTGATTAAAAAACCCACAAATTATTAGTAATTTATCTTGAATCCACCTTCAAGCCTTTTATATGAATGCCCCTAGTCATTCCTTTCTATATATAGGTTAAAATGATCCCTATCCTTTCAAGATATGGCTTAGGTTCTAGGATTTAGGTTTATTATTTAGTGTTCATGGTTTAGGGTTTATGTCTTAGGGTTTGGGGATTAGGTTTTAATGTTTAGGGTTTAAGGTTTAGTGTTTAGGGGTAGGGGTTTTGGGTTAATGGTTTAAGTGGAAATGGAGTAAACTAAGGATATTATATATAGAATATGTGTAAAATGGTATATAAGGATCTAAGATAGAATTTCCACCTATAGGCATACCTTTATTGAGTAGGTACACAATCAAAATTAATTATAATTTAAGCCTAGGTCAGTAAAGAGTACACTTTGAAGAGTTAGAAAGAAAGAATGGGTGCTAGACTTGATTATAACACATTAACCATGGTTATACCAACCTAATAAGATACTTAGGCCAAGAAAATTTTGGTGGAAACTAAGCTCAATATTTAACCTATAATTGACACATAAACCCGACACATAATGAGTGCTCAAGAAGTCTTCCTTGGGTTTTATGAGGTTTAGAGGTGCTAGGAGTGTGAACCAACCCTAAAATTTTGTAAAAAGGGTCCCCATAAATTTCCCAAGACCCTTATATCATCATTTTTTCTTGTAAAATAAGGGAAGTGACCTCTATTTTGTCTTAGATAGAGGGCACTCCCAAGATTAAAAATCCTATAGGCTCAATATGAAAAGGGTAAGGAAATGAGTTAGAGACTATCAAAACCTTGAAAAGAGATAGAGGATGTGTTGAACATGAGAAAAAACATGGGACTCATAAGAATCATAATAAATACTCATAGGTGTTGATGAGTAACTATGTGTAGACTAGGCATACTAAGCCTTAACTAGGCCTAAAATCCCTAAGTAGATGTACCCTCACTTTTAACACCAAGTGAACCTTGCATAGCATTAGAGGACCTCCATGGGGATATATAAGGTGTGTGAGAACCTTTATGTTTTATATAATGCCATAGAGAGATCATTTATTGGCTCAAGAACATGATAGGGTGCACAAAATGCCATAAAGAGCTTGAGAGGTAAAGTTTGGAAGCTCACATTAGTACAGATACCTAGCATAGGATTTTGAAGAGCTAGGATAGGTTGGAGAGGATCTTAAGCAAGGATATAGTGGAATTTATTCAAGGTTTGGATGGCACAATTTTTTGAACTATACTTAAGGGGTAAAACTACCTAAAATATTCTAAAACCCTTGTTAATTACCTGACTAGGAAAAAGTGGAAGAAAAGGCATCTTGGAGGGCTAATTTGATTGGGAAATGATCTTAGACTTGCAGAGGACTCCCTAGGTCTCCTTCTTATCAAGTTGACTTGTACCCTATCTATATGAACATGGTACATAATGTATTTTATTAATAATTTTTTATGTCTTAAAGGTATATAAGATTCCCAAAGGATGAGGATCACTTTGGGAGATAGAATGAGACCTATTCTCCTCATATCCATTTCTTGCCTTACCAAATCACATAAGTACTTATATGATCACTTTCACTTCAGCTATTCCAAATTGCCATAGTGAATATAGAGTGATCACCAAGTGAGAAGTTGTTAACTCTAATTTGTAGGCCTTTTAAGGCCTACCTTATGGATGCAAAGACTTAAGGACCATTTACAAGTGTCATACCCTTCCCTATATGGATTGGATTGAAAACCTAATGATCATCTTAGTGACAAATGTGAAAATAGGTTTAAATAAGGGTGATTATGACTATAGATAATGAGAACACTTATCTATAGGAATATTTTTGATTAGTGACATATTTAATGTATTTAGGAGTCTATTTACAACCCCCCTTCATAGTGAAATGATCTCATCTTTAAGTTCATTGGTTTTGTTTTTGTGTGTGTGTGTGTGTGTGTGTTACATAAGTGTTCATGAAGCACAAGTGTGTGGTGTGTTTTTTTATGTCTTTTAGGGTTGTAATATAAGTGTTTGAACTAGTCTAAGAGATTCATCAAGTTTACAGACATAGAAGAGATTCATAGCATCAATGGTGGAAGTATAATATTGGTTTTGGAACCAATATACCATGTACATAATCAAATGTCATACATTCACATACAGACCTCCTACATACACACCTATAGGTTTTCCCAATAGTGGAGTGGGTAATTGAATATTAGGTTTTATGGTTTAATGTTTAGTATGTAGAATTTTAGGCTTATGGTTTGTGCTTTAGGGTTAAGGGCTTAAAGTTTAGTTTTTAGGCCTTAGGGTTTAGGGTATAAAGTCTAGGGTTCAAAGTTTTAAGGTTTAATGTTTAGGGTCTAGGTTTTGGGGTTTAGGTATTATTTTTTTAGGTTTAGGTATAATGTATTAGGGTTAAATATTCAAGGTTTATGGTGTTTATGGTTTTGGTTTAGGGTTCAAAATTCAAGGTTTATGGTGTTTAGGGTTGGGGTTTCAGTTTTGGGGTGAATTGTTTAGGTATAAATAAAGTTTACTAAGGTGATTAGATAAATTTGTGTCTAGTATTAGTGACTGTATTGTTAATATAGGAATATGTCATGTATGAGTGACAACATACCTATTTGTGGTTCTATGAATGGGGTAGATGTAATGTATGAATGATTGTATCATTATTATATGTATGTTATAAGCTAAATGTTATAGGATAGATATTTATGCATATTGATATACCCATTGATTAAAAAACCCACAAACTATTCAATAGTTCATCTTGAATCCATCTTCAATCCTTTTACATAAATGTTCCTAGTGACTCTTTTCTCTATATAGGTTAGAATGACCACTTTACTTTCAAGATATGGCTTAGCCAATACGACCACTCCTTTCTCTATATAGATGATAACTCAAGATTATGGTTTATGGATAGAGGTTTAGTATTTATAAATTTAGAGTTTAAGGTTTATGGTTGATAGTTTAAGATTCATAGCTCAGGGTTTAGTGTATAGGGACTAGAGTTTAGGGTTAAAATTTTAGTGTTATGGCTTAGGGATTAGGTTATAGCCTTATTATTTATATTTTATGCTTAAAGTTTTGGGATTTATAGTTTATGGCTCAATGGATCAAGAGTTTAGCTTTTAGGATGTAGGGATTGGTGTTTGGGGTTAGGGTTTTGGGTTTATGGTTTCACACTTAGGGTTTAGGGTGTAAGGTTTTGGGTTTTGGTCTTGGGGGTTTGGTTAAGGGTTTAGGGTTTAGAACTTAGTGTTTAGTATTTAATGTTTAGGATTTAGTTTTTGGGAATTAGGTCTTAGGGTTTAGGACATATGGTTTAGTTTTATGCTTTAGATTTTATGGTTTGAGGTTTGGGGTTTTAGGTTTAGGGTTTAGGGTTAAGGGTTTACAAATTTAGGTTTAGTGTTTAAGGTTTTTAGTTTTTGGTTTTAACTTTGGGTTTAAAATTTTTGGTTTAGGATTGAATGTTTAAGGTTTGTACTTATGGTTTATAGTTTTAGGCTTGGGGTTTAGGGTTAAGGGCTTAAATTTAGGTTTTAAGTTTTAGGATTTAGGATTTTAGGTTTATGGTTTTGGGGTTTAGGGTTAAGGTCTTACATTTATCTTTTATGGTTTAGGTTGTAGGGTATAAATTATAGGGTTTAATGTTTTAATTATATATGTTTAGGGTCAATAGTTTAGGTTTTATGGATTATTGTTTTTGGTTTAGGGATAGTGTATTAGTGTTAATGGTTTAGGATTTAGGGCTTAGGGTTTAAGGTTTACATATATTATTTAGTGTTAATGGTTCTAGGTTTATGGCTTAGGGTTTGGGGTCTAGGGTTTAGGTTTCAATGTTTAGGGTTTAAGGTTTAGTGTTTAGTGTTAGGGGTTAATGGTTTAGGTGTAAATGGAGTGAACTAGGTTTATTAGTTGTATTCATGTCTAATATGAGTGACCATATCATGACCACATGAAGATGTCATGTATGAGTGATTGAATACCTACATGTAGTACCATGTATATGGTAGATGTAATGTATGAATGAGTATATAATTATTATATATATGTTACAAGTTGAATGTTTTATTTTATTTATTTATTAATATTGATAGACCCATTAATTAAAGTTCATTTTCTCTGTTGAGAACAAAGTTGTTAAGAATATTCCAAGGTAAAGATACTAAACTCCAAGTATAGTACATCTCCAACTTTGTTGATTGAGTATAAACCTCTTATGAAGGTCCAATGTTATTACGTAAACACTATATAACACTTCAAATTAAAGTGATTAAAATCATTTGATAGTTAATCCAAGTCAATATCCTTTCAAGTAAGTATATTAGGCCTTTCGGACCTAAAGAGTAGAGTTTCCATTGAATTCTAATTCTTATGAAAGCAATAAAGGAAATTGGTTTCTTATCCTTAGAGATAGTCTCCAAACATCTTAATAAATCTTTATAAGAATCCTTTGATTAGATTATATTAATAACATATTTTAAAGACCAAACATGCCTATACATAATATTATAGAAATGCTTAGGACTTAGTCAACCTTTTGGGCACTTTGGTGATCTAATTGGTATCTTAAGATTGTGTAAAGACACCTACAAGTATTGTATCATTGTCTTGATATTTTCATTGATTTTTTGAATTGAATAAGTCCAAAAAAAAAGGTATATGTAGACCTCTTTGTGTCAAGTCCTTAAGAAGTATCTAAATTTGTCCTAATAGGCCTATAAAGGGTAGAGTTGTTGTCATCTAAGTTTTGAGTTGAAGTTATTCATACACTAAGAAGCTTGAGTAAAATAATTGATGAAACCCTCATAGTATTTTTCAAATAAGTGAGGATGTACAATTGAGTTCTTTAAGAGTAGAAGAAGGGTTTTGATTGAAGGTAGATTGTTATCTTAGGATTGAATACCCTATTTTAAGTCATTGAATGTGTCTTTTGATATGAATATAGAGGCTAATAAGTCAATATATAATACTAAAGAATAAGTTCATTAGTATTTCAATACCAATCTTAAGAAGACCTTTTGTGATAGACCAAGAGATAATCTATGGTTAGAACGAGACCTAATTGCAAGCAAGTTTCTAAAGGTCCTTGAAGTAGACAAGGTTGAGTAAGTGGAACACTTAATTTGACACCATTAGGGAATAGTAAATATCAAGATATGGATTTTGTATTTAGGTAGGGTATGTTCCCTGAGATCAAGCCATGGTTCAATTATTTAATCAGGTATAACATACTCAAGTAGATAAAGTAGATAGGGAATACTTAAGTAGGTAAAACAAACATGTAATCCTCAATAGTATAGATCTATTATATATGTAACATGATTTTTAACCTAGTTTCTCATTCTATCTTCTAATCCTAAAATTTTAAAAACTAAGTATTATTTGGAATGGAATGTGAAAAACTATCTTCTTTTTAGTAACTCCTACAAATTTGTAATCAATTTTACAAGATGTTGAGTGGCCCTAATATTTAGTAAAATAAATTTAAATTATAAGAATATAAAATTTTATATTATTATACTTAACATTTATTTTAATAAATATACTCTTTCACCTCAAATTTTAAAAAAATGCATTCCAAACACCTCAAAGTGAAAAAAAATTGCATTCCAAAAAGGGAGTACACCCTTTGCAAAGGACGTGCACCCTTTGAAAAGGGAATGCACCCTATACAGAGGGTGTGAAACCTTTGGAATACAAATGGAATACACTCTTTAGGGTTTTTACTAACCCTTTTTTATGTTTTCATTTGTTTAAAAAAAAAAAAGGGTGTATGCCCTTTATAGAAAATGAATTTTATTTTTCATTGTGTCACTTTTTTTATCCCCCAAATTTATGCATCTACCCTGGGGTTAGATAATATATATTAATATACATTATTATAAATGTGGTCAAAGGTAAAAATATTCATTTTAAATATAAGAACATCATCACAAAATAAAATAGGAGCTCTCTATGTAGAGGGTCAATAACAACCACTACATCTCAATATTGATATTTGATACTAACCTAGCCTAACATAACTGACCAAGAGATAACATGAAATAATTAACCATAAAAAAATCATTTACATAGTATTCAAACAAAAAATTTAGACAACTATAACTAATAATAATGTATTAAATAAGATAAGAGCATTCTTACCTCTTATTGTACATTTATTACTAAATTTAGCTTGTATGCATTTACAATAATTTAAATAAAATTTCATGAGTAATTACATATATTAGAAAAATCTTAATTAATAATTGTTATATTATATTGTATAAAACCAAATTATGGTAAAATATATTCATAAACTTGGATATTGATGAAACCATGCCAAACTCTTTATATCCATTAAGGTTTTATTTTTATAGAGTTTAAAATTTTAGCGTTAGGGTTTTCTCTTCAAACCTAATTCTTTACTATCTTCCTATTTGTTTACCTATTTATATTAGGACTTCCCTATGTCATAATAGATTATTTAATGACCAATAAATATAAAATGGAGAATCAATTAGAAACCTATAATGGATTTCATCTTATGCATTTCTTATTATATAGCAACTCCATCCCTTATGAGTATCATAATGAATGGAATAATAGTAAAAAAATGTGATTAATAATAATTAGTATATACATGAAGAATATAGTGTGAAGGATTTGATAATGGTTATTAATATCAAGAGGGTTGGTATGATTGTGAAGAATACAGTGAGAAATAAAATGAATATATTAATTATGAAGTAGAAGAGCCTACTTACCCTACTACTTCCTTGCATTCTTATTTGAATCATATACTATAAAAAGATGAGAAAAATAATAATTAATATATTAATATTCCTAACATGTCACATGAGATAAAATATGAATACTTTCACTTCAATACACCTCATTTCACTCCAATAATTTCTACTGAGCTTCATATCATTAATCATTATAAAATAAATAGGCATAAGACCTCTATAGAAATGGTAAAATAATGTGAAATTCATCCTCTCTAGAAATGGAAAATAAATGTGAAATACCTTCTCTCTCTCTAGAAATGGAAATATAATTTTAAATTCATTGTTTTTCTATAAGTGGTAAAATAATGTGAAATTCCTTCTCCTATAAATGGCAAAAGAAAGTGAAATTCCTTTTCTCTAGAAATTTCAAATGATACAAACACATGTGATGTTTATATTTCCTCTCTTGGAATACAATGTCAAAGTATCTCTTCACATAAAAATTCTACCGATATAAAAGGTGATGAAACTCCATGTAATGATGATGTAATTATATGAAATTATACATATTTAAAATTTTAATACATGAAATATAATGTTACACATGAATGTGATGACCTTTCTCAACCTATGTCTAGTATAATCATTTTCCCACAGACCTTATTTACCCATTCATAATAGTGTATCTATGTAAACTTAAAATAATAATATTCAACCACTAAACTAGGCCAAAAATGTCCTATTTTGCATCTTGTTTTACTATTCATTCAATGAATACCAATATATCCTAAGACATTCCTAAAATGGAATCAATGGCCTACCAGACTTCTAATGATGATTTTTCTAGGATAATGTCTTATTTAGTTCACATTCAACCAAAAATAATCTATCCAAGGGCATTCCCACTATGGAACCAATGGTCACCTAAGTTCTTATTAGAAGAAAACCTAGATAAGGAAGAATTTTTAATGATACATAATGCGTGCATAATTACATCTCCCTATAAATAATTATGGATAATAAACATGAATCAATTATCTATAAATTAAAAAAAGGCAAATTAACATTATCTCATATAAAAATAAAGAAAAGGAACTCTCTTGATTTGTTTGATAAAAAGTTCATCACCTAAACTCACGTGATTATAGAAACTTATTATTCCCCAATGGGTGGGGAAAGAAATTTTGAGCATCAAAGATAACTAAAAATACCATGAACTAATCTCATTTATATACATTCATAATACTTATCAAGTTCAATTTTATTATACACATAACATCTTTACAAATGTGCAAAGAATGATAAGCAAATCTTTTTAGTATAATAAAGTATAAGAACAAAAATTAAAACATAATACATAATGTTACATCAAATAAATAGTAATCAAATGCAACATTTTAAATATATAAACTAGACCACATGAGAAAATATAGATATGTGAATCCATTTAGCAATATATATGTGTGAATCCATTCAACAAAACTAATTTAATACAAATCCATTAACTCATCATATATATTAAGTTAAAACTTTACAATCCAATAAAATTATTCAATAATGGTAGTTACATCCTGTGATGCATCAAAATCATCACTATCACTATCTATATAAATAAAGGTTTCACTATCTCTTCTATAGCCTTACAATCAAGATCTATATCACCTAAAATTATCTTAAATACCTCCTAGTTGCACCATAGTTTGAGCATGTTCCTCTTGTAGATCATTGTAATGATTAAGAATATCCATCATTTCTACTCTTATGAGTGGGCATTGGTTATCTATTTATCTTCCTTATAGATCATTTTACTCACCTATAACTATAGTGAAGGCTACATAATTTTTTTTAAAAGGCAAAAAGAAGGGGTACATATACACCCATAATGTGGTCTATTCTCCTAATTATCCCATTGAATACAATATCAAATGGAATTTATTTAATCAAATTAAAATCATATACATCTATAATAGTCATCTAATACTAAACACCTATGCTAAAATCATGACAAATAAACTAGATATTAGCATCTTTTCAATAAGAAGTGAAACTTGAGAAAAAATAAACAAGTATACATATATAACTATGTGTGGTTATAATGAAAGCTATAACATCAGTTAGAGCTCACTATGGGGAAGTCTAACCTACTTCGCCACCTCATCCACATCCTCCATCTTTTCATCTACTTCCTCCATGAATTAATGGAATGCCACTTATATTTGATCAATAGGAAAAAGGATAGGCCACCTTGTGTTTATCCACCATTGAGATCATTGGGTGATATATCCCACATCAATATCTACAATAGGAGGATCAACATCCCTTTTAGGAAAAGGTGTTATATCTACACCACTTGGCCCTAAACTATCATATTCATAAGAAGAGGCCATGTGATCCATGTGTAATGATATGACATTAGAGGTACATCTAGATGGATGCCAAAATACAATGTAACCCACTCAAATTGAAACTTCTCCACCACATAGGGAAATTGGTCACACAACCACACACTGACACAAATGTAACATAACTCTAACACAACCTAAACCCACCTAAAAACTCATCTATAAGACCTCTAAACAATCCTAGTAGGTATTGTTGTAAGATAAATATTCACCCTTGGAGAGGGTTCTTTAGGCCCGTTCTAATCAAGCTATGCAATGGGAATAACCCCAGGCTATGGGTCTCTTATAATGAGGTTGTACCTTAAGATAAGGTTGGATTCCTCTCGATTCTCACCTAAACTAATTAAAATTGCTAATAAAAGGATTATAAAGGGTTTGAGGTCTCCTAATAAGGCTAAAATGTGATGAACCAAAGTTAAAATGGACTCTCATACAAGCTTGAGCTCACATTGAATTAGCATAAGATAACTATAGCTCACACGACCTCACAATCTCACTAGTTGTATAAATATTTAATAGAAAAATATCCCATAGAACACTAATCTAGACCTTCAAGTTAGCTTGAAAATACCTTCAAAGAGGCAAGCAAAAGTACATTAAACTAAGAACACTCTCCTCCACAAATTCACCATACAAAAGTATACTAAGTACTAATTGAATACAAGATATAGGCAAAGAGTTGATCCTATTAATTCAAAAGGAAGTTATTAGAATATTTTGATAGGGTTTGACCATATCAAATGAGTAAACTTTTGTAAGGGTATCAATGAGTATCCTTGTCCCAGAAAGATGAAAATTCTAAGAGATGAGAACCCCAATAATGGGAATGAGACTAGGATATATAGGAGAACACAGA
Source organism: Torreya grandis (assembly GCA_037957365.1). Classification (NCBI taxonomy): domain Eukaryota; kingdom Viridiplantae; phylum Streptophyta; class Pinopsida; order Cupressales; family Taxaceae; genus Torreya; species Torreya grandis. The sequence goes on along the minus strand of JARHVA010004346.1, from coordinate 122,053 downwards.
GAGAAAGAAAGTGGAAGCATGCCATCAAAAAGAGAACACATAGTCTTAGATTATTAATTGAGCTTGAGTTTCAAAATTTTTCTCAAATGAATGCATTTCCACCTTTTTCATCAATAAAGACACATCTCATGGCTTACCAAGTGAGAAATTCCCCAATGGTTTTGATGATGCATTGAATGTACTTAGATATAAGTCCCAACCACTAGATCCTTTTTACTTATCCTTCACACCATCTCCCATTGAATAAAACAATTTCATGCTCGTGTATCTAAAAGAATCATGTCCCTATATATTTTAGATGGTTGTTTTTTGAAAATATGGCCATATTTAAGGATGAGTACCCTTTACATGATAAAAAATATCTACCCTTGATCAAATCTTGGACCCACATCTTTTCTATAGATGCAAAACTAATCTCCTTTTATTGGTTTTCATATTGTTATTTATGTTGATGTAGACATATAGATTGCATATATTTTTTTTTTATCTCTATTAGGTATAAAAATATCTATTTTGCCTTTGATCATCCATAGAAATCAAGAGCTCATTATATATAAGGATCCTTTAAAGAATGGTGAATGTAGTCATAGAATGAAACCTAAACACCATAAATTTATAAACCATAGGTTTATATTTATCCTTAATGGTGATCCCTTTATGTTCTTTATACCTGAATACATGGTTATGTCTGATCCTTGGTGTTTTATCAAGATCTAAGGGTAGAATGATGACCCTACAAGGCTTGATTTCCATGATTTAATCCTGGTCACATGTTCAACCTCCCATCAAATATCCTTTAGCTCTAATGGTAGAATGATGACCCTATAAGGCTTTATATGAGATGAATGTGGACCATTGATTTTCTTGAGAGCCTAATGAACTAATGACACTTGACAATCTCTCACATGTCTTTGAGATACATTGACCCTATTAACCTCACTAGCACATTATATCATTATGTAAAAATGAACATGAGACTTTGATCTACATCTTTTGACTTTATAACATTAACTCACACTATTAGATCATTGGTATGATTGAATGTTGATAATTGATTTAGATTAGACCTACCTCTTTGTCAATCACCTCATGCCATTGGATCTCTACTTGGTGAATTCACAAGATTAGATCTTATCCAACCTGTATCCTTTTAAATCCTTTTAACCTAGGGACCTTTTGACTTGTTTGACCATAGTGTGAATCATTGGATCTTGTTTGTTAGTATGTGTGCTCATACAAATGGTTAGATCTTGATCAACTTTAAACTCATTAAGGATTTTCAAATCGAAATGACTATTTCATAGACCTTAACCTTGACACTTACATGAATGTCCTACCCTATAGGTCTAACTTTGAATCTCCATAAATAGAGATAAAAAGCTTGTGTGGGATGTAAATTTACAAGATATGATCTTGGCATGAATAGTTCCATGGCACTACAAACTTTTGGCTCATTATGCTTTCTAAGTGGACTTATAAAATAAATAAATGAACAAGTATGTTCCTTTTCTAGATGACATCTTGAAGATGTCCTGGTTAATTTATACTTTTGCTTAATTTTTTACTTGAATCTCCAAGGCTTGAATAAACTCTTGAGGCTTGTGTAAAATCTACTTCATGATCCTAAATGTTATGACCACCATGGAGACTTGCTTTCTTGAATTTAGACAATCTACGCTTTAAGTTAACTTAAATTGTTTCAAAATATTTATAAGCTACATGAGATATTTTATCTTACTATTAGATCCTTTATTCAACAAGAACTCTGCTCAGTTTATTACTCCACACTAGGACCTATGGAATATTTACTACAATGTCAAGTTCTATATGTGGGCCAAAATTTGACCAAAATTTTTGGTGACATTCTAGGGTTGCATGCCTACTATCCAAGATTAGTGGCCTTAAACTAGTCCATTAGGTGTATGAGGTCCCAAATATTTTCTCAACTAATCATGAAGATAACACAAGGTTATACCTATCTATAACCTCCTTTTGAAATGATAAGAACAAAATAAAAAGAACAACAAAGTGCCCAAGGCACTTATTGAAAAGGAAACACACAATAAAAATAAAATGTGCACAAGGAACTTAGAGGAAAGCATAAAAAATTACTCTAATATGTATAATATGTTACAATGGATGAAATTATTTTAATAATAAATCTTCAAATGAATACCACTAACTAGGATGGGTAGTACCTCTCTATCCAGTTGGCAAGATGAAAATGATTATGTTCAATGCATCCATAGATTAAATAAGGACCACTCCATAAGTTTTCAAACTTGGTATGGTTGTCAGGTTTGGCCTTATTTGAGTCCCATTTGAGGACTATGTCCCCTTGAATTTTATTACTATATATTTCTTATCGAAGGCTTTTTTGACCTGATCTTGATATGACTCAAAAAATTTCATAGCAAGGTCCTTGGTTTCTTCTAGCTCCATAGGCTCTATCATCCTCACATTCATGGGCTCATCCTCCATCAACTCAAAGTTATGGGATAACTCTAATGCAAGAATCTCAAGAGAGATAAGAAATTTATATTCCCTTCCATACATAAGAACATATGGATAATTTCTAATGATAGTTTTATGAGTCACTCTATTAGCCCATAAGGCTGTCCTTAACTTTGTGTGCCATGTTTTCTAATTCTCTTCCATGGTCCCCATGATGATTCTTAACAAATTTTTGTTTGTGGACTCTACCAATCCATTTAATTAAGGATATTAGTTGGAGGAGGTGTTAAATTAGATGACCAATTTGAGATCTCATTCACTTATGTTCATACCAAGGAATTCCAATGCATTATCTAAAATTATGGTGGTTGGGACACCAAACTTGGTCACAATTCTATCATAGAAGTCTAGAATTTCACCATCATTAGTTTCCTTCAAAGAAATGGATTCCACCCACCTAGTGAAGTAGTCAGTTATAGTGAGAACCCATTTATGCCCTATACTTTATGGTGGATTGATCATCCCTATGAAGTCTAACCCCCATTGCATTAATGGTTGCTCTAACTAGATTGGATTGAGTGGAGAGGTTGTTAGTTTTTTATTTCCTACAAAGAGAGCACACTTATGGCATTTTATAACCCATGCATGAGCATCTTTGAAAATATTGGGCTAGTAATAACTAGCCAACATTACCTTTACTATTATGGTTCTAGGTGCAAAATGGCCTCCTTTAGGTCCATTATAGAACTAATCCAAGAGTTTGTTCACCTAGTCATCATCTATACACCTAAATAGTAATCTATTGAGGTATTTTATAAAAAGGACACCACTAAATAATGCATAAGGTATGGATTGAAGCCTTAAATACCATATTTTGGTTCTATCCAAACCTTGGGGACATTATCTTATTATCAAGAAGTGAGTCATATCTTGAAGCTAACTACTTTGAATTGGAGGTGCACCTACCTATGAGTTGTATTGGGTCACCAAAACAACTTCCTTGTCTTCCTGTAGGTCATCTACCATGTGCTCACACAATCCCTTACCCTTGACCAACTTGGTGACTTTGATATCCACATCATATTCCATGACCTTGGTGATCTATCTTGATCTCTTTTCAATCAAATCCTTGTTAAGCATAAAGTAACTAACCCTAGGGTGAGACATCGTAAGATGAATCCTATTATTGGAGAGCATTGGCATGAAATTCTTGAGACTCTTCAAGGCTGCAAGAACCTATTTTTCAATAAAGGTGTACCTCACCTCATATCCTTCCATCCTTTGACTAACAAGGCAATTGCTTGCTCCATTCCTTCACCATTATTCTATATCAACATAGATGATATGTTGTCAACATTGGTAAAGGTGTATAAGATGAATTCCTTGGAGAAATTAGGATTTATGAGAGAGGGCCCCTAGGTAATGTCTTTAATAATGGCCTCAAAATCTACCTTGACTTCATCTAACCAAGGAAACACTTGGATCTTATTTATCATGGTGGTGATAGGTTTAACCACGTTTACAAAACAAAGTATGAACCTTCTCATAAGGTTAATCTTCCCAAGGAAGCTCTAGATCCCTTTATTATGATTTGGCAAGGATAAGGCTAAGATAACACTTACTTTTTTAGGGTCAATATATAATCCTTATTTTAAAATAATGTGACCTAATAACTTACATTCATAAATAAAGAACACATATTTCTTGGGATTTAAAGAGATCCCATACTCTCTACATCTCTAGAATATCAACCTCAAATGGTCCATGTGATCATTGTATTTCTTGGAGAATACTATGATGTCATCCAATTAGACTAATACCATTTAATTTATCATCTCTTATAAGTCCATGTTTATTTCTCTTTGAAAGGTTTCCCCAACATTGGAAAATTTAAAAGGCATCTTCTAGTAAGCAAAGGTGCCCCACTTGGTGGTGAAGGTAGTCTTATACTAGTATTTCTCTATCAATATCACTTGGTTATAACTTTAATACCCATCCAAGAGAGAGAAGCATTTTTAACCAATAACTATTTGAAAGAGTTGTTCCATAGATGGTAGAGGATAGTGATCCTTCAAAAAGACTCTATTAAGATGCCTAAAATCTATACACTACCTAATTTACCCATTCTTCTTCTTGATAGGTACTATATTAGCTACCCATGATGAGTGCTTAATTGAAAATATGATCTTGGATTCAATCAACTTGGTCAACTCCTTCCTCATGATCTCTTCAATCTTAGGGTTTATGGGCCTCTACTTCTACCTGACAAACTTGGCATTAGACTCTAGTTTTATAGTGTGTTGGGCCAATTTAGGATTAAATCCCCTTAGGTAACAATATTTCTAAGAAAATATGTCTATATATTCCTTACAAAGCTCTATGAAAACATGCCTTTCAGCTTTAGTGCTTACATTTCCAAGCTTGACGACCTTGTCATCAAGGATAAGAACTCTCTCATAGTTCTCTTCATTTGTTAACATCACTACTTTATCCTTCCTCATATGGTCACCTTCATGAAAGAGACCTTATAGGATAACTATCCATTTTGAAATCTTATTAGACCTTAATTAAATAATCTACTCCTCATACTAATGCTACAATTTTCCTTGGTTGATGGAGGAGAACTTTGCTTCTTGCTGTAAGAAACATGAAATTTATTTATCAATTTCAACGACCTGCCAATGAACTTCATTAGCTGACACTGATGGTATTATTACCACATCGACATTTTATTTCACCTTGGTCCTTTTCAATTCATTGGGGATATCAAAATTATCCCCCACAACTACTAGTCTATCAACATGTTGATTCTAGCCCCTTGGCATGGATTGGATGCTAAAGACCTCAAAATCCTCAATTAGGTCCCACACTCTATGTTTCTAGGACTTAATTAAGGGTTTATTATTGACATTCTAACCTATAACTTGGTACACATTAAATTTAATATCCACATAGACTTAAAACTACTTGATTTCTCTTTTACTAGCCCATTGGAAGCCACAAATAGGGCCCTCATATTTTGTTTCATTATAGGAGAAACTAAATTGGAACCTATATAAAGAAAAGTAATTATAATTTGAAGGGGATAATATCATAACACCTTCAACCACTTCATGATTTCTCCTTGAACCATTAAAAAACAAATTCCATAGACCACTAAGATCTTCTTGACGCCTCATGAGGGATGGCATGGACTGGTTCTCTTCATGTAAGAAGTAGACACCCAAGTACCTTTCTCAAAGACCTTATAAGGGGTACACCAACTATCTATAATTCTATATCTCATCCAAGAACATGTCTAGTATCTCCTATGGATGAGTTTTCAGCTCTTACCTCATTGAAAATTCATCCTCATCAATGATGGTGCAATTGATGTTGATATTATCTAGTCCATAAGGATCTATGTGGAATTATGCAATAAGCTCAACTTTTATTGACACTTTATCCATATATATTATTTTTAATACAATATATGACCAATATTCTACAAGGTAGCCTCTAATCTTTGTAGTGAACTCTGTAGATAAGCATAGTGTAAAATGAGAAGGCACATCCAAGATCAACACATCTTGAACCACTAAGACACTAAGACAATCATGTAGGGTCAAGTTGAGGTATCTAATTATGTCAAATGGTTCAATGGAAGAACCATCCATTTATATCACTCTTTTGAATTGGGGCTCATATTTTAGACCAATTTGATTAGCTATAGACTTTAACATTATTGAGATACTATCCCCACTGTCGACTAAGAAATTATGCACTAGAAATTTGTTAATAATCACTAAAATATAGAAGGAAGGAGGCTTAAATTCTTTGCCTAATTTCCCTTCATTTTTTCCTTTGGGTGTATCGGTAAGGACCACATTTTACTTGCTTGGTGGCTTGTCGGCAACATTGATCTTAGACAATCCTTGTTGATGGATGTCTACCTAACCAAGCATGGAGAACATGTCTCAAATTGACACACTCACATTGGGCCTTTTCATTTGTTCTAAAATGTTGATAGGTGAACCACCAACCTTTGGTTATAATTTAGGAGCCATAATTATAACTTAAGCTTCTGGGTTTTTAGGGACTAACAAATTTACTTGATTTTGAATGCTTGGAACTATCAAGGCCTTTGGAATAGAAGCAATTCCAACCAGCTTGGATATTGAAGGAGTAATGGTAGGCAGCTCTTTACTTGGTTCCTGGTTACCATCCATGTTCCTTCTTTTGAATCTTTTATTTGTAGGCATTGGAATATAAGCATGGCTAGAACTAGCCTATTGGTTAAGTGCATAACACTCTTCTTACTCATATTTTATTATTATAGCACCCAATTGGCCTAGTCCTTGATCAGGGCTTTATCTTTATTAAGGCTATTATACCTTGGTCATCATAAGTACCTCTAAATTTTGGGCAATGAGAGCTTGGTTGTACCCAAAATTAACAACTTTTTGTCATTGATAATTGAAAGCTTGAGTGAAATCAATGGTTGGGATAATGGATTACCCAAAAGATTGATTTTAAGTCATGGTACCCTCAGGTTCTTGAGCATCATTATTTTAAACTATGACCAAGGTGTTGGAAATGATTGTAACATTAGGATTGTAGTTACTTTTTCTATTGTAGCCATGCTTCCCTTATCCTTGGTTTTGGCCTTGGTATTTCCCTTTGTATGGTGGCTTATTTTCTTAAAACACTTACTATCAAGGTTAGTATGAACCTTGATAAGGCTTATTGAAATCTTGTTGCCTCTTAACATTTAGTATCTCATTTACTAAGGATTTGAACATGCTCTTGAGATCTTGAAATTTCTTTTGGTCTTGGGAATCACTAAATCCACTATTGGAAGCTTTTTCTTATTTTGGTGTAGGTATTATAACAATTATTAGTATAGGAGGAATGGAATCAAGTGGAGGGATAACAATAGGAGGTGGTCCAATTTTAGGAAATAAGGGCATTGGTGGTCTAGGTGTAACCTTTCCATCTTAAACTAGATAATTTTATACTTTGATGTCCATCTCATAAGCATTTGGAAGTATATTACCTCCCATAGATAGGATCATCATTGTTATGTCACTATTTAAAGCCTTTAAATAGTAAAGGAAAGTAAAGCTAGGGGTTGGTCTAACTAAGATTGGGATTCTATCCCAGGTTTTTTGGAACCTTGTGTTGAAGTCTTGCATGAATTCATTAGGAGATATCTTAATGGTATTTAGTTTCTCTACAAGTGACAAATGGTCACTTTTTTCCTCAAATATTTTACACAAGGCATCACCTAATTGGTCCTATGTTTCAATGGAATTAGTAACAAGGCCTCTATACCAATCTAGGGCCTTTCCTTTGAAATAAGTAGCTAATAATCTAATATTTATATTTTCCTTAGTGACATTATGGATATTTAAAAAAAATTCTATATCCATGAGGTGTTCAGAAGGTGTTTTAGCTTGGTTTCTAATATAATAGGGGACACTTTTAAGGGCTATGTCTTGGATAGGATTATATTGAGCTTGGTCCAAAGGAATTTGGCCATTAAAGGCCACAAAGGGAAAAGGTCTAGGGGCTACCATGGTAAAGAAAGGATTTAACAAAGTTCTCCTTATAGGGGTAGGCTTAAAAATGACTTAGAAGCAAAGTTTCCTTTATATGAATGTGTATTGGAAAACCTTAATCTTTTTTTGGAATTTAAAGGTAATTCAAAAAATTCAAAAGGAATACCTCTTGAAGCTAACCTTTTTGTCACCTTTGGCATGAGATAAATTTATTTCTCTGATACCAAAATATTTAATCTTCCTTTTGGATATGTCATATCTTATTACTTGGCAGTTTAACTGCTATAAATTTGATCAAACCAACATATAATTTGAATAATCTTCATTGAACTATGGTCCCATCAGGTGTGCCAAAAACTATTGTAGGCTTAATTTTCACCCTTGGAGAGGGTTCTTTAAACCCTTTCCAATTAAGCTACACAATGGGAATAAACCTAGGCTATGGGTCACTTATAATGGGGTTGAACCTTTGGAGAAGGATGAATTCCTCTTTATGCTCACCTAAACTAATGCAAATTGTTGAGAAAAGGGTTGGAAAGGGTTTAAGGGATCCTAAGAAGGATAAAAGGTGATGAAATAAATTTAAAATGGGAACTCAAACAAGTTTGAACCCACAATAAATCAACATAAGACAACTATAGCTCACACAACCTCACAATCTCACTAGTTTCATAAATATTTCATAGATGAGGTTCCAAGTAGAACACTAATCTAGACCTACCAGTTAGCTTGAAAACACCTTCAAAGAGGCAAGTAGAAGGACAATAAACTAGGAAGACTCTCCTTCATAAATTCACCATACACAAGCATACTAATCACTAATTGAAGACAAGAGATAGGTAAAGAGTTGATCCTATTACTTCAAAAGGTAGTTCTTGTAATATTCTGATAGGGTTTAACCATATCAAGTGAGTATACTTTCACAAGGGTCTAAATGAGTATCCTTGTCTCAAAAAGATGAACATTCTAAGAGCTAAGAACCCCCATAATGGGAATGAGACTAGGATATATAGGAGAAGGGAGAGAGAGAAATAAATTGAGAGCATGCCATTAGAAAGGGAACACACCATCCTAGATCATTAATTAAGGTTGAGATACCACCTTTTTATCTAATGAATGCCTTGCCACCATTTTCATCAATTAAGACACTACTCATGGATTACCATGTGGGAAAGTCCCAAAAGGTTTTGAGGATGTATTGAATGCACTTAGATGAAAGTCTCGAACACAAGATACTTTTCATTGATCCTTCACACCATTTCCCACTGAAGACAAAACTTTCATGCTCATGGATCTAATAGAATAATGGTCATATATAATTTAGATAGTTATTTGTCAAAAATATGGCCATGTTGAAGGATAAATACCCTTTACATGATCACATACTTGATCAAATATTGGACCTAGATCTTTTCTATAGATATAAAACCAATCTCCTTTATTAATTTTCCTATAGTCATTTATGTTGATGAAGACATATATATTGTGTAGATTCTTTTGATCTTCATTAAGTCTAAAAAGACCTATTTTTGCCTTTGAGCATCCATAGAAATTGAGAGCTCATTATATATAGGTATCCTTCAAAGAATGGAAAACACAATCATAACCTTCACACCACAAATTTACAAATTAGAGGTCTATATTTATCCTTAATGGTGGCCCTTTTATGTTCTTTATACCTAAATGCATGGCTATGTTCAATCCTTAGCATTTGATTGAGCTCTAATAGTGGAACAATGACCCTACAAGGCTTGATTTCCTTGGTTTGATCTTGGTCACATGTTTAACCTTTTGTCAAAGATACCTTAGTGTTTCAACTTTGAACCTCACTCATTGATTTGCTTTATACGAGATGCACATGGACCATTGATTTTCCTAAGAGCTTAATGAGCTAATGAAACTTGGAAATATCTCACTTATATTTGAGATATGCTAACCCTATTGACCTCACTCACACCATTAGATCATTATTTATGGATGAATTTGAGCCCTTGATCTGTATCTTCTAAATTTATAACCATTAGATCATTAGTATGATTGAATGTTGAATATTGATCTAGATCAGACATACTCTTTGGCAGTCACCTCATTCCAATGGATCTCTAATAAATGAATCTACATCATTATATCTTATCCAACTTGTAGCCTTTTAATGTCTTTTAACCCAAGGGCCTTTTGACTTGGTTGACCCCAACCTGAACCATTGAATCTTTCTTGTCAGTATGTGAGCTCACATAGACCATTAGATCTTGATCAAATTTAAACTCGTTAAGGATTTTTAAATATAACAAGATTTTTCAAAGACCTTAAAGTTGATACTTGCATGAACATCCTACCCTGTAGGTCTAACTTTGAATCTCTATAACTTGAGATAGCAAACTTGTGTGGGCATGAAATTTACAAGATATGATCTTGGCATGAATATTTCCATAGCACTGCAAGATTTTGGATCATGATGATTTCTATGTGGATTTATAAAATACATAAATTAACTAGTCCATTCCTTTTCTATATGATGTCTTGATGATGACCTAGTTTATTTAGACTTGTGCTTAATCTTTTTCTTGAATATCCAAGGCTTTAATGGACTCTTAAGGCTTGTGAAAAATATACTTTATGCTCTTGAATTTTATGACCACCATGGAGGATATCTTTCTTGAATTTAGACAATCTAAACTTTAACTTAAAGCATTTCTAAAGATTTTCAGGATGCATGATATTTTTTCTCTTATTATTAGATCCTTTATTCAACATGAACTCTACTTGGTTTCTTATTCCATAATAAGACCTCTAGAATCTTTACTACAATGTCAAGTTCTGTATGTGGGCCAAAATCTAGCCAACATGTATGATACTATCTAAGATCACATGATAATCTAAGTTTTTAATCCCCATTATCTCTCTAACACCTATTTCTTTGTCAAAATTTATGGGTGGGAACAAACACCATGAGGTCCTCCAATCAAAAAACTATAGTAATATGCTCATATACCTATATGTTGAGTAAGGTCACAAAATCAAGGCCTCCAACATGACCTTTCAAAGTAATTTTTTAAAAATATTTGTATAAATAGGATATCATAAAATTCCCCAAATAATATTTAATACCTCTCTTCCTTATATCATAGACAAAATCATGCATAAAATAAGAGATGGAAACATCATCATCATCTACATCAACAAATTAATCAAGAAAACCACACATGAACTTTTGAAAATGTGAAACATTTGATGTGATGAAATACTCATGAAACACTATAAAATCATGTTCTCCATAATAATCACCTTAGGAATGACTATTCATATATTTATGATATTAACACACATACCCTTGCCCTACTATGGCTTGTATTATGGTTCATTATCCCATTATTAGCAATTTCAAAATCCACCAAAGATCTTATAGAGTTATAGTCATACCAAAATGTGCAAGTAGTATCATTTTACCTATCTAATAGGGTAGTAATAAGGTGTATATCATATAATATCCCACCTAGTTGAGCTATATCCAAGGCTTAACCTTTTAATAATATTCCATCTAGCATCATCCAAACCATGCTAGCTAACAGTCTCCATGTGGTTAGCATATTGAAACTATATAGCATGTAAATATATCTACAAACACATAAAAGAATAAAAATTTATATATTAGCAAATAAAATAAAAATAAATTATTAAAATTAATAAAACCCTAAGGTCACATTCAATAGTATATAGTTATTATCATCGGGTATTACCATCACAAGTGGCCTATTCCATTGGTCAGCACCATTAGAACTTAGCATGATTCCATTAGAGCTTTGATCATACTGACCTCAAAAAGTAAGTATCATTAATCCTCTAAAATGGCTCAAATATTCCTTAAAACTCCAAAATTGCAAATTTTTTTTTTTTTTAAAATGTAAAAAAAGGATAAAAGGCAATTTTTTCTACATATAGGGTCCTCAATCTATTGGGCCTTACAGGGTAGTCTATAAATTCTAAAAATGGGTAGGTAGTGGATCTCATTATTTTAGTATCACAATATTTCAAAGCTCAAAATTGATATCAATAATGTATAAATGAATCAAAACACTCTAAAAACTCAACTTATTTATATAGGTTGACTCTTCAAATATTCACTATGCCAAAATTAATTTCCAAATTAATATATGTGGATATTTTTTATATGATATCTTGAACAATGTGTGTCCAAATCCCTCCACATAATTTGTGTTAGAACACATGAAATGAATTATTACACATGGTAACATTTCCATGACTTATATTGATAATTCAAAATACACAACATTTTATGAATAGTCTTCTTTTATAATAATATTTCTCTAACTTTAAAAAATAGGGTCAAATCTTGATTCTCTATACATATCATTGCCTCAAAAATTATTTTATATTAAAAAACAATAAAATTTATTTAATTATAGCATATTTATACATCCCACTTAGGTTAATTCATGAAAAATTTAAATTTTAAAGATATAGATAAAAATGAATATTTTAAATGATCAATCAAAATCAATTAAAAAACTTTCAAAAATTATCAAACTTATCTAATGACATATATGTTTTGATACAATATATTCATAAAATTCATCACTCACATTGAAATTTGGGCATACATCAAGATTATTATAGAAATTGATCTTGCACATGAATAATATTTATGAAATTTAGAATCACTCGATGTGGTAAAATAGCTTTAGATATTCAAGTTATTAGATTATGAAACATGATACATGATTAAAAATTATTAGAGTTGGGAAAATTACATATGATTAAAAATGGTTAAGACATAATATGAGTTTAGGTATATGAAATATATTGGCACGTCAATATAAATTATGGGGGCATATTCCATGTGTAATCACCTAGAAGTGGTATTTAGATGTTAAGAGTATCACTTGACTTATCATATTCCTAGCTTATCCCTAGACATATCCTAGAGACATTGACATAGTTTTTTAGTAATTGTGCAAACCGTAAACAATTATAATCAGCCAAAACATATTCCCAAGACAAATTTATTAAATGCTAACCTAGTTTGCCTAACAATTTGCTAGGTGGACATTAGTGCCACATCTGGGACACTATGACCACATGGCACTAGTGTCCCCAACTGGATGATACTATAATTTTCCCTAACTCTCCTAAACAAATAATTTTTAATACATGTACCCCTCCTAAGGTTGGAGTAATCATATTTTTTTATCCACACAAGATACAGATCTCTATAAATACATGTCTATTTGACCTTTGTTCACTAGATGAAAAATATATACAAAATCTTATCCAAAAAAATACAAGTTGAGTAAAATTAAGGTATTTGATCCCTATTTTCCCTACTTATGAATACTACCATATAAAACATCCCTAAAACCATATTTCAAAGATTTAAAATCTTACTAACATTCAAGGCATCCAAGCCCACTCTCATTCTAGAATTCACTTGCACTTTCACAAAGCACTAGGTGGGAGAACTACATTAGACTTGATCCCTCCTCGAAGTATGATATGTAAGAAAATGTATTCATAATGGGGTGTTGAGGATGTCCAACATATCCTACTAATAAACACAAAATTATTTATCATACCATACTTGTAAGGAGGATCAGGGTTTACACACTAAATTAGGTTTTCTAGGCATAACACAGAGTTATAAATTTCAGGCATGCAAGAACAATACCTAAAAACATAGGCAAAATTACTCTCATAAAAAAAGGAATAGTCATACAAAGTGGAGAATAACACCACTTTAAGGACATTATAAAAACATGGTGCTACTTCCTAGGTGGGGCTTTACTATCCAGTGAGTAAACACCTCTTGGGACCCTGTTGATGACAATTAAAACTATCCAAAACATAGTTTTTAAAATTGATATCATCTATGATAGCTACTTTTTAGACAAGTATCTATTTAATCATATTTATTACTATTTTTAGAAAGTCAAAGAAAGTCAAAAAACATAACAAATAAATACTTAACTATTGCATATTATTTGACTAATTTAGAAACCTCAACCATTTAATCGAAACATAATATTTACATACTTAAACCCTAAAAGGTTAAACCATTTGGTGAACTCGACTTACTTTGAATATTGTTTCAAACCCTAGTTTTCATTAATCCATATTTTTGTGAAAAAAAATTAGGGATACATAATTTTGATCTTTTAATTTTTTAGACAACCTAGATAATTAAATATATTATATATTAGGGTTTCAATTTATTTAAATATAATTTATATTTGTTGCAAAGAAACCCTAGATTCAAAAAAACCTAACCTAGAGACACTTAGGGTTTGTATCATTTTATATTTATACTCAAATTTCAATTCCATACATATTATAATTTATATTTCATACACTCATGATCATAATGAAAGAAGAAATTAATCACTTTTTATTGTAAAGTTTAATACTTTCATTTGCATGTTTGTTCCCTTTAACTTTGAATGAACTCAGAAAAGACATAAAAAAATGTGTAGATGATTATTTATATCAATTACAATATATGTCATATATCATATCATTTTATCTTTATCCCATGTGGATTTTCATTAATAAACACACCTATACACACATAGAGGATTTAACATGTAAGCTGAAAACTATGTTTCAATTTTCAATGTCATATTTTATGCACAAGAAAGAATCTCCTCCTCTTCATATCTATGAGGATGATAGCTAATTTACCTCTAACCATGTCCATTCTGTCATTCCTCCATGATATGATATAATGTATACCAATGTCACTAATCCCCATATTCATCATATTCACATCTCTTCCATATAGGGTGTGTGCCTACATGTTCAATAAGAAACAACTAGGGTTTGCACTTGTGAGACTCTATGTGATCAAATTATCAGTATGATAAATATAATTATAAGTTTAAAAAATTAGAATCAAATATTACATGAAAAAATTAAAAAAATGGAAAATCAATTTACAAGATAAAGCCTCTAGGGCATAATAGTGTAAATCATGTATATGCATTTTCATCTAGTTAGTTTGTGGAAAACAATGTTACATATCAAAACATGAAATCACAAAAATGTACATTTATAACTTATTTAAAAAAAATCAAATATCAAACTAGATTCCAATTGAGGTAATAAGGGAAATTATTAAAACTAAGTTGATCAACCTACCCACTCTACACTGAATGAAGAGATCTAGATATTTGTGTGCATATCATAGGATGCATGGTCATAACATAGATTCATGTTTAGTATGGAAAATTAAAATACATCAAATAATGTATAAAAATGAATCAGATAGTGACACTTAATTCACACAACATACAATGTCACATCTTCCAATTAAAAAAGGGTCAAATTCAAAATCAATAAAGAAATGGTTACCAAAGCATAACTCAAATTATCACAAGGTTCAAAAAAAATAATCAAATCATGAAATAGTATAACAATATAGATAAATCAAGAAAATATACCTATCCAAAATGAGGATCAACATTCAATATGGTATAATTTTGGTCAAAAATATCTAATATAGTTTGAATATCATAGATAAGGTTTGGGCAAATAGACCCAAGGCATCACTTCTCCTCTTCTAGTAGTTGATAATATTGGTCAATAAGGTTTGGGATTTATTGAACATCCTAAGGCAAATCATTCATAGATACAGTTTATCAAGTCAAAAAATCTAGATACATAGTAAATGTTATAAAAATAAAAATATCCTCAGTTGCAATGTCAAAATCATGCTACAAAAACAAGCATTCTCAAAATAGGTTTTCTAAAAAAAGACCCTCCACAACACCATATGTCTACAATAAACATAGTTTCAAAGGGAAAAATCACAATCAATCTTACAAAGCATAATTCATAAAGGTCAACTCCATAGTATGAGGTAATTCCATCTAGAATTATAGTTTATTATGATTATGATGATGATTAATACTCAAATTCCTACTACAACAACATTCAATTACAACATAGAAATCATACTACACAAGATATTACCATTCTTATTTTTGACATAGGCCATAGTGATAGTGAATATCCCATGATATTCATTGGTTATTATGGTTCCTACTCTTATACATACTTCCTTATCTCTCTCACTCCTTTTACATAGTTTATTTTCATTTGATAGTACATAGATTATATTCAAAAAACATAAAAATAAGATATCATGTCAAAATATAAAAATATTCATCTATTACTTAGAAAACCACAAAATTAATAGATTGTATGCATTTCTATGTTTACATTTATCCTACTTTCCATATAATGCATAGTGCTAGTTATCCTAGTATAGTTAATTTTATCATACTCATATGATTCACTTGTTCTTGTTGAGTGATTGTAGATTGTATACAAGACTCTAGTCTACTACACTGATCCATTCTATCTATCATTTATCCACTGGGGGCATATACATCAATCCAAGTTTATACATTTGATAAATCCACCCACTTGGGGGTATCTCATACATAATTAATACTACCAAGTTCTATCTTTACATACTATACATTATATTTTATGCATTGATACATATTGATATTGATAATTTCGACTCATTGCTTAGATGTTTTCCTAACTATCCCTAGTTAGACTTAGCATACATGAATCTTATCATCTACATAGATTTGTACTACATAGTTATACATGATTTCAGTTATAGTTTTCCTATATTAGACTTGATTGAATTTATTATGATTCCTCCATCTTTGAGGGCATTTGAATATGCCATTATTCTTTATATCTATGCCACCTCTATGTTTATATGCCTTGGACATTTTTCCATTTCCCTTATATGTGTTTTCCTATTTATAAATTTAGACATTTAAACTCATCCTTCTATGTGGCTCTAAGTCAAATTAATTTTTACTTGTGTATGTGGACATTTAAACATGCCATTATATTTATTCATTCTTATATTTAGTGACATGTCCCAATATCCCCTATATTGTAGTCTCTTGACCTACCTTTGCATTCCTCATGGGCTTGTATGTATGATTCTTCACCATGATACTTGTATTTGATTTTTGTACACACACACACACACACACACACACACACACACACACACACACACACACACACACACACACACACACACACACACACACACACACACACACACACACACACACACACACACACACCAGTTTTTGATGCCATGAGGGACCTCATGCATCTACCCTCCCTACTTAAGTGACATGATGGACATCATGACTCATCCCCATAGGTAGTTACTTATATTTTATTGTATACACATTTATTACATCTATATTGACAATCTTGTGTAATGATATATTATAACACACATCTTACATTACCTACATTTGCTTAAATACTTTTAAATTTTGATTTTATGCTTGTATATTGTATTGAAATATCATATATATGCTTTGGATAACACATTTTATAGATAAAATTATTTTTAGTATAGTTTTTACATAGTATTAATGACTACCCTCAAAATACAGGGAATTCATAGGGGTTTGTCATAGAGATTAGGTTCCTACTTTACTATTCATAGATAAATTTTAGTACAAGCTCAAGTTTAAAAATTAAACATAGTTAAAAAAGACTCAAAAATTAGTTTAGATCACCCAAATTTTAAACCAAGTAGACATTAATGCCTAGATTGGGACACTATAATGATAGGGTGATACTATCCACTACAGGGCACTACTATCTAGTAGCCCTACAATTAGGATAGTCCAAATTAGCCAGACTAGTACAATAGGTACAATATATATATTTTCATAAATACAATCATAAGTTTAGTTATGTTTAGATTTTGCTTAGATACATTCACTATAGATAAGATTTATACCCATTACTCATATTTAGGGGCATAATTCAGGGCATGATCACTCCCACATTCAATATAGTTCCAAAAATTTAGTTATTACACACTTAGTTCAGATTCAGTATACTCAGATAGTAGAATGGAGGCATGTGCATGGCACATAGTTTCCATATTCTTAGCTACACATAAGTTTATCATATGTAATGGAAAAATACATGACATTATTTACACTATATATAATTTATATCACATTCTATGTTGTTGATAGATTCATTAATTACTCCATATGTAGTGGTTGGCAATCTTGAGTGGCCCAGAGCCACCTAATATATCCAAGTGGCCATGGAACTAATATGCACAATTATATATACTTAATTAGATACTTTAATCACTTTGTGAAATTAAATTTTAGATGCATATACTTCACATGGGTGGGTAATGATGGATTCATGGCCTAAGTGAGTTCTTGAGCCACCCACATGAGAGGGTTAGACACACATAATCTTATCTAATCTATTCACATATCAAGATCTATTGAGCATGGGTGGGAAATGATGGAGTCAAAACTAGATTAAGTTATTGAGCCATCCATATGAGGATTGAATAAGCCATGAACTTAGTCTAATCTATTTAACAATAAGATCAATATGTACACTCACACACATAGGTTATCACTAGGTCTAAGCATTGGTTTATGTACCCAATGAGGTTTATTCATTCATTTCATCTCTTATTACTCAAATTTACTAAGCTAATTTATTTTAGCATAGTTTTTTACTTTTGATCATCTTTTACGTAAGGAATGATCTTTTTATGTTTCATTGTAGGTCATTAGTTTGGATCATGTTTCACATATGCAAACCTAGATTTGCTTACTTAGACTCAACTACACAGGCTTCACTTCTAAGGTAAGTCTAGGTATGCTTATTTTTCCATTATACTATTCATTTCTCTTTGATACATTTATAGCATAAAATATGGGGGATTTAATCACCTAAAAGTGGTATGTATATGCTAAGAGTGTCACTTGAGTTAGCATATTCTTAGCTTATCCCTAGACATATCCTAGAGCCTTTACCACACTTTTTAGTCATTATGTAGACCACAAATATTTACATTTACCCAAAACATATTCTAATGACAAATTTCTCAAATTCCAACCCAATTTTCCAAGCATTCTTCTAGGTGGACATTAGTACCACATTTGGCACACTAAACCACATGGTTTTAGTGTCCTCAACTAGGTGTT
This sequence comes from Torreya grandis, assembly GCA_037957365.1. NCBI lineage: Eukaryota > Viridiplantae > Streptophyta > Pinopsida > Cupressales > Taxaceae > Torreya > Torreya grandis. The sequence goes on along the minus strand of JARHVA010004346.1, from coordinate 103,026 downwards.
ACTATACTTTTACCTAACTCTCTTAAATGGATAACTTTTCAAATGTTTCCCCTCTTAAGGGTGGCATAAGAACATTTTATTAACTGCATAGTCTACATATCTCTATAAATACAAGTATATTTGACCTTTATTCATTAGATGGACAAGAGATGCAAAAGCCTATTTAGAAAAAATACAAGTTGATAAAAACTAAGGTATTTGATCCCTATTCTATTGTACTTCTATATACTACCATCTACAATATCTCTAATCCAATATTTAAAAGATTTTAAAGTTCAATCACATTCAAGGCATCTAATTCCACTCTCATTCTACCATTAACTTGTACTTGCATAAAGCACTATGTGGGAGCACTACATTGGGCTTGATCCCTCCTCAGAGTATTGTATGTAGGCAACTCTCTTCGTAATGGCATGTTGAATATGTACATACTATCTTAATAATTAAAAAAATTATTAATTATACCATATTTTTTAGGAGGATTAGGGTTTGTACATTAAATTAGGTTTTCCAAGAAATACCATAAAGTTCTATATTTCATTCACGTAGGAATAGGAACTAAAAACACAGGCACATGTACTCCTAGAAAATAGGAAAAATCATACAAAGAGGACACTAATACCACTTTGAAGATACTACAATAATGTGGCACTACTATCTAGGTGGGGCACTAATGTCTAATGAGTAAATAGATCTTAGGACGTTATTGACAACACTTAGAATTGTCCAAAACTCAATTTTCAAAACCTAGATCATCCATGATAGTCACTTTATAGATAATTATTTATTTAAGCATATTTTTTACAATTTTTTGGAAAGTTAAAGAAGATTAAAATCCATAATAGATAAATACTTAATTATTGTATATTATTTTATTGATTTAGACATCTCATCCCTTTAATCTAAACATATGATTTATAAGTTAAACCCTAAAATGTTAAATCACCATGCATATGCACTCACTTTATAGAGATTTTAACAAAAATTCATACACACTTGGGTTCTATAAATACTAAAGTATGTTCCTTGGTAATTGATAATGGGAATATTTAAACACTTTTATCACACATGAATTGATCACTCATATATGGTACTAATATACCATCCTCTCATACTTTCATATTATATTATTATTCAAACCTTTTGGTATGCTATTATACACCTTCAATAACCTCAATGCATGTTTATAACATGATAAAAATTATACAAAGATATATTTAGACACTTAATTCCATCTACCTGTGCATAAATCAATCCACCATATATAGTCAATGTCATTAGTTGTGTTATATCTGATTTATCACTAAGTTGATTTACCTAAGTATCCATGGATTATTATGGTTGTTAAATTTATTTTTTACTTATAAATTAAATTTTAAGTAATATTATATTATGGGGCAGATATATGTTACTTATATTTCATGATTTCATTATTATAAATTGACTAATTATGAATTTCGCACATAATGATTATGTTACATTTGTTGTTATAACATTATTTTATGATATATGTATCATGATGTATTTGACTAACTACCTTCTTGTCATGAGTTAGATGTAGGAGAGTCCATCCCTTAGATCATTATGGAGGGAGGGAATCATCAGAGAGGGTGATGTAAGGATGATAAAGGAATTGCTAAACCCATACACATACCACATTATATTTTAAGTGTTATATGCATTTTGTGTTTCGATTGCTAGAGTTAGTATGTTTTGAAATTTAATTAAAGTTAGACATTAGATTTTGTATGATTTAAATGTTAGTACATATATGGGGTAAATATTATATGATATTTAATTATATGTAGACTTAATGTTTAATGTTGTGATATGATTATATATGGTTGCTTTACTTACATTTGCTTATGATTACAAGAATGTAAATCTAATAGAAGATATATAATTACTATTATATATAGATTATCGAAATGTCTTTGTTAAATTTTATAAAATCAAAATTACAATTATTGATATTCGAGAATATTAATATACACCAAGATATTAAAATAATGAAAAACATATATAACTTATATACAGTAGTAATGACTCAAATAATTATCTAGTTATAATTGAAAGTAATAATTGATTGGTATATCATTTTGATACATGAAGATAATTGAAGTTGTTAAAAGAGATAATTAACTTTATTTACTGTTAAAAGAGGTTTAATTGTCCTAAATACTAACCTAAGATATATGTCTAGTCTTTCTAACATGCATGGACTACATTAAGATTAGAAAGTATATTTATCGTTATGTAAAATGAATAAAAGTGGACTTTGGGGTGATTTACTCATAATTGTAATGTAGAGAAGCATGCATAATTTTTAAATGAATATTTTAATGATTAAGGAATTAGGAAAATATCAGGTAAATTATAATTAGGGTTTTTCTTAAGCCTTGTCATTGGAAGATAATTATTTATTGGTCCCTATTTAAAATGGTAAAACATAGATTTTACATGGACTATGGATGAAGATAAATAGGAACATGCAAATATTTAATAGGAAATGGAAAAATGATAAAATGATGAGTCATGGAAGAGAAGGGAAGATGAGGATGAAGGAGGAGAATAGAGATTATAGAGCAAGGAAGAGAAGATTTATATTGGTTCAACTTATTTTATAATTATAAATGACTTGAAAAGGTTGGTGAAGTATTTTATTTCTTAGTTAAGCTCAAGAATTTTGTGTATATTTTATTATAAGGGTTTTAATTAGTTATTATGCTATTTATATATTATTTGAGATAAATAAATGGCCCTATGGATGTCTCAACCATCCACATAGCCATATCATCATCCCCAAAAATCTTAAGCTTGATGGATAGGACTATGTAATGATATTTTGGATGGAATAGGTTTTAAATTCTATGTAAATTACTTTTACTAAATTAAAGTCCTATCCAAAATAATAACTTTTATATCAAGTTTTAGTATATATACACATAAAGTACTTTGTTTTATTTTATTATAGACCCTTTTAGAGAATGTGTAAGTTCTCAGTGTGGATGGAAATAATTTTTTACAATCATGCATTATGAGAAGACACTATGTGTTAAATAAAAACCTAATATAGTCATTAGCAAATTTATTAAGTCGATTCAGGTTAAAAATATAAAGTCATATGTATATATACCCTATTAGGGTAGTAGGGTATATATAAATACTAATGTGTGTGTGTGTCTATATATATATGATATTATGTTATAAATATGAAATTGATTTTTTTTAACTACAGTGACTAGGTACCTAGAGTTTATTTTGGATAATCCTCTTGCATTCAATAATATAGTTCTATTTCTATGTATAATTTTTAGATTCCTTAATTGACTATGTCAAGCTAATGGTAGAGTCCATGTTATATATTTAAGTAAATTAATGGATTGACATTACTTTTTATTTATTTATCATGTGGTTCTTTTAAACTTAGCATTTATATATAAGACTTATTATATTCATTGATGTTTGAAAATCAATAAGAGTTAAAATAATCTAGTCTTTTGTTGAGTCTTATGGTTTATATATTAATATGGAATATCATTGCATGTTTACATACACATAACATACTATGTGTGTGTATTAATTCTTTTAAAAATGAAGAAATATACATAATTACATAAGTCAACTGTGTCTGTAATCAAATTATGAATAATATATTCACATACTAATAATTATTATTGACTATGTTTTAAAAGTTATCTTTGAACAAAGAACATATGTATGGTAATACATCTAAGTTTCCTATGTATATAGGGAAATTAGTGTGATTTGAATACACACACACACACACACACACACACACACACACACACACACACACACACACACACACACACACACACACACACACACACACACACACACACACACACACACACACACACACACACACACACACACACACACACACATGGATATTATCATTTTAAAATATAAGATAAACTATATTTTTTACTCATACACAAATCAAAGACTATAAATTTGAATGAGTTAATGTTATAAACTATCGGTGGAACAGAGTATTTACATATATAAAAATTATTTCTATAAGTTTTTACTCAAATAATTTGATATATATACATATATAATTTTTATATTTATATAAAATAATTGAGGTTATAGGTTTTATGAATATACATATCATGTGTATGGAAACACTATGTGTATTTGTATAAAATGAATTGTACAAAGTTGTTATAAACTATGACGTGATACAAATTTATGTGAATTAAAATATTAAGTGTTTTAAATTATATATATTATGGTTTATATACAATACAAACATATAAATATATGAAATATACATATAATATAACCTAGGTACTCATATACATGTGCTCCCTATATTTATTAAATAGGTAACATGCCTATATTTATAGAATGTGACTAACCATATAAGCCATGAAATCCTAAAGGATAGGGAACTATAAATATATACACATATCCTAAGTTCATAAATGGATGAATAAGTTTTTGTTTATCATTTTATTAAATCATTATATAAGTTATGATCGCTAGTTTGTAATGAGCAGTATGAACTTTATATAATGAAATTAATGATTATACATTATCATTTACTTAAGGAAAGTAGATTCTATAGAATTATTTGCATTCTACCCATTTGGTAAATAAATTTATTTGTCATGATTATTGTTTATGTGATGAATAATAATAAAGAGGTTCATTCATATGTTTGATAGACTAAATGTATGTATAGTAATTAGCATTTGTTTGTACTTGCTAGTAGAAATAATTTCATGAACTTGTTAGTCATAATAATGTTAACCAATCTCACATTTGTGTTTATAAATAAGCAATGAGATGGAATTCAATATATTATTTAGCATCACCAATTTTAGATGAAGGCAATCTTATCAAGTGGTGTGTATGAATTTGACTAATCCTAGAGATCATTAGATATTTGAAAACATTGGACAAATTAATGTTTAAATAGACATTGTCATTTCATATGTATGATTTACATGATTATCTGATATCATGTTAGAATTTACTTTATTTATGATACATATCATGTAGTATAAATCTTATATCACATATGTACTAGCATGTCTATATGAATTCCTATACCATCACTATCTATCCATCCATGAAAGGAGGGCCATTCCATATTTAGGGGATTGTATAGGGGATTGATAGTACATGGTTGGTGTGGAAAGAAAAGCATTCAGATGATGCTCTTCCTACCTAATTCACTACTTACTTAGAGACTACACTTAAGATTATCAAAGATACAGGAGTTAGAGTGACTTGAGCTCCATGGATTATTGTATCTATTATGGTATTTATGTTGAGGCATAATGCCTATTGGAAATGTAATTGATTTATTAATTTACTTTGATACTAGGGGATATATTATTGTATCAACCATGACTAGATTTTAATATACTTTCTTTCCTTATGTAGTTATGTTATATAAAATACTAATGATAAGTAACTATTTTTTCAATGTGTTTACTTATGATTAATTATAAATAGTATATTAAGACCAATAATTATATTCTCATGGTGTAATCTATTGAAATAATAATTTTTATTTAAATATCTAAAAAAATTACTATATTATTCTAGTAAATCCCTATGGGGACCTTATATTGTGGTATCAGAGCCATGATTTAAACTCTAGGAATTAATGAGTCTTCTAACATTTTTGTATTCTTTTGATATAAAAAATAAGAATGGCATGAGATAGATCATAAGGAGAGGGTCCTTTAAGTTTCAATGATAATAACCCTCCATTTGATCCTAACCAATTTACCACTGAGCAATAAATAAAGTTAGATCTAATTCTTGTAGTCATGAATGAGATTAGGGATAGAATCATAGCCATATATCATAAAATTAATGGACATTAGGAGGAATCCCATCAAGATGATCTTGAAGAGCATCCTGTTGAGTAGGAAATTCCTCAATAGAAGAGACATGAGGAAATGATTCAAGACATGAGAGCACATGTAGCCATAAAATTGGTAAGAGATATGGAAAAGGTCAATCCACCTAATTTTGATGGAATTTTTATGGGAGATAGAGATGAACCATGGTTGACTGAAATGGATAAGTATTTCAAGATTAATAACTAATTTGAGGTCACTAAAGATATTAAAGGAACTTATCAGTTGGCTGGAGATGTAGCTACTTGATGGGCCAATAAGAAGTTAGAAATGAATTTAAATTCAACCACCACCACTTAGGAGAAATTTTTGACACTATTCATATCACATTGGCTTTCATAGTTATATTTTGATTAGAATCTTACAAATTTTCAAAATGTGAAACAAGTAGACTTGTCGATGAATGAGTATTGGGAATAATTCACCAAAATTCTAAAATGTATACCTCAATATTAGGTAGATGAGAGGTTTAGGATTAGGAATTTAATCATGGGATTAAAACCATATATGGGTGAATAATTGGATGTTCATGGACCATTTACCACGGACCAATTCTTTGAGAAAATAGTCAAGTAGGAGCAAAAGTTGAAATCTCTTGCTCAAGTTAGCGACAAGTTTAAGAAATAGTTTAGAAGTTCTAAACCAAATTTCAAGAAGAATAACTAGAAGTAGAGGATTAGAGACTCCAAGAGTTAATTCCATAATTATAATACCATATTTAATAGTGTTTTAGGTAAAAATAAACTAGGTAATTGTTTCTACGACAATTTTAATGGAAATTGAAAGTTTGATAGGAAGGGACCAACAAGAGGTAGATTCATATATAGAGGTGACCATTTTATGCATGAATTTACCCAAGATAAGTTGGGGAACAAATATTATTCCCATTAGATATTAAATTTTCATCAACATAATCATGGGGTAATTGATAATTGGCAAGCTGAATTCTAAGCTTCACCCATAAAACTATCAAGTATTTTGTTTTAACATCTAGTTTCTATTTTTATAGGTACAAGGGATATATAATGTTTTATAGCTCTTATAATTATAAATAAATTATCTAGAAAATCTAGTTTAATGGAACATGCATGGTTGGTATAATATGGGAATGATTCTAAAGCCTAGGTTGACAAGTGTTTAACTGAAGCAACAATTAAATTGTCAAAATTCATAATGATTGTGGATATTTATGTAACACCACTAGGGTCATATGATGTGATCCTAGGAGTCAAATATATTTTGAAGCGTAAGGCCAAGGTTGACTACTATCTAAAAATGTTTGGGTGTCTTGATGATTCTAGAAATCAAACACTAGTTCATGGAAAGAAAATGGAGATAATGCTTAGGCAAATTTTTAAAATGAAACTGAGGAAGGCACAAGGTAAAGGATGTCAAACATTTATATTTAATATAAATAAAATAGAGGAAATTAAGGATCCATAAAGGGAATATTATCCTTTCATTAGGAATTTTCATTATGTGTTTTTAGAGGAATTTCTCATATTACCTCTTAAAAGGGAGTTTTATTTCTCTATTGATATCAAACTAGGATAAAAAACTCAATTAAAGTATCCATATAGAATGATAACCACTAAATTAGTTGAATTGAAGGCACACATTTAGGAATTGTTGTTCAAAGGATTGATCAGACCTAGTGTGTTACCATGGGGTTCACTAGTTATCTTCATTAAGATGAAGGATGACACTCTTCAACTTTTCATTAATTATATAATGTTGAATAATATGAAAATCAAGAATAATTATTCAATACCTTGAATAGATGATATTTATATTAAATGTGAGGATCAACAATCTATTCTAAGATTGATCTTAGCACTGGATATCATCAATTAATAATAAAAGATGAGGATATTCGAAAGACAACATTTAAAAATTCCTATGGGAAATAAGAGTTTACAATATTACCATTTGGCTTAACAAATGCACCTACAACATTCATGAATCTCATGAATAATGTGTTTAGAGATTATCTGGATCCTTTTTTTTTGGGTCTTTTTAGATGACATACTTATTTATTCTAAGGATGAATAAGAGCATATTCAACATCTAGAGCTGGTGTTGCAATGTTTGTGAAAGCATAATATATATGGTAAATTATCCAAGTGTGCATTTTTTTCAAAGGAAAGTGTAATATCTAGGACATATTATCTCAATGAATGAAATTTCTATTGATCTAGCTAAGATAAGAGCCATAATGGAGTGGGAAGTACCAAGTAAAGTCCACAAGGTAAGAAGTTTCATGGGATTAGTGGGATATTCTATGAAATTCATTTCAAAATTTTCCAAGATAGCTAATATAATTGCCTCTCTATAATGTAAGAATCAAAGTTTTATCTAGTCAAATAAGTGTGAATTAGCTATTCAAGAAATGAAAAGAAAGCTTACTTTATCACCAGTGATAAGAGTTCCTGATTGCAATGGTCAAATTTTAATGATCACAAATGCATCAATGGATGGACAAGTAGGAGTACTTATGTAATATGGTGTGGTAGTAGCTTATGAGTCTAGGAAACTAAATCCTTATGAGGTGCATTACACCTCTTGTGATCTTGAACCTATAGTAATTATGCATGCTTTGCAAGTTTGGAGAAATTATTTGTTGGGAAAACTATTTGAGCTTAAGAATAATAACTTGGGATTCAAATACATCTTCACCCAACCAAATTTGAATACTCATCAGAGGCACTAGTTAAATTTTTTTTTTGGACTATGAATTTGATATCAATTACATCAAAGGAAATGCCTACATAGTAGTTGATGCCTTAAGTCAGAAAAGGTGCATAGCAGTTATGGTTATTGTCAGGATTACATTTAGGGATCATGTGATCAGGTTATCACTAGGAGATGAATTCTATGATCATTTCAAGAAAACTTTGTCTAATAATAATTAGAATCCTAGGTATAAATGATATAGCTTAGAGAGTGATGGTATTCTATGCTATAATGGAAGGATGTATGTGCTAGATCAGGAGGAGCATATTGCTAAAGGAACTACATAGTGCCCCATATTCAAGACATCTAATAGTAACCAAGCTCATGGAAGAGCTTATACCCCTTTATTTCTATAAGGTAATAAAGAAAGATGTAGTAGACTTTATGTCACATTGTTTGGAATGTTAGTGATTGAAAGTTGTAAATGTGCATCTAGTTGGATTATTATATCCACATGACATACTAGAATCAAAGTTGTAGGTGATTAGTATGGAATTCTTCCAAGGATTAACATTATCACATAATAGACACAACATGATCTTAGTTGTAGTTAATAAACTCACCAAGGTAGCACATTTTATACTAGGCAATATGATAGGTGGTGTACCAAATCTTGTGAAGAGATTTGTAAAGGAATCATATCAATTAAATGGTTTTATAGATAAGATCATATTAGAAAAAAAATCCAAGAATGACTTATAGGTTTTGATTAAGTTTGAATTCAACTTTAGGTACTCAACTAAACTTCAATATTACATATCGCTCACATATTGATGGTCAGATTGAACAAGTTAATCAGGTATTATAGGATCTTATTCATATATATTGCATGAATCAATAATAAAATCTAGAAGATTAATTTTCATTAGTTGAATTTGTATAAAATAATGCATACTAATCTACATTGAAGATGGCATTATTTGAATCACTTTATGGAAGAAGGTGCATGATACCAATTATTTAAGATAGGTTGGAAGATGGGATAGTCTTTGGACCCAAGTTGCTTTCAAACATGGAATATCAAGCTAGAAAATTTAGATAGAGAGTGACTAAGGCCATTGATAGGTAGGAGAACTATGCTTATTTAAAGAGAACAATTATGCAATTTTTATTAGGTGATAAAGTGTTTTTATGGGTTAAGATGCAAAAGAGATCGATTAAATTTGGGAAGTCAACAAAACTTCATTTAGATATTTGGGACCCTTTGAGGTTTTAGAAATGATCAATATTATAGTGTAAAGGCTTGCATTAACAACACCCCTAGATTAATTTCATAATGTCTTCCATGTATGTTATCTTAAAAAATATATAGTTGATCCTTCACATGTGTTGGATTAGAATGCTTTATATATTCTAGATCCTAGGGTGGTCATCGTATAACTAATTAGAGTAATTGACACCTACAAACTTCATTTGCATAATAGAGAAGTGTCACAGTACACGGTCTTGTAGGACCAATACTTTGAGGATAGTTATACTTGGGAGGACTCTGATGAGTTCTATAGGTAATTTCCACATTTTTTATTTGAATTGATGCTAGATACTATTTTATATTTTGATAAACTATGTTTTCTATTCAAAATTATTGTTTGAATAAATGTTATCATGATGATGACCAGATTTATGTGGGAAGGATGTTACAGCCTGATTTATCACTAAATTAATTTACCTAATTATCCATGGATTATTAAAATTGTTGAATTTATTTTTTACTTTTTAACTAAGGAATATGGTGTTCTATTGAATCTTTTGGTTTATATATTAATATGGACTGTTGTTTCATATTTACATACACATAAATGACTGTGTGTGTATTAAATCTTTTAAAAATGGAGAAATATAAATAATTATATATTTTGACTATCTGTAAATAAATTATGAACAATATATTATGAAATTGATTATTTTATACATTATCATTTACTTAAAGAAAGTAGATTCTATAGAATGATTTGTATTCTACCTGTTTGGTAAATAAACTTATTTGTCATGATCATTTTTTATGTGATGAATAAGAAGAAAGAGGTTCATTCATATTTTGATGGACTAAACATATATATAGTAATTAGTATGTGTTTATACTTTCTAGTAGAAATAATTGCATGAACCTATTATTTATAATAATGTTAACCAATCTTGCATTTTTAGTTCTAAGTAGTGATATGGACTTCACTAGCTTAGTTAGTGTTACCAATACCAGATGAAGGTAATCCTGTAAAGTGATGTGTATGAATTTGACTAATCCTAGAGATCATTATATATTTGAAAACTTTGGCCAAAGTAATGTTTAAATGGACATTGTCATTTCATATATATTATATACATACTTGTGTGATATCATGATAGAACGTATTTTCTTTATGGTACACATAATATAATAGAAGTCTTATAGAACATGGGTACTAACATGCATCTCTAAATTCCTACATCATCATTATCTACCCATCTATTAAGGGAGTTCCATTCTATATTTAGGGTATTATGTTAGGGATTGATGGTTTATGGTTGGTGTGGAAAGGTACTCAGATGATTCTCTCTGTCCCCACTGTAGTACTTACTTGGAGACTAAACATGAGATTATCAAAGATACATGAGTTAGAGTGACTCGATCTTTATGGAATATTATTTATATTATGGTATTTATGTTGAGGCATAATTCCTATTGGAAATATTATTGATTTATTAATGTACATTGATAGAAATAGTTTTATTATTGTACTAGTAGTGTCTGTACTTTAATGTAATTACTTTTCTTATGCATTTATGTTATGTTACATAAAATGCTAGTGTTTAGTAACTATTTTTTATACATGTTTAATTAAGATTAATTATAATTAGTATATTAAGATCAATAATTAGATTCTTTTGGTTTAATCTAATGAAAGAATAAGTGTTATGTAAATATTTAAAAAAAAATAGTGCATTATTCTAGTAAATCTCTATGGGGATGTTATACGTTGATACTAACCTGATCTACATTGTACCATCCCACTCCCAAAAACAACTATTTACTATAAATAAATCCCATCCATAGGTTCAATCCATCATCTTAATGCATCTATGTAATGATAAATTATTCAATTAGATCCATATAAAAAAATCAAGGTCTTTTTAAAAAAGGACTTGATACTTATCAATTATACATGTATACACTATTGTACAATAATTAAATGTACCATGTTATTCCAAATTCATATACCTAACAATATGATTAATCATAATACAATTCTTAATCACTTAAATGCCAAGTCAAATAAGACATTTCCAATTACAAAAACCACATCATTAGCTACATGCATATATCAAAGAGAATAATTGCATAATCACACTAGTTGGGAGTACTATGTGTGGCTTATTTACATCATTAGATTGTTTTAAGAATATTTAGTAGTTAATAATAATAAAAAGGTGATTGGGGTTATCTCATCCCATTAAAAATCCCCCATTTTGTACATTTTTATCCATCAAAAGTACACCTAGGATTATAAGGAAACAAAGACTGATTTATGGGGATGTGAACATCATTAGGGTTTGGGATAATAAACACAAGGAAAATAAATATATTATTAGGTTTATAAAATCCATTTGTATCACTTTAATGTTAAAATTATATGATGGAATGACTTCTAAGTAATTACACACAATCTGGTCCAAAGTCACCTACTCATCCAATGTATGCATTTGAATCCACTTTGTGACATCTTGAAGTGTGAAAAATCAACGTATTAGATATTTTATATTATCACCCTAACCATTTATTTGTTTAATTATTATTATCCATTAAATTTTCATTTCTTTATTCAATTATCAACTTATCTATTCAATAATAATTATAGACAATTTCTCTGTTCAAATCCCTCTTCTCTGATCAATTTGAAAATTTTCCCTTCTTTGTTCAATTTTCATTCTAATAATTTTATTTTTTCAATTCCCTCTTATATGATCAATTAAAAAAATTTACCTTATCTATTCAATTGTATTTTCCTTGTCCAATATAGTCTAATAACTAATTCCTCACAATGCATTAGTTAAATAGGTCTTTGATCAATTTAATTAATTACTCTTTCAATTACTAATTTTATTCTTATCCCCCTCCAAAATACATCTTCATGCATAATACAATATTTAAATCCTAAGAATATACCTTTTTAATCACACCAATTATCAAAATTCTTAATAATAAAGGGGATTATTCTCCACCCATCATCTTGGAAATAAGATAAAGGACCCACATTTGAGATCCATGTGCTTTCTTGGAGAGGATGTTCCACCCTACATCATCAAAACAAGATGAAGGGCTTACTGTCACCCATCATTGACATTTATAAATATCATCTTCCACCCATCATATTGGAAACAAGATGAAGAGATTATAGTCACCCATCATTGATATTTATAAAGATAATCCTCCACCCTTCATCTTGATTAAGATGAAGTCCTCATGTCAATGATCCATGTACATATTTGAGGACTCATTAACAACCATTCATCTTGATTTAAAGATGAAGGGTTTTCACTTATCCATGTATAATATAAATATACCTCTTTTCACTTTAATTCAAAGTGCTTAATTTAGACAATGAAGTGATGTCAAAACATCAAGTATTTTTGTGCATCAACCATTCTTATCAAGAAAAAATCAACATGGTCCATGGCTTAAATGAATATGTCAATCTAAAAATTGTCATTGATAAAGACTATTTAAATCTACATCTGAGCCATATCCCAACAAATATCAAGATACAAAGGAAGTTTACATTATGTATGTTTGAATCTTTAATCATTTGTAGTCTTTTTGTATTTGTTAAGCTCTAAGTCTTAGAGTTAGATTTTTTTTTTGATATAAATTTGATTGTGTTATTAAAAACTATCATGAAAATATAGATTATCCATTATATAGATACATATGGCATGCTTAATGGGATAAATGTTTATTGGGACCGACAAAATAACACCTCATTGAACTTATTTCATGTAGACATTTTAATGGAAAAATATTTGGGTATCCAAGATAACATTCAAATAGAATAACAATCTCCTAGTGAAACCTTGTTCAAGCCACTAGGGGAAAATCAAATCCTTAACTTTGCATCTTTTATTGAAACCTTGTTTGAGGTGCTAGATGACAATAAAAATAAAAATTTAGAGTCCTCTAGTGAAATTTTTTTTAAGGCACTAAGGGATAGTCAAAATTATATATCAACATACCTTAGTGAAACCTTATTCAAGGCATTATTAGATAATCCAAATCAAAACAATCAAGAATACTTTGTTGGTGAAAACCTCTTTGAGGTGCCAATAGTTGAGTCAATTAACTCCTTGTTGCTTGATGAAGGCATTATTTAAGTTAATATCAACCCCACCACAACCAAAATCAAGTTGATTCCATAATTAATAACATTGTGTGTGATTTAAATTCCTAATTTTAATTCTTCCCCAAACCTTTATACATTCCATTTTGATTACATTATTCATTCAAGACCTATATTACATTATCTAATCATATCATTTATCTAATGTCTATCCATCTTTACACTCCTTGAAGACACTCTTTTTTATAGAGGCCACAAATATGCCTTGTTTATAGGTTTGGAGGAAACTAAATCAATGACCAATGAAGATCACTTTGATGTCAATATAGTCTACATCAACAACATAATTTTTATAAAAAAATTATTTAGAGTTTCTATGGGTTCGATATAAAATAGTTATCATTATGCATCTCATCATTATCCATTGAATTGAGATGCCAAAAATTAAAAAATTAAAAATCAAATGAAAATATAAAGATGAATAATTCATCCAATGGTGAGAACCATGTTTGTGGCACCTTGGCTAAGTACCATCATGAAAACTAGGTTTATGGCATCATGTTTAAATAATTAGTTTTCGATAAGTACCTTAACACTTTGGGGCATCCTTTTCTGCATTTAAATTTGTTCCATCATTGTCATATTAGCTTGTCTAGAACCATCTATCTATTCATCCTACCCTAGTCCAATTTTCCTTCCCATCTTAATCTTAATAAGAAAGTGGAAGTTATTATAAGCCATGTTTTTAAAGATATCTTGGCATATCCTCTTAATGACACTTTTATGACTAGACATTTAGGTTCCCATGTGACATCATCCTTGTATATTTCTCATCCACTTATCATCCATTATTATCCAATATGATCATTCTAATCCTTCCATATTTTATTCAATCCCATCCCGATGCTAGAACAAGTTTCCATTTTCTAGTTATCCTTTGTGGGTATAATTATTCAAAAACTCATAAATGAGTTATTTCCACACTCTCACCATTTTTTGAATTAATACCACACACTCACTATTTTACAACCATTATGAGTCATGATCTTACCATTTTACAAGTTTATCAATTCTATCTTAATTCATTAATTTCATGTCCTTTCATATATATCATTGTTATATACCTAATTTATATCAAACTACAATGGATTGAAGTCCTAATTGGACTATGTATGTAGCACTCAATTTTCTAAGGTCAGTTCGAACAACCCTTATTTTTGTGCTCTTGAAATTTTAAGAGCATACCTATTTCCATCTTGGTAATATTATTCAATTATACACTCTCACTATTTTTCATGTCTCTATTCCTATGTATTCTATATAATCATCTTTCTTTACTTTTCATCAATTTTCTTCAATCCTAAATCCTTGGGAGAACTAAATTTCACATAAATTCCATGTTGGATCTAGTGTCCATGGGACTATGTAGGTGGCATCCACTTGCTTAGAGAATTTGGAGTCATTTTGGCCACCCCTTATTATTATATTCCCAATTTTGATCATGATTATTTTATCATACCTTGGGTATAAATGAATAATGCCTTTTGTAACATATACTGATTTTATGAATGTAATGTTTTCTTGATTTTGCTTGTGTGTTTTTGAATGGAATACTTAATAATTTTCTTAGATGACTTAGCATGTTACATTTTTCTTCCCATATGACTCTTTTTTATTTAAATCAATATGTTTGGATGTGAGTGAATGTATACAATCTTGATTTCAATGCCTTGTGTTTATTAGTGTGTTATTTTGTTACTTAGTTTCCTTAATATATTACATTATATTTCTCATTTAAGTCTTGATTATTCATATCATGATTTTGAGTGGTGGACACTTGTATCTTAATTATATTGATTTAAGTTCATTATGTTTTAAATTTAAATATTGGTTTTCCATATCTTATTTTAACTTGTATACATTTGCATTTTGAAATAAACACTGTTACGCATTGAAACAAATGAAATTATCATTATTGTTCCTAGATTATGATGCATAATGTCATGTACAATATTAAAAATCAAGATTCAAAATGGTTTAAATGTCAATGCCACCAATTAAATACATTTATGTTTATATTTTCCAATCATCAAACTAACAATCATCATGATCATTCCATAAATTCAAGAAATTCAAATCCATCCTATTTGGGGAAAATACTCACTCCTAAATCATATCTTTCACCTTGTTTGGGTAAAATCAAGCATACAACTTTGTATTCCAAATATATCATGCATAAATACTATAGCATTCTCCATATTTGGAGAAACTCAAAGTGTGTCTCTTATTTAGGTATATTTCCTGCCAAGTTTTACCATGGTTGAGGTAATCATCTCATTATCATCATCATAAATCAAATTGTGCAAGCATTAACTCAAGTGACATAATGTTTTCCACCAGTTAATCTTATCTTTTGTTATAGCTTCTTCCTCTCTTTTTTTGAGATCCCATACATATCCTTCATCCTTGCATTCCCTCTTAAGGAGGAATCATCCCTAGCCAAATTCATTAAAATAATATCCTTATATTTTCATTCAATCTCCTACACCTATCAGTTGGGAATGATGAAATTACAACATACATTATTTATTCATATAGTTTGTCATGCATATTTTTCAACTTCTCATTATTTGAGAAGATGTTACTTCACCTAGTATCTCACAAAGCCTTCTCTAATAGGGACAAATTTAGACACTTCATTTTTATCACCTCTATGTCAAAATTATATAATGGAATGAGTTATAAAAAATTACATATAATCTTGTCTAAATTTATATTTTCATCTAATGTATGCATTCAAATATACTTCAGAGCATCTCTAAGTGTGACAACTCAGTGTATTAGATCTATTCAATTATCATCATAATCATTTATCAATTCAATTATAATTCTATATTCAATTATCATTTCTTTGTTTAATTATAATTTCTCTATTCAATTATCATTTATTTATTAAATTATCGACTTCTTTGTTTAATTATATGATCAATTTCTTTGTTAAAAACCCTCTTCTTTGATCAATTTGACAAATTTACCTTATCTATTCAATTGTCATTCTGGGCATTTTTTCTATTCAATTACCTATTCTCTAATCAATGTGACAAGTTTCCCTTCTTTATTAACTTATATTTTCCTTTTCCAATTTAGTATAATAATCAATTCCTCATATTGTATTGATTTAATAGTTTTTTTTAATCAATTTAATTAATTAATCTTTTAATTACTATTTTTCTTCATGTACCCCTCTAAAAGACATCTTCATGTAAAATAAAATATTGAGATACTAATAATATACCCTTTTGAATACACCATTTTTAAAAATAATTAACAATAAAGGGTATTATTATTAACCCCTCATCTTGGAAACAAGATGAAGGACCCACATTTAAGATCCATCTATTTTCTTGGAGAGGATGTTCCATGTTTCATATTGGAAATAGGATGAGGGTTTCACATTAATTCATATTTTATATTTAAAATGGGGCATCCTCCACCCTTCATATTAGAAACAATATCACCCATTATTGATATTTTCAAAGATCATCCTCCACCCTTCATCTTAATTAAGATGTAAGGCTCGCATAAATGATCCACCTAATTTATCCATGTACATATTTGAGGACTTATTTTCAAATATTCATATTGATTTAAAGATGAAGGGTCCTCATTTATCCTTGTCCAAGATAAATAGATCTATTTTCACTCTAATTCAAAGTGTTCAATTAGACAATGAAGTTGTGTCAAAAAATCAAATCATTTTGTCCATAAACCATTCTTATCAAGATCAAATCAACATGGTCCATGGCCTAAATGAATATGAATAACTATAAATTAGCATTTATAAGGGCTATTTAAATCTAGATAGAAGCCACAACCCAAAAAATATCAAACTATAAAGGAGGTTTTCATTTTGTATGTTTGAATTTTTATGCATTTGTAGTCTTTTTGTAGTTTTTGAGCTCCAAGGTCCTAAAGGTAGATTTTTTTATTTGCCTTTAATTTTATTTTGTTATTAAAAACTATCATGAAAATATAGAGGATCCACATTCTATGGATATAAAAGGTGTCTATATAGTGATTATGCCTTACTTATTCATAGGTCAATATTGACTAGTAGATATGTATCAAAAAATAATACTAACCCAATATTTTATAACTAACCCAATAGAGATAACTCATCAATTCTATAATCTAAAAAACCATAAGTGAACTTATCCCTAAATTTAACTTCTAGAATATAGCCATAATTAGATAGTTGAGCATAAAACTAAGTATATTGATTCTCGTAGTAATTTCTACATTCATCATATGCCACTTGTTCAATGATAAGAATCAGTATTATTATTTTAAATTTAGATGTGTGCTTGAATGCCATATATTTTGATCTAAATTAAATTTAAAATTTATATCTTGATTATTTTAATCTCACCCATTAATTAAAATTATGGTAAAACATATTAGTGAACCCATACACATATCAACCACTACAAAACCATGTTTTTTTTTTTTTTTTTTTTTTTTTTTTTTTTTAAATTTTTTATCATGGTTTCATTATTCTAGGATTTCATATTTTAGAATTAGGGGTTTATCTTTGGATACAATTCTTGATTATTGTATAATAGTATATATTAAATATTGAACATGTCAAATTAACATTATTGGATAGTACAATAATAAATTTAACCTTTTCATATTATTGTACATAAATAGTGCATTCATTTGGATCAATTATGTAAGTAAATGGGTAATAAAGATCAAATCTAAATTTACTAATAAGGCTAAAGTTACCAATGAACTATCCTAAAACCTCCTTAAATCATATTTTTATAAAATATAATATGATATGCCTCTTGTTATTAATATAATAAAAAATGAATAGATGACTCATCTTGTTCCTCCACATAATTTTCAAAATGTTGATAGTTATTATCCTGCTTTATATATTTTCCCTCAAGTTATATTTAATACTTTGATCCATGTTATTACAAAATAAATAGTTACAGTTACCCATATATTAGTGTAAACAAAATCACCTTACCATATCCCTCAAACTGCACCACCATCCACCAAAAGACTAATAAACCTAATTGGTAAGATATCATGGATCAACTAAAAAATACCCATGCACAAAATTTATGTGTTATAATTAATTCAAACAATGTGTGTTTCCCAAGATATTCTCTATGCAACATTGCATGATTAAAATTTAATAAATCACATGGATCCATATTACATGTATCATATTTTTAATAAATCATGATGAACAGATAAAATCAATTCATTTAAAAAATAATATTTTCTTCTTAAGCACATTCTAGATACACTTATAACATTATATGTTAATGTTTAATACAAAATAATATAGTTAATCAAGTTTTGATAGATAATGGATTATGGATAAACATTTTCAATATATCCATTTTAAATATACTTGGTATTTAGGTAGAAGATCTTAACCATTCAAATATAAATATTTGAGGATTTGACATAATTTTGTAGAAAGTATTAGGATAGACTATGCTACATAATACCATAGGCCCTCAAAATATCGCCACTATTTTTCAATTCATGCATGATGACCTCAATTATAATTTTATGTCAGGGATATCATGGATTCATGATATGAATGATTTTATTTATACCATACATGCATGTAAACAGTCTATTTATCAATTAAACACACATTCATGTGTGTACACACATGCATGCATGCACACACACATACCAAAAATTCCCACCCAAAAACACACATGCCATTTAGATGAATAACCATTCATGTATTATGAATTAAACCATATTAAATCATATTCTTAAGGATCTAAATAAATTAAGGCACCATTATCTTCTTCATCTCCAATTTCATCATTATCAACATATCATAATCAATATGGTTTTGGGCTCAAATATTTTTTTAAAATGGGATATATAGGACAATAATTAGGTAAATATACATAAGAAATTGTTAACCCTATCCAAGGATATAATAATAAATGATGAAAAGGTATCAATTATATATAAAAACCATCAATAATCAATAAAGGAACAATCATAAGGACTACTATTTATACACATTTATTCAAATCAAATCCATAACCAACACTAGAAGTTCATAGTACATATACACTATATATGGTATGCCTTATTTTGATTGATGATATAGTTTACTTATATATTAGGACATTGGACAAATTTTAAAATGATTAATCTCTCTTATAATATCTTATGGTATATGAGGAACTCCCTTACTTATATAATAAGAATATGTTTCCTCACACAACTACCAGCTAGGTATAATTTGGAGTAAGTTAAGGAACTAATTTCCATATATGAATGGATGGTCTACATATTATTATTACAACACCATATATGTAAATATATAAACCTTGATATAGTAAATAATACTTGATCATGTCAGTTTTATCCCTTTTAATTTTAATTAACTTGTGTTAATTAGTACATAATTTTTCATGTCACCATATCCTAAGCACAAGAGAGGACATATTTTTATATTAAGGTCTTCATCCATCACATATATAAATTATCTAATTTATTAAAAAACACCATTGTGCATATGTATGCCTTAACCTAGATCCAAAACCCAACATTATTTGCTATGATAATATAACACCCAATAGGGTTGATTATTGTAAACATACTTTTCCCTATCTAACATTTCATTCCTTCTCCTACCAAGGGTCATATTTTTAAATTAAACTTCATATTACATATTTTTATGCCTCCTAACATGTGGTCACAACTTTTGAATTACTATAAAGGAACACTCAAGTCACGTATTACTAGATTTGAAAATTTCAATACAAAGGCTTATTTACACATGTGCACACTGAGAAAAAGTTATATATTCTAACTAATTTGGATTATAATAATCTCAAGAAATACTTAGCCAAGTAATAATAAAATTTTATTCATTCTTAAACAACCATGATCAGGTATTCAATCTGATTCTATATGCATTCATATATTCAAAGGATCACAATTGCACATAGAACTCTAAGTGGGAGAGCTACATTGGACTATTTTCCATCTTTGGAGTATTGGATATGTAGGCAATGTTAAATCATAATGGGGGTTATTGGGTTAATTTAAACTTAAATACACTTATCCTTTTATTATTTTCTAGTAAATTAACCATTATATTCCTTATTAAGGTTTACAACTTGAATAATCTATCGCAAGTCTTCCACAAACTCTAAAGATAAAATCAATGCACATATACCTAATTCCAGTTTATGCATGTGAGTGTTCCCTAATTTATAGTTTTTTTTAAAGGAAAAAAAATCTCAAAAAGTTTAATATTTATAATAATTCATATCCTTACTCAATTTTAATGTCCTTATACAACTTTACATCCATCTTGTAGGTAGTTTTTTGGGTTTATTCCTATTTGGTCATTTCTACATTCTATCAGTCCACATAGTCAATCAAAAAAACATATACAACTAAGTTTAAATTTAAATTCCATATTTAACCTTATTTAAAATAATTTCATATTTTTTAAATTAGTTATTTTCCTTCATTTTGATTGTCAAAATTGTATTTACAACACCCTAATTTATTCTATTCTGTTTATCATAATTAGGGTTCAATACCACAATTAATTCAATTCAAGATAAATCATTCAATTAACCCCCTCTTTATTTGAGTATTGTTTCAAACCATATGTTTTTCTTAGGTTTCCAACCTTATTTATATTATTTCATAATTTGTCTTTGGGTTTTATATCTAATTTAGACATTATGCGCATCGTATAATGGTTATAGTGGATGATTAGTTTTTATTTCAAACATATACATTTCTAATTATATGGTGTATTCCCTTAATAAATAAAATAATTAATATGTAAACAATAAAACTCATCAAATCACATGCTAATATACAAGTTTTATTACTTTTTTTTTTAAATTCAAGTTTAATATGAAAAAAGAGTAGTCATATATAGAATATGCTATAAGGCCTCCTCCTAATCCTTAATATTTTGATAGATACTTTCCCTCTAGCCAAGTACATGATGTCACTATATTAAAATGTAAGGTGACCCATTATATAGTGACAAATTAAGGTAAACAACATGTCCTTCCTCAACCTCATACACCTCCAAAGTCTCCTCTTGATGGTGTTTGTATACACATTCAATCAAAAGTACCTAGGGTTTGTATTTGTGAAGTCCTTAATGATAAAATAATTATGATGAGCAAGTTAATAGAAGAGTTTAAAAATAAAAATTAGCATTTTATTTTAAAGATCACATTCATGGGAAAATAATATCACATATACAATGAATTCAAAGTATTCTAGTGTTAATAATATATTTTCAACTTCATCTATAAATTTTGTTCTTAACAAGACTTCATATCAAGATTGGAAGCCAAAATATAATATATACAACTAGTGATTCAAAAAGTGAAAAAAGAGTACTAAGAGTTCAAGTGAAATTTTAAGATATTTGATTCAAACAAAATGATCAAACTACATCTTATACATCCTCTAGTAAGATCAAAATACTATTGTGCATATCATAGAATACATGAGCATCATACAATCCATTGTTTGGATTTGAAGAACAAAATACAAAGTATCATTGATAGTGGTGATCCAATAAAGATACATCAATTGATAAAACACTCACTTTATAATTGTATATCTTGAAGAATAAGAGAAATAATAATAAAAATATGAAATATGTATGCAAAAAGATAATTTAGAGAAAGAAAAGATTCAAATGGAAAAATTAGTCCAAGAAAAAATTCAATAGGAAAATTTAAAAAAATAAAGATCACATAAGTCACATCAAGACAGGTTTATTAAAATATCAATTACCAAAAGAGAAATTACAAAAGTGAATTAGAGGTAAGGAAGAAGGCACATTTTTAAAAAGGTTTCTCATGAATGAATTTCCACAGAAAAATGTTCATATAAAGTCTAATGGTACAAATGTAGTTTCTAAGGATTCAAAGTTTTTATCTATTTGATGTATAAAAAAAATATAGGGTCAACACCACAAAATCTATGGTTACATATTCAACTCAAAAAGTTAAATCACAAGTTAATTTTCTTCCTAGTTTTTATGAAATGATACATGATTATTATCTAATTTA
This sequence comes from Torreya grandis, assembly GCA_037957365.1. Lineage (NCBI taxonomy): Eukaryota > Viridiplantae > Streptophyta > Pinopsida > Cupressales > Taxaceae > Torreya > Torreya grandis. The sequence goes on along the minus strand of JARHVA010004346.1, from coordinate 79,956 downwards.
GAATTAGATACAAGATCTTGACAATAATGAGCATACTCAAGAGCAATATAAATATAATAATAGAGTTTCATAGTATGGTGCAGTTGGATTTACATATATAAAAGAAGATAAGAGTGGTATACCCCAATTTCAAGATCAAGATGACAATGAGAAAGATAATTATTACATAAAATATGATTATAATGATACATATAATATGAAAAATGATTATGTAAAAATAATTAAGGTTTATAACATACATAATAAAATACCTTCATAGAGGGATCATCTTTATGATATCTTTAGATTTTAGTAATATAATCATATTGTACATAACTTCTGGGCTATGGCACCTTATTCTTCCATTTTATTTCATATGAGATCAATTTATCAATTATTCTAAGCCCTTATATCTTGTTAAATTTTTGGCCTCTTGGTCCATATATTTCACTTTCCAAATATAAACTAATCAAAAAAGTGATTAAATCTTCCTGAACATGCATTTTATATCTATATTTTCATAGTTTACACTAAAAAGTTGTCATTTTTCCTCTTAGACAAAATCAACTAGTACATGAAAAAATTAATTACAATTACTATCTCAGTTGGTTTGGACTAAGATAAACCCACCTTTAACTAGTTTGGAATCTAATTTGGGAATAATGGGAGGAATGGGTCTCCTAAAAAAGAACAAAGATCATATTAAAGATAAATCTAACATTAGTTGGTGTGGTAATCGACTTAAGACACACTAGGAGGCTTGGGTCTCCAATGAAAAGAGCTTAATCAAACAAAATTCCCCCAAAAGACTAGTGATGGGGAAATAATATAACATAATTAGGGTCTAGGTCCTATAAATAAAAAAAAGACCCATCGAGGAAAATAAAAGGAACCTAATATAAAAATAGAACCACTAAAAAATAACCAATTACAAGAGACTACACAAATTATTGTGAATTAAAATGTGTTGCAAATTTTCATGAATTTTAATTTTTCTAAGGATTTCATTGGGGGGAAGATTCAATACTTCCCCATTATACTTATAAAATTATTGATTACCATTAAGATCCTCTGGTTTGAGGTTATAATTCTAGATTCCTTGGGCCTTTGTGCATGAATTATTGAGTTGGCCAAATTTCCTATAAGAAGAAAAAATTTATTTATCCCTTTCAAAAAAAAATATGGTTCGAGGAACCTATGGAAGACCTAAGCTGAATGGAAATGGGAAGATTCTAATCCATTACAACTAACACACAAAGTCTAGCCAAAATTATTCTTTTACATGAGAGGGTGATAGGGTGAATAGACACAATCATACCAAAAATTTATATAATGATTCTTAGAATTGAGTCATCCCATAATGTATGAGGGAGGCTAGGGAGATCCCTCCATAGAGGGATATGATCAAATTTAAATTCTAAGGAGGACTATTTTGATCTCCAGGGTTAAAGTATGAGGATTACCTTTCCCATCAACCATGGGACTTCATTGAGTATTTTCATACAATTATTCATAAACACAAAAGAAAACAATAAGCACTCATTATGAGAGAAATAATTTTAACTCCTTATACCCCAATCCATTTCTTCTTAATCTAATTCATGATTGATTCAACATCGTGCCTTTTTCAATGAATTTCCCAACTAGGGAATTACTATATTTCTCTTTGGAATCATCTAAGATATTAGAAAGAACATACATAAATAAATTCATACGCATCTAAACACTGGTCAAGTGATTACAATTACATCTTAGAGGTTCCTTAATGTTCTTAGAGTATCCCTTTGAAATTTCCATCCCATCAACATAAGGGAGATAACTTCTAAGGACTTTATAATGATTTATTATACCAATTGTAAATAAAGTGGTTAGAGGATATTTAAAATTATAAATGCATGTATTAACTAATAAATTATCCTCCCACCAAATTTTTTAGAGGGAAATTTAATCCAAACATTAAAAATTAAAATGGGTATAAAGGACTCCCATTTATGCACCAATTGAATGAATCAAGATCATGCATAGGATCAGTCAATGTGTGTATGTTCATCCCCATCCCAAGACTCTAGTCAATCACTATTAGTTTAGCATCATAAAATAACCTACCAAGTATTTCATTGTAATTAATAAAATTCTAAAACCTAGGTGCCCAAATAGTCTTAATAGAACTTGCAGGTCTAAAATGATCCCAACCCTTTAAAATAAATTCCATAAAAATCACATAAGATTGGACTGTATCAAGATCCTCTATGATCCATGAGAGTTTCCTTTGACAACCTCAGGGGAATTTTCCTTCCTCTTATACTGGTGCCAATATCCACATTTTTCCTTTCCAATTTTAGTTTTTTGGCTTCTAACCATTTCTCTTCATGAGTTAGATGAGTTCCCTTGATAACACTAGAGTTACTATGTCCATTTAGGTGGATATTGATATTGATAGAAAAGATATGACTAAAATGCAATCCCAACTAGCTATTGAGCACTTAGGATTTTTTGGCCTTCATATTAGGGGAAGGAGGCCTGATGGACTTCCTAGGGGAGCCTAGTGATTTATTTCTAGCCAATTCTTTTTGCCTAGGGTTTCAAAGAATTAAAGGGGGACCTAGATTCTTGGATAAAATCATTTTTCCTTTCCTAGTTGGTTAATCATATCCTTTACTATTTTTTACTTAAAAACCATAGTTTCACCACATATATCCTTAATTATTCAAATTTTCATATTTCTCACTTAATTTTAGGATGAAAATTTCAATTTTTCATGAAAAATATCTTTTTTTCATAGTTGCATTTCTCATACATGCATCATAGTTTTAAAAAAGTGTACATTTGATGACACGAGGATGTGAAATCAATCCTCTACATATTGTTTTAGTATCCTACAAATTTTTCAAAGTTATAATTTCTATTCAATGGGAGCATATTTTTCATTTTTTCATATATTCTTCTCTAGTGCATATATACCCTTGACACATGATGTGTATTGTTAATATAATTCCAACTTCTTATATTTTCAACATCTTGTTTGATTCTAGTTTCTAGTACTGCTGGTTTTAATATTATAAAAATATAAACAAAATTATATATTTCAAAATGTAAAAACATTTAAACTATTTTAAAAAATACAAATTATGATATGATCATGATTATCAATCTAGTTTACATATTTTTAAAATTTTATTTATCTCATGATTAGTAGATAATATATTATTTATATATCACACATGCATTTCAATAGTATTTTTTATTATTGTTTAGGACATACAAATGTTTTTAAGGAATAAGATGTTGGACTTACCTCTACCCAATAGCCTTGTTAAGTTGGGGGCATATTATCCATAGGTGATAGTATGAAGGTTTTATTATCCTATGAATACTATATTACTAAGATTTTTACTATTTACAAAAGCCTTGCTAACATTTATATCTTTCATAATCTACATGAATATACTATTTTCTAGGATATGATCACATTACATATGCATATTTTATAACACCTTTACAATTATATGTTCCATTGATGTTATATGATTATACATAGTATATTACATTTTGTTTATCTATTGTGTTGGCCCTTGGCCCTTATGTGAAAAAACTTGATTAGTGCATTTTTATGAGATCTTGTATGTTGTGTGAAAAAATTGAACATGTACATTACTTTTGGCCCTCGGCCCTATGTTATGTGTGACCTTTGAATATGTCCCTTATATGTGGTTGTCGGCCTTATTGTTTGACATTTCTATCATTGTGTTTATTTTCTATGTGCTTGTTAAGCTTATTGAGTCTAATAAGTGCCATGATACTATCATGTACTACTAATTTAATTCACTAATTATACATTCTAATTATATGAGCTTCATTGATACATTCTATAGGCCTTCCCTCATGAGTTACATACAAAATTTTAAATTTTATTATGCTAATATACTTTTTACATATGCTACATTTTTAAATGTTGATATATTTACTACATGTTTCAATTAAATTTTATTTTGAGATGAGTGAATTTTAAGATAAATTAACTAACCTATAAATGGGGTCATTTAATTGGGGTTCTCATGCATGATATAATCCTTTTCAAATCAAAAAAATATTTTTGGCATAAGTAAAATTTCAAAAGTTGTAAATGTTTCAAAATTCAGTAGTGAAACATATTATGGGGGCATATGCCATGAATATGCACTCATAAATTAATATGAAAGATCAAATTCACATAATTCACAATCATAATCTACATATAATTCCAAGTTCTAAAGTTACAATGTGGGAATGATATAGATTCATGTCACATTTTTCAATTCAATTTTGCTAGCGACAAATATGGTAGGAGTATGGATGTACTCCATTCTATTTTTGTCATATATCTCTAAACACATTTTTAATTCAATATATAAGGAATATATAATGGTTGATTTAGTTTAGGTATATAATGTATAACTTGGATATTACTACACACTCCAACATTATGTGTGTGAATTCATTTTGGATTTAACCCTTTTTTATGTCTTAGGGTAACAAAGACCAGTGACGGTGAATTGAGGTTCCAAAATCCATAAATGAGTGTTATTTATATTCTACAAGTGAAAATTCAATTTAAGGTTTGATCACCCTCAATCTTCTCTAATTGTTTTGATAAGGATCTGTCTTCTTAAAATTATTTATGAGGAGGCAGTAATCCTCAAATGGTTTGAGGAAACATCATATTCAAAAAATGTCATGAAGATTAACATCAGTCTTACACATATAGGTGTATTCCTTACATATTATTATTTAAAATTCAAATATTCAAATTTGAATCAATTTCATAAGGTTTAAGTAGGTTTCAAATTTCAAATTTAAGCTTTTCAAATTTTAGTTTATAAAATAATAAAATAACTATTTCATGTGTTTTTTAGGGTTTTCCCAAAGCATATGGTTCCTTACATGATTTAGGTACTTTATCAAATATAAAGTGTGTCTTACATACTAAATTATAACTTTACTTTAATCTATAAATTTAATTTATAGACTAAGGGGGGAGGGTAGGAATGTATTAACCTACATCTGGTCACGAATACTTGATCTTGTCAGTTTTACCCCTTTTTCTTTAATTAATTTGTGCAAGTAATTAATACATATATTTCCACCTTCACCCTATAAAAATAACATGGGAGAATATATTTATATAATAATATTATCACTTGTTTCATATAGAAATTTTCTATTTAAAAAAAAAACATTATCCGTATGTATGCCTTAACCCAAATCCAAAAGCTAGCACTTTTCCCTAGGGGAAAAATCCCAATAGGTTTAATTATGTTAAACATATTTTTCCCTATCTAACATTTATGTGATTCTCCCACTAATGGCCAGATTTAAAAATTAAACCCTCCCTTAGGTCCTAATTATTTTTTTAGGCTTCCTAGCATGTGGTCATCCCTTTTGAATTTTTATAAAGGCACATTCAAGTCACTTATTACTACAATTGGAAATTACAATACATAGGCTTATTTACACAAGTGCACACTAATAGAAAGCTCACTATACTTCCAAATTTAGATTTTAATCATCTCAAGTTGTCCTTAGTTAAGTTACAAGCCTATTTTATTTATTTCTTAACAAAACATGATCAATAATTTAAGTTTATTCTATATGCATTCATATAACCAAAGGAGCATAATTGGACAAAGAACTCTAGGTGGGTGAATTATTTTGGTCTTGATTTACATCCTTGGAATATTGGATATTTAGGCAACATTTAGTCATTGTGGGGGTGATTGGGGTCAGATTAGCCCAACTAAACTCTTCATTTTATTATTTTTGGGCCTTTCAACCATTACATATCCTATTAGGGATTAAAACTTTAAGAATCTATCCATAGGCCTTACACACACTTCTGAAGGAAAAATTAGTGAATACAAACCTAATTATATCTATCACATGTGATCATGTCATAATTTATAATTTTATTTCAAAGGAAAAAATAATTAATAGGAATAATATTTCTAAACATTACTATCCATACTCAACATTTCTATCTTTGCATAGCCTCAAATCCAACTTTTGGGTAATTTTTAAGTTTTCTCCTATTTAGTTTTTTCTATACTCTAGTAATCTACATAGTCAATCAAATGAACAAATATAAAAAGGTTTACATTTACATTCCATATTTATAATTATCTAAAATCATTTCATGTTATTTAATTCAATTATTTTCCTTTATTTTGATTGTCTAAAGTGCATTTAAACCACTCTATTTTATTATATTCCATTAATAAAAATTAGGGTTAATTACCAAAATTTAATAAATTTAAGATAAAATAGGAATATAAATAAACTATTATAATCAAGATAAAAAAATAATTTCACTATAGAACATATAATGATCTTAGACCTGTACTATTAGTAACTTTTTTATATAAATATGAAAGAAAGGCACTTTAACAAGTTCTACATGACTACCCATAAAAATTCATATGGGATTACTCATATATGCTAGTAATTTATGCCAAAATTGCACTAAATAATATTTTAATTTATCTAGATGCCAAGATAGTACAATAAAATAATTGTAAAATGCATCCCAAAGTTACTTATTGGTAAAATAATAAATAGAAAGATTGTTAGATGCAAGATTTATTCAATCCATTGATTATATTTAGTGGGTTTCTAATATAGTACTAGTTTTAAAACCTAATGGGTAGATTTGGTACTCTATATATTATCAAGACAAAAAATCTTGTCCTAAAGATAACATTCCATTGTAAAAAATTGATATGATTGTTGAATCTATAACTAGTTATGAGATGATATCATTCATGGATGGGTTCTCAAGATATGACCAAATCAAAATCAATTTAAAAGATCAGGAAAAAGATTAATTCACTACACAATGGGGAACATTTTTTATGTGTCATTAACTTTATACTTAAAAATTGTGGTATTACTTATCAGTGAGCCATGACCCATATATTTCATGATTATATACATAAAATTGTGGAGGTCTATGTGGACAACCTAATTTCAAAATCAAAACAATGATAGGACCATGCTCTAAATTTGAATTTTTTTGCAACGATTATGAAAATACTAGGTGCACTTAAACCCAAACAAGTTTGTATTTTAGGTATCTTCAATGAAATTATTAGGCTACATCATATCTCAATGAGGCATTGAGATATATACCAAAAAGTTCAAAGATATTTTAAACATGCCTATACCAAAAGGCCTATCAAAAATATGATTTTTACAAGAAAAAAAGAAATCAATTAATATTTTATGGCCCAATTAGATGATACTATGAAACCTTTCACATAATTAGTAATTAAATATGAAAATTTACAATTGAATGCAAAAAATTTATATAATTTTGATGCAATCAAATAATATTTACTTAACCAACCTATTCTCATGTGTCTAACACTAGATTGACATTTAATATTATACATATTGGCTACATATAATTACTTAGGTGATTTATTGCCATAATATGATACCAAACATAGAGAGTGGGCCATGTATTACATCAGACATACACTTGTTGACTATGAGAAATTTTTTAATACTATGGTAAAGTTATGCCTAATTATTTTTTTTGCTACACATAAATTATGGTGCTACATGATCAAAAATGAGGCACAAGTTATCACAAAAGTTGAGCCACTAAAGTTCCTTATGTCAAAAATAGAATTAAAAAGATGTATAGATAAATGGATTATGTTACTCATAGAATTCAATCTAAAATTTTCATCTAAAAAGTTTCTAAAAGGAAAATTTATCACATACCAACTAGTCATAACTCTCCTAATAGTCACATTAACAATCAATGATGATTTTTTTAGAGGAATTTACTTCATATCACATAGATTATGATATTTTTACCATGTAATTTTTTGGATCTCAATGTGGCATAGGCACTAGGGCTGGTATACTATTCATTACACCTTAGGGTAAACCCATGCCATTCATATATCATTGTTACTTTTCATGTAAAAATAAAATAGGAGAATATGAGGCATTCATAATTGGGTTATTTACAATAGAAATCTTATGGATAAAATCACTAGTGTATGGAGATTCTAAAATATTATTTAGTAAATATTTAGACATATAATAAATAAAGAGATAAAATCTAATCCCATACCAATAAATGATATATTGATTAAAAAATTATTTTGATTCTTTCTCAATACAAAGCATACCTCAAAAATACAATCGACGTGCTAATTCTAAGGATAACACATATTTATTAATTTACATTGAAATCAATGATGATCATGTAATACTTACTATTTGATAACTACAACATCCATCAGTATATATATAAAAATTAGAGGCTCTTAAGGTCCTATTAGTTACTTGTGGAATTAATTCAGAATGATATAGTGATATTGATTCAACTTTTAAGGTTTTATGGAATTTAAGTCCTTGGTTATTAAAGGGTTTGAGTATAATAAATTAGTGTATAAAATATTCAACAAATACATCCATTTATTTTTGAAATAACTAATCTAATATTATATTTATAATAATATCAATGAATAACACAAATGAATATTTAGCTAGAAACTACTTGAGATGAAGAATTTATAAGCTGAAAATTGGTAAAAGATCTGGTCTAAGTGTCCCAAATAGGATTTAGGTGTTATAAAACCTCTTAGACAATAGTTACATACCTTATAAATTATCACTATGGTGATAGTGTCTAATTTAGTGCTGATTTATTCTATGTATAATTGATATATACTTCTGAGAACACCTGTGTCTGAGTATGCCAAGCCTGTTCTTATGTGGACAAACCCTAATTTTTTGTTTATGACTTTTTTTTGACTAATTTTATACAAAAACCCTAGATATCCATGTTATTATGAAATTTTATTAGAATAAGTATCAAATGTATGGTTTTAGTTAAGAGGCTAGACATCCTCAGCACCCCATTGTGATAAGAGTTGCCTATGTACGAATACTCCAAGGAGGAATCAAGATTGATGTAGTTCTCCCCACCTAAGTGCTAGTGCAAGTGTAAGTGAAAGTGATGCTAGTATTAATGTTAGTTTTATTTCTTTGAGTGAGGCTTGAGATTATAAATCTATGTATCTAAGCATGGGAAGGTTGTAGATATTTGTATGCAAAAGTAGGGAATAATAAGGATTAATAACCTTGATTGGGCACAACTATTTTTGATCTTATCTATGTGTATTTGCATCTGATTTTCATCTAATGAATAAAGGGATAAAATTCATGTATATACATTGATTTGGTGATTTTTCAAGGTTTGAAATAGGTTTAATCCAACCTTATGTGTTATAGGAATTTAAAATATATCCACTAGGGATAAAAAGAGGGTAAATGACAATAACACCAAACTAGGACACTATTATTATGGTGATAGTGTCTAGTTATGTCACTAATGTCTAAGTGGTAGAACCTAATGTACTAGTATCCTAGATACCTAATGGAGGGTCTAAGGCTGATTTTGAGTGATTTATAGATATATGTGGCCCACATGAAAGTTGGATAAGTGTCTAAATAGTCCTTAAGATAGGTCTAGGGATAATTTAGGGATGGGTGGTCTCAAGTAACACTCTTGGCACTCAAGTGACATTTTAGATGACTATAAATACAGATAAATTTTTATACATAGTATTTATCCTATAAAATACTACATGTAATGATAAATTTAAACTACAAATGGAAGAAATTCATTATATATTAATTGGAGGATATTTATTCATAAATACTTTATAGGTATAATTAATTTAATGACTTATCCATGATGAATCTAAAATTGATTTACTCAAAGTAGATGAAAATGAATGCGAGGGATATTTTAGTAGAAACATAATGTCTAATATATACCTAAGATAAGGGTAATATTGGTATAATGTTAATAAAATTATAATTTATGAATAAAATTTTATAATCATATTAATCTAAATCATGATCCTCCACAATAATTACAAACTATTGTTTCACCATGGCTGTTATCTTTTTGGGAATTCGACTTGATCGGAAAGATATATCTAGAATCATTAGAGGGCCACAAATTAATTTTTATAGATTCATAATATTTTTAATATGGGTATAATTCATACCATTAAAATTAAATATAGGGTAAGACATGTGTATATTATTAATTATGAATATCATCTCATGATTGGAGTAACGTCAACCGTTATCATAGATAATGGGTCCATATTCAAGAATAAAATATAAGGAGATTTTGTACCAAATATAGGATTCGTATTAGATTTTATACACCATATTATCCATAAGCCAATGGATAATTATAATTAATAAATAAAACACTTTCAAATATATTAAGTAAAATAATCTCCAAAAATGGTTTAGATTGGCACAATAAAATTATTTATGCACTTTGGGCCTATTTCACAAGTCTCAAACACAAACTAATGATACAACTTAATATATTGTTTATGGAATGGAAACATTTTTAACTTTAGAGTTGGAGATAGATACTTTGTGTGTTTATTTTAAATACATATTTATATATAATGAATATCGAGAGAAGTAATTAAATGAACTAGATACAATAGATCACAAACACATACAAACTATTGATAATATTAAAGTTTTTAAATATCATATAAAAATATAAAATGGATAGAAATTTCCCAATAATTATTTTAAAATTATAGACTTATTACTAAAATAAAATTAAAAAAACACTAATTCAAATAAATATAACACAATAAAACTTAAGCCAAATTGGTTGGGTTGAATTGTGGTTATAAAGAATGTAGGTACATGATCCTATCAATTAGATACATTCTAAGGGGAACATGTGAGGAACCCTATGAACATCATGAATTTGTGTTGATATTACCCATGATTTTAAATATTAAAAAATAAAAAATAATAAAATAATTAGAAAATGCAAAAACATTCAAATAATCCAAAAATCTAAAATCAAGACCTAAACATGACATGATTACTAGTTTACACTATTTGCATATGTTATTTATCACATGTTTGGTATATGGAATATTTTTTACATACACACATGCATTTCATAGTATTTGAGTGTTATGTAGGATATGCATGTTACACATGGACATATAGATGTTGGGTTTCCCTGTACCTAGTGGCCATGTCAATAATGGGGGCATATTGTTGTATAGGATTCACTATTACATGTTATATATTAATATGATCTTTATAAGATTTATATATACCTATATTTATTATGCATGCCTTACTTTTTACTCATTTAGTAAATGATGATACATGATATGCCATTATATTATGATGTGGCATTGATATATGGATAATGTAGACTACTTCCTTGTTATATGTTCCATTGATGATGATAGGATACTTTGTGTTTGAATATTACGTGTGGTCCTTGGAATTATTTGATGTGACATCCTTTATTTTGATTATTTATGACATTTTTAATATCCCCTTTTGTGTGGACCTTAGCCTTTTTTATTGTGAAATTTTATGTCTCGTGTATGTGGCTCTTAGATTCATGTGTCTTTTTTAACCTATTTTTGTTAAAATAAATATAAATTGTATTTGAATATAGGTGTAAAAATATGGAATATTAGGATGATAAAGATGTAAAATAATCCATAATTTTTATTTTTATAAATATTAAATGTAAAAATTTGATATGTTTTAAAAATACTAAGAAGAGATATACATAGCTTGCACATAGATTTATGTTGATTATTATGAATGTGTGAAAATGGAAATCAATGATTAAAGTGGATATATATGTTCATGATTTGATATATTCAAAAATTACTTATACATGGGTCTAATATAAGTAAATTACAATGCAATAATCACAATTTGATTGACTACAAACTTATCCTAGCTGATTATGTTGATGGAAATCAAGCCCACATAGATATCTCACCTAGAGTGAATTTGAAATTGTGATCCTTTGAATATATGTATGAATATATAAAATGGATCTGATACTTGATAGTGATAGCTCTTTACTTGCCTTGGAATGTTATTTACATGGCTTATGGTTGCTCTTATGAGTGATCTTTAACTTGGGAAAATTAGAGAATATTTGTTTGATGTGAAATAGTATGTAAGCTTTAGAAAAGTGAATATAAAGTGAGATAAATGAATGATATTAGATGTGTATTAATTTGTGAATATTTTTATAATTTAATTTATTCAACCTTTTGAATAATGTAGGAAACTTAGAAGAATTTTTTGAATTTTAGAAACTAGACATTATTTAGCATGAGATGTGGTTGACCTAGGTGGATTAGAGCACAATGTGCTCCTATATGCCTAGTTTTAACTCATCTTGAAGGAATCCTAAATTAGATATAGTTTTAAGGTTATTTTAGATAGCTTGATAATTTGACATTAGAATTTGTGTGCATTAATAATGGAAAACAAGAGGGTCAAGCCTACATATAGATAAATGTCTTAAAAGAATGATAAATAAGAGTCAATTATTTATATGTGAATGAGATGTAGAAGGATTGATGGAGTGGTTTGGTTGTGCCTATCCCTACCCAAGTTTGAATCTCAGAGGGTATTTATAGTCTGAATGTGGCTATCCTAATGGTTTCAATGTGATCAAAGTATTAATGGTTTTATAGTTCTCTTGGGGACATGACCCTCTATTTTTTCCCTATAACCAGTTATAGCTCTAGTAAAAAGCTAAGTACCGATCTAAAAAAAGATTCATGTATTTGTATGCAAGTCATGTGGCTTATAATGTGTCAAGAATTAACATTTTAAATTTATTATGACCATATTTATGTATCTAAATTTTAAACCCCCTTTATTCTAGCAATGAAATTTATAGAGTAAAGGAGAAATAATTGAACTTGAGTGTGTAAAACACACTTTCTATTTGAGAAGATACTTCAATTGTGTAGGGTACTCAATTTATAAAACCATGAAATAGTTCATTAAGAATTCATTAGTGCATTTTAAAATTTGATAAATCTAGCTTTGAAAATTGAAAAATAGAAAAGAGAGTAAGGAAGGAGTACACTTATATATAGGTGAAAACAATTTTTACATATAACCTATAATTAATGATGGAGAGCTATGCCCCATTGTTGAAACACTTGTAAAATTTGAACTAATGGTGAATAGATAATAATAAATTCCTAATTTAGACTAAATAATCAAAATATAGAGTTATAAATGTAAATTATTCCAACCTTAATGAATGATTAATAGTCCACAATGTACTAATCCATACAAGTAGAACCACCATGGGATCACTAGACTTGATTCCAAGGATATTAAGTGTCAATAGAATTGAATTTACATCACTTGCATAGGTATAATCACACTACCATAGATAGATATATATTCTCTTTTACATGATAGAAAGAGAATGAAAATTTCCCCATCATGACTGAATTTCTTATAGACTTGCATTGAAATTAATATTTTACCATTGAATCTTTTAACTTTAAACTTTGAAAATGTGTATGAAATATTATCATGCCTTTTTACAATGTTGAAATTTTGATATTTAAAAAAATATATATTTTTAACTTTGAATCTTGAGACTTTGAATAAGTATGAGCATTTTAGACACTCCATTTTTATCACCTCCATGTCCAAATTTCAATTATAATGACTTTATGTAATAATGCATGAATTTAACTAGAAATTATCAATTATTCCAAATAATCCACAAATTATTGATTTGGTTCTGAATCATGATGACACATCCATAACTAGGGGAAATAACTATAATACAACATTATAATTGTTAACAATGTCTCCAATCAAGTTGACACTTTTCAAATGTTGTCTTAGGATAATTAAATGAAATGTTTGATTGATAAACAACTTTGTAAAAAATCATATTAATTACCATGGCTAAATAACCCTTGTTAATTAGGTCTAACCCTCATCTAATTGGATATTCCATAGCTTTTTGGAATTTTATATTTTATAAAATTCAAAATTAAATTATTGCCTTACCAAATATGACACTGTTAAGGTAAGTGTGCAAGTAAAAGGTATGACATGCTGTTACACACTCAACCTATTCTTACATACCTCTTACACATGACATATTCATAATTTTAAACTCTTACATACTCCATGCTTCCATTAATGGATTTTATTAAAAATTCACTCTCCAATAGTTATGATAATGAGGGTTCATCCTAAGCCATTAATCCTCATCTTAGATCAATGGTCCACATTAACTAGACAAATATATAAATAAAAGGGGGTCACTGACTCCAACAATATTTTTGTGCTAAAATTCATTTAACAAAAATACAATAAAATATTCATAAATTTATCATCAAATAACACATAACACAAGGGGAGAGGATGCCATACTAGCTCTATGACATTGTAAAAGACCTCAATCTCTATTTATGGTCCAATCAACACTTGTATTCTTGTAAGAGAGAGACATATAAAGGAGAAGGTAAAATTTTGATGTTTATCTTATATTATTCTTATTTATAATATTTATTTATATTTCCCAATTTGAGGACATGTGTTTGGGTCCTAGGTTGTATGCATTTCATTTTTATTTCATACTGAGAAGAAATAAATTCCCTTGTAATTGTGTGTTTACATATGGCATCCTTTGTGGGAGTGTTTTGGGATGGAGGAGGTGTAAGTTGATAAGTATTTAAAATGGGATTAGCTTGGTTTGGATAAATAGGTGTATTTGGATTGAAATATGTCAGAATAATTAACCTTTGGCCTAAGATAGTAGGGTTTTTCATCCTATAAGCATGATTGTATTATTGATAGCGTACTTGTTGACTTTCATTGGGAATTGGATTAGAAATGTGTTTTTGACTTGGAGTAATCTATTTTCAGTATGAAGGAATTTACTACTAATAAATAGGGATTTATCATAAAGGGACTTGTTGATTGGTAGGAATTTATTATTGACTAGAAAGGACTGATTGTGGGTTAATATGGAATTAGTTTTTGGGTAAAAAGAGACTTATTTGGGGTTGGTCAAAACTTGTTATGGTGAAGGATTTAAAACCTATTATTGATTGGAATGGACATGTTAGGAACTGGAAGGGACTTGTTGGGAATTAGAAAGGACTTATTATGAACTAGAAGGGTATTTTTGTGAATTATAAGGGATTTATTGTTAACTATATGTGAATTGGAGGGGATGAATTATGGATTAATAAGGGATTGTTAGGAAATGGATGGGACTTGTTATGGTTTGTAAGGGACTTGATGCAGATAAGGGAATACTTATTGTGTATTTTTTATGGCTTGTTGAAATGGATCCAATAGAGGTGTTTGCTTAGGATTTATTAATGGATCTAATATTTATGGAGGATTAGATAAAGTATCTTGTTGTTTTCATTCAAGGGGTGTATTTTGATCCATAAATAAGGGATTGTTAAATTAAGTAATATATAGATATAAACCTAAAGAATATAAAATCTTACTAGTCTATTGTAACTTAGAAATGATGAGTTGGTTATGTTGGGAGAGGTGTACAAGTTTCCCTTTTCATTTGTTAGAAAATTCTAGGTTTTGACTAGATATTTTTACAAGGGATTGTTCATGAGTATAATTTGAATTTGGGGTTATTTCCTCTATGCAAACATAGATATGTACTTCCTCTATTATGAGTAGAACAACCTCATATTTAGGGTGATGTACCTCATCCTTTAGGTTTTCATTATCTCAAAAATATCCAAGTGGATCACAAGGCCACTAATAATCACGAGAAAGGTTTTAAGAAGATCAACTTTGTGTATGTTTAGGTATGTTTAATTGATAATATTCATATTTAATAAAGATAGGATATTCAATTTTATTTGATTTGAATACTTGTATAGTCTTTGGATTATCATTTCAATTTTATTTTCATATTTTTAAAAGTGTATTGAAGTCAATTTGTATTTTTTTATGATATTATATTACTTCTTCATCAACAAAGAATGTTAAAATATACTTGTCAATGTAAATGTCAAAGTAGATTGTTGTTCTCTTTCAAGTTACTTTTCAAATTACACAATGTTGTGGAATGTTAAGTGTATTTTGTAAAATTATGTTTACTTATAAATTAATTTTTGAAAATTTTAACACTTTTTAGACACTCATTTTGACCACTTTTGTGTCTTAACTAGGATTTTGATCAATTTCTAGTAAACGATGGAATTTAAACTTAAAAAATACCTAGATTTCCAAAATTCATCTTCATATGAGATTTAATTACCTAGAAACATTTTAAGGCTTGATTATTGAGGGTATTAATCTATATACATTGATAACCTAGCTTGGATTCAACCCTAGTCAAATTTTGACCTAGTAAATTAACATTCTTGGCCTCTTGATATGTTAATGCAAAACATTTAAAATAATTTCCAAATCCAAAAAGCACTACACAAGATTAATTAAAAATAAAATCTCAATTAACATTCCTAAGTAAAAATTACAAGTTGAATCAATGAATTTCATTTATCAAAAAACCAATTTTTAGACAAATATGAAGTCAAAGTTAAGGGAGCTAATAAAGTGACTTATTAATTCCTAATATCTCAAAATGGTGAGTCACAACCTCAAAATTTTCTAAAGTTAGTTTTCATGGCTCATAAATATCTAAAAATGAGTTTTAAAGGGTTCATGAGTGCTTTGACACAATCCAAGGTTATCCTAACTTAACCTCAGTTATTTTAGACTTTCCAAAGTTAGAGTTAAACCTAACCTCCCTAGGGTTAGAGTTAGTTCTAAGAACTATAAATATAAATGCCATCACTCTACCCAAACAAGATTTTGTGTGTAAGGTTATTCTATAGGAATGCCTTAAAAAATCCATAAAATTAATGTTATAATGCTAATTTTCTACCATTATTCACACCAATCCAAGATAAGCCTAACAAAGCCATAAGTGTCCATTGGAAAAGTGTTACCAACATGGGAAAGCATCAATCAAAGTCTCTAATTACATAGACAAAGTAAGAACACATATTATTCCAACAAGTGGACATCAATTTAAACAAGGGAGGTAAAATTATTGTATGGTTTTATATTTATTTTGTGTTTTTGTCATTATGTTATGCTCTCCCTAGTTCTTATTCAACAATGTTTAGTTTCATTGTATTGTTATACATGAATTTTTACTTGATTCACTAACAAGGAACTAATCAAAATTTGTGTGCTCTTCATACTCTTAAGATACATAATGGCACACCCAATGTGATCACACATCCCACATGGCCAAGATGAATTATGTGTAACTTTTATATTTATTAAAAAGAGAAATTAATTCTTCAAGTTTAGAGTTTTGTGCTTAAAATTCCTAGCATTTTATTCAGTCTATAATTAGAAAATTCACCCTCTATGATTATAAATTCATTTTTTTGTCCATTATTTTTTATACTTTACTCTAGAAACACAATGAATTTTAAATAATTACTTCAACCTATGTAATGGTGACATGAAAAAAATGAAATGGTTATATTGACCCTGTCATTCATCAACTTTGATAGATATATTTTTAAGTGATTTCTATGACTTTGCCATATTTTAACCTATAAATTATGACTTTGACTTTAATAATAGATGAATTCACCAATTTTTAACAATAAATTCACCAAAATATTATTTCTATCCATTTGTGCCATAGGAAAACATTAACTTCACTAGAATTCGTAACTTCGCTCTATAACATAATTAGTGACTTTGCTATGTGTTTTTCAGAACCTGAGAGCTAAAAATGGAATGTTATTTATTTATATAATTTTTTTCCCAAGTAAATGATAACCCAATAACATGTTTTGAGGAACCAAGTTGGAGAAATAGAGGCCTAAACACTTCTAAGTCTCATACACACTTTCAATATAGTGCTTAAAATTAACCTAACCAAACTTGTATTTTTGCATTTCAAGTTTTTAAAAGAGAAAACAAGGACAAGGTATCAAAACTTCATTCACATTTGATTTTTTTCCTTTAAAAAACATCCAATTTAATTTAGAAATATTAAGAGCTTTACTCTTTTTGTTTATTCTTTATTTATTAGCTAGTTTAAAAGTTCCTAATTTAATTGTTTATTTGTGGAAAACCAAAAAATTTGCATGTATGCTCTCCTTTGTCCCCTATAGGAAACTTAGGTGACCAAAAGTGCCTTTTATATTTCCTTGTTTTTTAATCTTATAATGTAAATAATGTCATGTATGCTCTCCCCAAACTTTGAATGACTTGGGTGACCTAGAAATGACCTCTAAAGTCTTTCCAATTTTCATTTATTTATTTTCTTATGTTGGCTTGTGAGAAAGAGTTCATCACCTCCTCATAATTTATTTAAGATTGTGTTAACCCATTGTTTCATCTCAAAATGTATTAACAACCCCAATCCATGATGGGGTATATAAATTGAGCATGTGATACTAGTATTTCTAGGGGATGAGTAGCTATCCTTCCAATCCTAATGAAAACCTATATTAGTTTACACTAAAAATTAGACTTCACTAAGTAGTACATATCTAAAATAATTATGTAAAGGAGTAGACCTTTTCATAGTAAGTTAGTGATTTTTAATCTAATTGAAGTGATGCACCCTTGTGTTATCCATATTTGGTATAATTTAATGTATTTTAAAACTTGTAAATTTTAGTCAACCCCACTTGCTATTGTGGTATTAATTTTTACCCTCAGAGGGGGTTATTTAGGATCCCTCCAATTAAGCCACAAAATTGGAACAACCCCAAGATGTGGGTATATTTTTATGGGGTTGTATCTCTAGAGAAGGTCAACTTCCTCCTGGTGGATTACCTAGACTAATGCTTCTACTAGGAAAATGGGTAGAGAAGGGGTAAAGGGTTACTAATATATATTAAAAGGTGATGCACCAAATATAAGTGAGAACTCACATAAGCATAAAATAAACACTGATGAAGCATGCGATGATACTAGATCACACAACCTCACAAACTAGCTGATTTTATAAGTGTTTCATAAACTAGGCTCACATGTAATGAATGAGTTAAAAAGAAATTCTAAGATTCACACTAGTCATACATTAATGTCAAAAAGAGCATGATTTCAGACCTTAAAATAACTTGAAAACACCTAATAATAGGAAATAAATAAAGACAATGGACATGGAAGAAACTCCTTCACAAAGCCATCATGCACAATCTTGCTAAACATAATTTAGAGGTAAGAGATAGATAAATAAAGTCTTTATTGCTTCAAGAGGTCTTTCATACAAATTTCGATAGGGATTATCCTTATCAAATGAGGGTATCTTTCTCTTCAAAAATGAGAGAGTGAAAATCTTCTTTCAAAATTGAGAGTCTCCTTTTTTTCATTAGGAAGAAAATGGGAGATATAGGAGAAAAGGTGAAAATGAGAGAGGAGAGAAGCAAGTAGATGAAAATGAATAAATGAGATACAACCACATTCTAAGAATTCTCAACCATATTTAGATAAATTAGGACTAATCCTTCCTTATAAAATTAACCTTTACTATCTCAAAATAATCTTTAAATTCCCTCATTGGATGAGAAACATATTAGAAGATAAAAATTTATTGTTGACGATGATGAGTTGTGATCTACTAAGAAGGAAGAACCTCCAAAGACTCTAAAAATTCATTTAATGAACTACCTTCACTCTCCAACCACTAGATATCTCTCTTGGATTTATATGCTATCCTCCACTTTCCTTCATTATAAAGACTAAATCCTCATATCAATGGACCTTACTAAGCCATGACTATGTTTGTTTTATGTAGCTACATGGAACCTACTAAAAGTGGATGATATGACTATGTCAAAAGATAAGAAACTCCTTTCATAATCATAACTATACCCCTATTTCAAACACTAAACATAGGTATACTATAGATGAAAACCAATACCATTTATTATTTTCCATATATTAATAATGTCAATGAAGATCCATTAGGGTATTTAGTCTCATGATCATGAACAAGACTCAAAACTTCTTTGTGGCATTGTATCACCAACTCCCTAAGCTTGAAGATATGTTGGCCTTTTAAGATACTTTAGGTGAATGTTTGTTGAGGTGGACAAATAGGATTTAATGGTAGCATCAAATTTGAAATATCTACTCTGGTTCAGTTTGAATCATGATTCAATCTTGGCTCTATGCATTCCCCTGTCTGGGTTTATAAATCCTTTGATCCAACATGTTTGACTTTGTGTAATCCCTTTCCATGTATTTATTTCATTTTAAAACTTGTCTATTTTTTCCTTAAATATGTGTCTTCATCTCATGGCCCTTGGAAATTTGATCCCATTTTATCCATTGATATTCTCAAGAGTCTCTTGGCTTTGACCTTTATTGTTGGTTGTTGATTTATGCTCTAAATTCAAGATGGTAATACTTGGCATCCCTAAATTAATCTTGAACTTTGAATTTTAATAATATGACACTTGTCATCCCCATGTTAATCTTGTGGACCCTACTATCAGTCTCCATTTGATTAATGTGATTACACCACATGACATTCTCATGTGTAATCTAGGCTCATTAACTTGTTGACCTTAATCACATCATTGATATGTTCTTGCATAGTTAAACATGATCCGTAGAAATTTCATTTGATAGATGAAATGCAAACCATTGCTATCCATCTCACAATATAATTGAACATGAGCTAATGATCTACTTTTAACTCACTATAATCGATACACTTGGTACCTTTGTGATTATCCTTGAGATCCTCTGATGTTTTAACCTTGAGCTCACTATTGATATTTAACTACATGATTAAATGTGTACCATATATCTTTAATCTTTTTGAACTCATGAGATTACTTATATACCATTAATTATTGATCTAATTACATGAGATTCTGACATTTAGCAACCCTACATTCAATCTAAGGATCCTTTAAAGATTTTGAACCTAAATGACTACTTCCCATGGTTTTAATTTAACATCTTCTAACAAATCCCTTGATATTATATCATTTTGAAGGCATATACTTGTCTTAAACCTATGGACTCTTTTGTAAATGAACCAAGTAGATCACGATTGATTTAGACCTTTGATGGTCACTAATTCTAAACTTATCGCATTATCTGTGAAATCCAATTCCATTATTAGTTTTCTATATAGTTACACTCTTTGAGTAAAGACAAATGAACCAAAACCTTGAAGGGGGTAATTCCTTCCCTTTATCCTTAAATTATGGATATAGATGAAGATTGCTAAGGATTATAGGAAAAATATTCATATGTGGGTCAATTTTGGCCAACATTTACGATAGAATATCTTTCCAAATGTCGAGTGCTTCATACTCTAAATTAATATCACATATAAATTCTTGAGAAATAGAAGGGATTAAAAATTTGACCTACACTTATTCTTCAATTTTTGGATTAACACTTAATTCATTTTGAGCATTAGTATATTGGTGGAAAATTTGGTACAAGCTATGCACGCCTTGTCATTTTTAGGGATAAGACGTGCACTTTGTGTTATTTCTATTTTCTTTTATTTACATGTGTGTTTTGGGCCTAAAATAGTTTCTTTATTTGTCAAATAAAAAAAAGTCAAAACTTATATGTGTTTTCACATCACTTTGATGTAACAGGTATTACTCTACCCATTTTGTTTTACACATTTACCTTAGAGTTTTATTTGAAAACCATCTGTGCATCACTTGTTTAATGGGGAATTATTAGGCTATCCACTTTATTTCAAACATTTGCCTTTGATTTTTGTCCAAAACCATTGTAATACCATTTTTAAGGAGCTTTGTTATGCTGCCCAAAATTTTCCAAAACACTTATCACATTTTGAAACCAAGTTCCAAAATAGTTGATACCTTTTATTTCAAAATGTGTGGTTACACTGCCCATGTTGGTCTAGCCTATTTGCTTAGAAAATTTGAGTCTTTTTCATTAAATTTGAAATTCAATATTTCAAAGTAAAAATCCTAACTAATCAAGTTTATGCCAAATCCTCATATAACTTGGTTTAGATGGTCTACCTTTTGAATTTGGATTATGTTACTTGGATTGCTTTCTTATTTGATATAAAGACACCTTACCTATAATTAGTGATTATTTTTTATTGTGTACCTTATTTAAACATATTTTATTCTGAGTGTTGTTGCCATGTGCCTTGTTTAGAGTTTGTTGTTATGAGTTATAAAATGTCATAGTTTCATTGTTAAATAGTATTTTTTGAGCCAACTATCAAGTGTCTTCCAATCTAATTATCTTATCATTAGATTATTTTTTGAGCCATTTACCATGTTTATTCAATCTAATTACCTTAGATTTATATTGTTTTTCAGTTCTAGTTGACCCCTTTATCTCTGAGTCTAACACTATTTTTCATCCTAACAATTATAACCACCTCTGGGTAAATTAATATTATCATTTTGACATAGTTTATATTGTTCTACCTTGTCTATATACATTTTCTACTGATTATAACCTCCTTCGGTCAAAATAGTACCTTATCCATATATTAGTTGCATGTTTTGGTGATACCTTTAACACTAATTATAACCATCTTTGGGCAAATCGATACCTTTGTTAGACTAGTTTCATGTTTTTATTCTACCTTGCCTTAGAACAAGAATATTCATTTTCTCCTTTGGACCTATTTTACATATCTAAAGGTTAATTTTTTCATACCTTAATTGTTTTCCATTTTAGACCTTATATTTTCAAGAGACCTTAGTCATAGATTCAAACATGCCTTGTTATATACATAATAGGGATATTTTTAATTTGGACTATGAGAACTGTTTTGCTAGTGACCCCTTTATCTAAGATCCATATGGTTATGATATATCATATGATATGGATCCATATCCATCTTATAATATTACATATGAAGAATAAATGCATGACCCACTAGTGTAGTATTTGGTGAGTGTACCATCCTATTTAGGCGAATAACAAGAGAAAATAACATAGTACCTCTCTCAAGTGATGCCTATTATTTAAAGAAGCAAACAATAAGAGACATACTATGTGATAGCACCACTATAAAAAAATTATGATCTATACTTATTTGATCAAAATTTATTAGAGAACAAAGAATAAATTCTAGTTAGGGAAGTAAAAGTGGGAGCCAAATTCCAACTAGGTTTCCCACTTGAAAGTCTGAGTAGTTTGATTATAACCCCTAATAATGATCCTCAAAATTAATAGTTTGAATATACATCAACTATTTATAATCAATATTTAGCGTAAATACCTCAACAAAGCCAAAGTTCACTTGTGAAATGGAAAGGTATTATGGAGATCAATTAGATGAGGTAAAATAAGCATAGCAAAATTACCTTAACTTAGATCAAAATTTAAACACAATGGATATTTCAAACATGCTACTTATAGATATATATCCTTTAACAAGGACACAAATATATTATTTGGGATATCAAAATCAAAATATAGACCCCTTTATCTAAGTCACGATGGTTGGATACATGTATAATGTCCCCATTAAGATAAAAAAACTATCATTGAAATGGAAGACCTCATGCAAAACATTGTAGATAACAAGCGAGTGCATTCTAATGTAAACCAAAGTAGGTCTAATATACCACTAATTAAAAAATAATATATTACTCCAACTAATACCATGAGTGGCTTGAAACAATAGGGGATAGATATGTCTATTTTCCAAACACAACAAGAAACCTCCACTCCTCAACTATTTGCTTCCTTAAGTGTGCAAAATGGGAAAACTAGCCAAAAATAACAAACCAACATATTACTTCAACAAGTGTAAAACACTACGCCAACTCAATAGGTGGAAATAAATTTTTATCACAAAAAACATAGACCAATATAACTCAATAATAAAAAATTGTTGCCTAATCCACAATGTGTTTCTATTGGTCAAAAAGTGTTAGCTGGTTAACAACAACAAATGCCAAACCCTTAATAAGTGCTTAACCAACAATAAGTGTCTAAACAACATCAAACTTAAAATGTAAAATAGGTACTAGGTGCTAGGTAATAATTGACTTTCACCAATAGGTATCATAGATATAAGGATGTAATTTAAATCACTTTTAACAATAGGGTTTTAGTTAGCAATGTTTACCCTTTGTACAACATGGTTTGATGAGCAGATAACAAGTTTAAAATACCAACATATCCCGCTTTTCCAGATACCATTTCCATAGCCATAATTTTACAACCAAGGCCATGTATCCAACCCTAGATATAATGTTTTCCAACAATAACGTATTTTTTTATCAATAATATAATCCCAATGCATAAGTATACCTAATCATCTGACCAATTAGATAAACATTTTTTAATATGCCATTCTTTCTTACACTAATCAAAGTAATCCACCTTTTATCATGTAACCCCATAAACAATATGTAATGATAGCCAATTTCCTTTCCCCATAGTTTCAGTAAATGAAGGATGTAATTCAAGCCATTCAGACTAGGAAATAAAAAAGTAGTATAATCTAGATGAAATATGATCATATCGATTTAACATGGATTATATTCAATTACCATTTCCTCTAGGTTATAAGATAAAATGTGACTCCAAAGATAATCTAAAGGAATTATTTATTTGTTTCCAACTAGTGTCATATAGAGACATATATTGATTTTTATCTTTCCAATAAAACTAACTAGAGAATCCTTGGCATGGCTTTTAAAATTGCCAGAGAATTATATACTAGATTTCAATGATCTTTCATAGAAGTTTATAAATAATTTATTGTATAATATCTATAATTATAAAATAGTGGTGGAATTGGGCCAAGAAAAATATAAGAATGGTAAGAGTTTCAATACTTAGTTATAATGATGGAGAGCACTTGCAAGTCAGTTCACTCATAGTTTTCTAGACATGTAACTGGCCATGATATTTACTAAGAGCCTACACAGTTAGATATCTTATCATTTTAAGATGAAATGTTACTATACATTTAAATATTATATTCATAAATGGATATATATTGAAAATTCCCTTGTCAACAAAGGGATCATCAAAATATCTTCTTCCAACCAAATCCAAAACTACTTGTAAGGCTAGTAGAACCAAAACCAAGGCCATAACCAAAATTAGAACCCTATCCAAATTCCAACTTCAATTCTATCCCATATAAATAATAATGAAATACCAAAGGTCTATGATTGAATTAATAATATTGATGGCAACAAGTTCAGTGAATTTCATCATGTACAAATGGTGCAAAAATTGGTTATCCATTTACCTTGACCCATTCAACAACCACAACCTTCATTCATTCAACCTAGATCTCTATAAAACCCACAACCAAAAAATCAAGATAAATTTCAATCCCCTCCTCCAAGGATCATACTTCTCATTTTTATATAATTTGGTGACCTCGAGGAGCCTATTGAGTTTATATATCATAAATTAGTTTAGGAAAATATGATTACCTGACTAGTGCCAAAGCCATTTCCTGAAGAAGCTCCTTTTCCTAATTGGTAAAAAGAACATGATTTTTGTGAGTACTATCATTTCAAGGGACATTATATATGTTGGTTTATCTAAGGCATCTAATTGAGAATATGCTAGAGAATGGAGAGATCTAAAGAGAAACCCATGTTCTTATGACCAATCATAACTTGGGCATATTCCAAAATCCATTTCCATAACATAAAAATAATAATAACCATCAATAGTACCAATAGTAGTGATAATAATGATAGAGAACACCACCACAAAATCAATATCAATAATACCAAAAATAACAACAATAATAAAATGGTTAGAACCTAGGAAAATTTGATGAAATCAACTAAGGAGGCCATTATGCCATCACATATACCTATAAAAAAATTATAATAAATGTCTAAAATGGTAATTTGGCCACCATTACCATTAACCCCTAAAAAAATACCAACATACTAAGACCTATAACAAATAATGCCTATTATCCAAATGATGCTTATCAACCTCTTTATGTTAGTAATTATTCTTTAAACCATGCTAGCATTCAAACTCAACACCACCTTAGGATTACCATTATAGAACATATTACCTCTTCAACTAATTACAAAATCCAAATACTAGATCTATATTGCATAATAAAAACTTGATGATTCAAGATTACCATCAAATTACTACATCCAAATACCATGAATGATCCCATTCAGACTTGTATACCTATTAAAAACAAGACAAATTCAAAACTAAAGGGAAGACCTATTATATTATGAAAAAACCATAGAAAACATCTTCATAAATATCCATCATGGATTTTATACATACATCTAGCATCCACAATAACATACTAAATGAGTAACTGATCTAATCCGTCATACCTAACGGTATAACACCAGATAAATTTTAGGCCATGGTAAGGCATTTGTCTGGTAACTAATAACTTAACTTTGACTAAATAAACATGTCATCCTTGGGCCCCTTACATAATAACCCATTTTACATTGAGGTTGGTATAATAAACCATAAAGTTAAATGCATCCTTATAGGCAATGGTCCAGGCCTTAGCATTTTGTCCCTGAAGTTGGTCAAGCATTTTAGATATACAACAACTGACTTGTAGCCAAATAATATTTTAATCAAGGCATATGAAAATGAATAATGGGAATCACAAGGTACTATCATATTTACAATGGTCATTAGTCCTTTGACCCATGACACTTTATGTCATGATTTATACCTAGAATTATCTTACAATTTTTTATTCGGTTGACCCTAGATCCATAAAATCAAGGCTATACCTTCCATGTTGTATTAGTGCATTAAATTTCCCTATTCATGAATGGAAGTGACTATACCAACTGATCTCTAGCCTAATCAGTATTAAAAATTTCTTGAGGTAGAGTACAAGAGATATAATTATAGTTTTGGCTTGAATCCTATTCCCAAATATGATGGAGTAAAAACTAATAAAGCCAAACCCATTTAATAGAGACAAAAAGCCAACTACATTTACCATAAGAACCTAGCCTCTACCTAATTTTCACCTCCACTAGACATTTCCAACCATTTTCATAAATCTAAAAAAGGTATAGGAGAATACAATACCCATGGTTCCTTCATATTGCCAAATTGCCATAGAATCCAAAATCTTATGGGAGACCCAAAGACAAGACTACTTACATAGAGTGGGAAACAAATGGAAAGTTTCAAATCAACAAAAATATTATTTCCAAATAAAAATCTAGCCTAGAACAAGACCCCTTAGCCAAGCATGATTTATGGATTCATATAGATGATGTAGCTAATTGTTACCAAATTGTTAAGTATCTTATTCATAACTAACTTATGGATAACCTACCTTATGAAGGTAGATGCCTAGGGACACATCATCAAGGGATAATCTAACTATTTTTAATGACCAAGTACAAATTAACCCATAGTATCAAATTTAAACCGCCTAAGGGTGTCCATACATAACCTATTTGTAGCAAGATCTAAAGAGGGGACATAAGTGATATAAAATATGGTGATAGTCTACTTATGATTATAAATTGGTATTGTGTATACTAGGGTGATCTGGATTATGTGTAATGGAAAATTAGATTAGAAAAAATAATAGGTGGGTTAAAAAAAAAGGTAAAGTGTGCACATGAGTCAAATTTTTACACATAATTCCAAGTATGTCAACATTTATGTTGTCAATTATCCAATAACAAAATGTGTGTTCACAATATCTTGTAAATTAGGTTTGCCAAGAAAATAGGTGGGTATAGAAAAATTTTAAAGTGTGCACAAGATTAAAATTAATGTGTAATGTTTAAGCATTCAATTATGTGTCAATGTTTTTGTTTCTAAAGTATCTAAGACCAAATTCAATTATCTACAAATGCCCTCCCTTTATTCTAGTATTGAAAATTATTATTTAAAAGGATAAAAGAATACATTTGGTACCTATGATGACCACACTTGAAAACAATAGGTGTGTCCCAAATGTTACATTTTATTTATAAGGAAACATGTATATATCAATGTCTTCTCAAGATAATAAGTCTAAAATAATCTAGATTATATAAATGAGTGAAATTTAAATCCAAAGAATAAATACACCTAAAGATATGCAAATCAATTTGTAATAAATTGAATTTTTTTGGATGGTGCCATGGGTGATTATGTCCCAGGGAGATTAAACTTATGAAACCTTGAGTTGATAAGTATTAATTTCTTGACCACCATTGGATAAATATAAGTACTAGAATATGACCCATATATAAACCCTAAGCAAATTGACACAAATATCATAATCATTCTTTTTTTTGACCTCAAAATCAAGTTAACATATCAGAGGTGGAACACCAAAACAATTTTTTACGTCAAAATAGAATCCTTAAATAGGTTCATATGTAAAATTATCAACCATTACAAATAAAATTTAGAGACAAAATGATTATATTGTACCATTATTCCCCATAAATCAACAATATAAAATTAGAAAAGTTTTTGTATGAACAACATTCATGCCTCAATTTTATTCCAAAAGTACCTCAAATGATAATAAATGCCATAAATTTTATATAATAGTGTTTTATAATACTCCTTAATCTACTCAATTTGATAAATCAAGTAAATCTTGCTCAATTAGACTAATATAATTTGTCTCATATTTTCATAATATCCTTAATATTTCTCATAGTCATATAGGATGCCCCATAGATTCCATGTGTATGAATTAATCCAATTTGTCTAATATATTACATCTAAATCACATAATATAACCCATAGTGTGAACTATTATCATGCCCTAAATCTCCAAGACAATATCACTATAAGTCCCCCTTTTTATATGAGGGATATACATGTGAATCACTCATCTAAAAAGAAAAAGTTGTGCTCATCATGTGATATATATAAAATTTTATCATATAAAGTATGAATAAGAACATGATAATATATGTCATCATATAAATATATGATTCTAAAATCATGCATGAAACTTTCAATCCAAATTAGTGGGAATATAAGTGTCATGTTAAGTAAATATATCAATTAGGCACACATTAATAAGCATTGTGTTAAATTCATAAAACAAATCATGGAATAACACAAAATAGAGGTACAAATGATATAAATCATGAAACCAAGCTTTAAAAAATTCATATTTTTAACCATACACATGCACATAATATCATGATCACAAAGCACATAAGTAAGACATGACTCAAATCTAACCTGACATAAGAATTAAAATGGTCATGAATATGACTAGAGGAACCTATACCAAAAATTAACATGGGACATGATAATAATTAACTAATTCACTCTTATACACATGAAATATATCACACATAAATTATCAGACAATGTCATGACAATCAATATCAAGCACACATGGAGAAAAAAAGATAGTTTACATATTTAATAAATGTCATCATCGAGTATAAAAAACACAATATCCAAATGGAATACCACTATAAATTATGAGAAAAAGTATGTCATGTATATAAATATATTATTATATATAGACTAATATATAAATATACAACCTAATAAGTTAGTAAATATACCCCTAATGTAGGCATTCCCTTGATGTATAAAAGTTTCCCCTAGTTGTAAAAAATGTCATGATTTTGTATGTCCATGTATCATATTTAACCTATATATATTGAAACCCACTCATGCATACCATGAAACTAATGTGCATAGAAAATATAGATTTAATTCACCATGATTATGAAAGATAACATTAGCCAATCATGTGTACCAACAATGAACATCATGCATAGGTCCTAGTATTGAATTTTTTTAATTTTTTGTATTTTTAAATTTTGAAACATATCCCAAATAACCTATGATCCCATTAATAGTATTCTCATGCAAAGGTCCTATAACGATCAATTTTAATGTCACATGTTTTGGGTAAGGATTAATTTATGTATCATTTTTTAAATAAAAAAAAAGATCACACATTATACAATATCCAACATCATCATTATATTTAACATTTTCATGTAAACTCTATGTAATTCTAGCAGACATAGTGATTTTTATAATTTATGTCATGAGAATGTGTTAGTGTTCACTATGGAATGCTTAAATAAAATTTATGTAGAATAACCTTAGGATGTGATGTAGTAGGTAATGTTCGTGATATTTGAATATATCATTGATGTGATGGGAATTAAAGAGTTTTTACCACAGGAATATAAATTACTTTTCTCTTATTTTACACCATAAGATGAACTTGTATTAGTTATATAATAGGTTGTTGTGGAGTTGGTGGAGTAAATGTATTTAGTTGAATGGGATACTTATATGGAATATGAAGAACTATAACCACTTAGTTTCTATTAATACACTTAAAGAATTAACGTACTAAAGATGGAATTTAATGTATCTTATGTATTCATGGATGTCCTAAGAACATGCAAAATTACCTAGTATTGGTAAAAACTAATAACCTATTATAAATAACTAAAGGCCTCACCACAAATGATAAAAAATTACACCAATAAGGTTTTATTATTTTATATTGAATCCTTTTACCATAGTAATCATATCAATCATGTATCTATGTGTATACTCAATGCTATTAAGAAATGTCATAGTGCATATGTTTTCACTTGACCCATTATTGACCATAATACAATGTATATGATTATGAGTCAATGAAAGAATATATGAAAAAAGGTTTATTGGTAGAATCATCATCAATAATCTCATTATAATTGAATGTAATTTTGGGTCATCTTACCTGTGTATATTTAGGTGTACCAATAAGACCATCTATGGTATAAACCTATTTAGTTCTAGAAGCATAAGTTGGAGGAAGATGTACATTATAAGACATATGTACCTTAGGATTGTTATTCATTTCTTTTGTTGCACATTTTTGAAATGGATATAAAAATATATTAAGATTTTCATTAGATTTTGAAACCAAATCATTCATGGGTGTATTAACATAATTTATTTTAATTGTGTTGTTCTCAATTGTATCTTGTATGTAATGTCTCAAACTAGAACATATATGCTAATCATAATATGCATTGATATCAAATCCATTAGGTTGTGGATTTATCATATCAACCTCCATTATAAAAGGGTGAGATATTATAATAAACTAAAGTGTATTTTTTAACCCCTGATGGGGAGCTTATAATAATCATGTGAAATTTATCCATTTACGAATTAAAGGAACAAACCTATTGGTAGTTTTTGAAAATACATTAACCATTTTTTTAGCCTCATTATTGGTATAATATGTATTGTATTTGAAATTTGGTTTGTATTAATACTATAACTAAGTATTTACATCTTAGTCTTGTACATTTGAAAAATATCATTAAGAGCTCTACCCTTTAGTTCTAGACCTCTAGGGTGCCAAAAGGCTCACATTTGGAGTCTCATTGTACCTAAATACTTATCTCTTAGTTTAATCCATATCATTATAATGACCCAAGTCTCTTGTACTAAATATAAAGCTTAAAACCTAATTTATGTCCATCACTTTTTATTACATATCCATACCCATTTTCTATCCTTGTGGACATTACCATCCATGGAGGGACACTACCACCAATGGTAGTGTCTAGATATTTATCATTTTTCTAGTTTATAAAGGTCATATAAATTAAAAAATAATCAAAACCCATATGTTGGCATAATTATATTTTTTAAAACCCTATACTGAGATATTTTTAAAAGGTGTGTTCTAAGTACAATTCTAAGACTTTTCATTCCTCATATAGAAAATACCAATAAAATGCCTACCCTTTAGCTAAATTAATAAATATCACAATCACTCTATTATGACCTATAAATCCTTATTTTCATATAAATCATAGGATAATTCATGTTATAAGTCTAAATAATTGAAAGAGTATTCCATGAGTGATATTTGTCAAATTAAAATCTAGATCATTGTATGCATCATCATATAGTATATTTTATTCATGTGCACACACTTTCCCACACATAGGGGGAGGAATACATAAGTTTGAGTCCCTCCTTAGATTATTGGATATGTAGGTATATCTCATTAATAGAGGGATATTTGAGGTAGCTAAATACCATGAGCCCTCTAATCCATTTTTTAGTAAGCTCATTCCAAGGGTGAAGAAGGGTGAAGAGATAGGGTTTAATTAACTAGTGAAGAGTGGCATCCTATGTCAAAGATTTGAATACATAAATAAAAAGGAGACAAAATACCCAAAATAGTGAATTTGATTATATCCATATATAATAATTATTTTATACTGGACACCTGTATCATATTAAGATATTATTATATATGGTAGTGTCCAAATCTAATGATAGTGTTTCCAACCATAGAAATAAAATTTATAGAATCTGATGACTGATCTAGAATATGGATACTAGATAATTTACACATGTTTATAGTACATATATATTTATGCATAGTAAAAAAACTATCATTGTTTCTTATTAATTACAATATCTTTTAATGAATTTTACTTTACTATTTTTTACAAGCTCGGTTATATAAATTCAAAATATTATTTATCTATTTTTTTAATTTATTGGCCTTCTATAAATTAGTTTATCACCCTTGAGTTATAACTAATAATATATTTCTTCACCTTAGATCCTCTACTTTATAAATTTAGGGTTAAACATTTTATGAACCCAAACTTTGTGACTCTTTAAGTAAATATTAGATTACCCTATGGTATTTAGCCTCCTAAGGTTTTTCCTTGTTGTTTTATTCATATTTGTTCTATTATTTATATTCAACCCAGTTGTAGCCCTAGATTATGTGGTGTTTCTATTGAACACTTGTATCTTCCTCTTTTTCCACCTAAAATGGCTCAACCCAATGAAGTATAAAAGCATATGGCTAATGAAAGTGTGAATAATAAAACTAAAAAAATATTGAAGATGTTATCATAGAAGATTATTTTAATCATGAAAACAATGAACACAAACAAATAGATCAATAAAAAGTACAATATATTGTTATATTTAAAGTTTTCATCCATCAAAACCCTTAATATCTTGATGAGATCCTTAAAACCATAATGTAAACTAAAAAATAAAAAATCATATATAAACAACTAGATGAATCTTTTGATCATGTTTTTAGAGCTATGGGACATCCTCATATTCTTTTAACCCTCCCCTTGAGCACATAATCACTTCCTACATCAAATTGGGGCATTTTTTATGCATTTACACCATTTTTACCTAAAATAAATCTTATTATTTCTACATCCTCCTGTTGAGGTCGACATACCCCCATTTCTAAAAATGGGGACCCTTGTTTCAAATTTTGTAAATTTGTGCTTTGAATTGAAAAAATGCCACTTGATCTAAGTTATTTATTTTAATATCACCCACACATGGTTCTAATTTATTTGAACTGACATGTTTTCATTTGATGCTTGTCTTATTGTCTAATGTTGCTAATGGTTACTTCATGTGTTTTCAAGATGTAGATTTAATGGAGTCTCAAGTGTGTGAATAATGTTAAGGGTTTTATAGTTAAAATGATAATTTGACCCTTTATTAATATTTAATAATTAATGGGTTGATTAAATTCATAAGTAAATAATGTTAAAACCTAGGGTTTTATTCCTTAAAATGTCTTTTAACCTAGAACCTTTTAAATTGAATTCTAATTTACATGGGTTCTCTTTATTCAAAATTGTGCAAGAATAATTTAATTATATTTATTAATATAATTAAACCCAATAATACAGAACTTTATCCTAAGTCTTTTATATCCTTGAGCCGTACTCATTTATTTTCATGGCCCCACAGGATCAACATGAGGATCATAAGTGTTGGGATATTGGAGCTCAAGAAAAGGATCTATGGTTTGTGGGGACTCATAAAAATTCAATAGGTCAAGCACCTAGATTAATTTAGAACATTTGATCAGGTAAATATGATCCTATGGTGAGTAAGGCATCAATAAATCAAATATCCTACAAGTAAACAAAGCAACTAGTCCATTCGACTCTATAGATTAAGATCCAAGAGTGTGTATTGATCCATGAAAAGCTGATATAATGAAATTTAGAATGGTTAAAATGTTAAAAATCCCTTTTAGTAAATGTTAGGATTACAAGTGTCATTACCACAATGGATATTTAAAACTTGAGCACTATCCCAAACATTGATGGTGCACAACTGAGGGTACACATTTTGATTAATGGTGAGCATTAAATAAAAACTTTAGTGAAGCCTAGGAAGAGTGAGAAGGAAAAAAGTGTCATCATAATGAAAACTTAGTTGGGAAATCAATAGTGTGTGGAGCAAAGGATATAACACAGAGGATCAAGATCAACAACATGCATTAATTCGTACAGCCAATATCTAATGATGTGAAATGAAATTTGACATGTTAATGAACCCAAAATGAATATGGTAGTAGAATATGTGATAACCACAATGAATAGAACAAATATCAACCAATAAAATTTAATTTCTCAGATCCAAATCGATGGTGTGAGGTGAGGAAGACTTTTCAATGAACCTAGACCTAATAAGTGTTAACACATGTCTTAAGAGACAATGATCACATTTCAAAAATAAATAAGATAAGTGACATGGTTGTGCTACATCGGCATACATGTTAAGGTGAAATATCTTGTGGACTTGAAAAGGCAAACGTATAAATATGAGATCTAAATGCAAATCCAAGTCATGAATCTCTCAATTCAAACTCCATTGCCACCATTAAAGTTCTATATGAACCTACTTAAATTATAGAAAACCCTAGCACATATAAAATCCCTAAATTGACTATATGTTCATTACAATCAAGTTAAGGATAATAAAATTATTTTTTGTGTAAGGATAATTAAGTCCAGAGTTGAATTATAGACCATTAGTCATAATTCAATCAAAATTACAACAATGGTAGATTGAAAGGGTGTCTCCAAAGAGGATGTGGAGTTGTATTTGACCACAGATGCCAAGGGAAGGGTTTTCAAATACATTGAGATCAACTCTTCAACTCTAAACATTGGAGACACTAACTATTCAAAGTTGTTCTAGACCATTGAAAATCAACCTGCCATTGCATGAGAAGAAGAAAAAAAATCTCAACCAATAGATTGTATGAAGACATTATTGGAATCTAGATGGTGGGTCTTCATTATGTAACTATGAAGCCTAATATACTTCACTACATTGACATTCTTGCTCTTATTTTCAAATAAATATAGGTAGATAAGGTAATGATTATTAATGAACATAATTTATGAAATGTTGTTTATATCTTGATTGTGGTATTTGATTCATATTATAAGTTACCTAAACCCCGAATATACCTTACCTCAATCAATTCTTGGGCCAAATATCATGATTTGAATAAAAATTAACCATGTGGTTGTACTTTGGAAACCAAGTCTTTTTAGACTTCAAAAAAAAAATCCCCATTAGCCAATTTAGACCTGGGATAAGGATGATTATGATAATGTTGAACAAACTATGTGGAAATGCCACCACAACTTATGTTGATCATATCTAGGTGCCAATTTTCTATTTTATGGTTGAAAAGAAGATTACTCCCCCTATGGGTGAAATAATAAGCATCTCATTGTGTAGGTAGATTTTTTCAATCAGGAATAAGAATAAAACTCAATTTTATATGATTTCATACCTCTTCGATGATATTTTTGCTATTACCAAGATCCCAAACTAATGAGAAGACACAAATTATTTCCTAGTATTATTCAAAATTCCACATATTCAAATATAGGCACCACATTCAATTCATATGTGACTGTGTCTACCTAGCCCTGAGTGAGGTTAAAATAACATTCTAATGCTAAGAATTAACCACTAAGTACAAAGTCTATTGAAATAATAGGTGATATATGGCTATACCTAGATTGTACAGTCATAAGAATTAAAGGGGTACAAAGTTTTCCTCTAAGGTTACCCATTCATATCCCTAATAAGCTAGTCAAACAAGAAGTTGTATATCAAATATTTCATGGTGTAGATAGTCCTTTTAAGACTAAAAGAAAGGGACTACTTCACAACTTCCCAATAACTATTGGCAAAACCATCTTCAAGCAACATCCAGGCACATGACATCCTTTAATCTATAGTTGGATGGACTTAGATAGTGGGACCCTCATCTAAGGGTTAAAGAACATTTAAAGATTAAGGGAATGTGAAATGTACCTTATAATCATGAGATTGGAGCCTTTGACCCCATTTATACCAAAGTATCCTCATACTTTGAGGTCACTAAGATATTGAGGGATTACAATCTTAGGCTTGAATCTAGACGTAAAATAAATTAGAAGGGGGATGAAAAATGGTAGTTAGGGCCTAAGAAATATCATTTATTAAGTAGTCTATCTACTAGATATCCATCAATACAATCAAAATCAAGGCACAAACCTAAGTCATACATTGATAAGAGACTAGAAGAAAGAAGGCCTAATGATATTAATTCTTCTTCAGCTTAGGTGGAGGAATAAGGATCACCTTTAGTGGAAATTCACATGGTATCCCTAGATCCCAATGAATCTATAGAGGATGTATTGAAAATCCTATCCATTGCATATGAATTTGGTGATGAAGAAGAAAAGATTGAAGATACCAAAAAAGAAAAAAGGAAAGAAGTTCTAGATTTAGTCCCTATTGACACCTCCAAAAGGAAGGCTAATCTAGATTTTGTTCCTAGAGCCAAGAAACCCAAAGTGACTTTCACTCCCCCTTTGAGTGAAGTCAATCTATGTAGTGAATAAAACATCATTTATGGTCTAACTATTCTAGAATGGTTCATCTTCAGACCTAAATTATAGAGAGTGCTTACTGAGAATCATCTTTTGGCCATGGTAAAGGCTATTAATATTCCCTTGTAATAAGAAATAAAGACATGGATTGTGGCTTTACAAGAGGAAGATTAGAGAATATTAGCTACTCGAGCTTAATAAAGTGGAACACAAGTAGATATCATAGCTCATCAAGTGACTCAATCCAAGGTATGAGTCAAATTTGATCCAAAGATTACTAGACTATAGAGAATAACAAAGAAAAAATTCATTGTAGGTGGTGATGAAATGACTTATCAAAAGGTAGATCCATTAACTAATTTAATTATAGTAGGCAGATAGAAGCCTAGAAAATATCCCATTTTTGAATAATATCCCTTGAAATTAGCCTAAGAACATATAGAGCAGCTATAGGTAGCTATTAAGGGAAAGCAATGATAAAAGAACTTGGAAGAACAAGATATCTTTTCATTTTTAGATGCAATGATCAAGATGTTTGAAGATACTTTATTTGACATGTTTAATTATTTAAAGTCAATAAGTTCTAGACAAAGTGTATTTCACCAGTAAGTTACTATAGCCATGAACCTAGTTCACCAATGGTATAACTAAAGAGATAAATTAAAGGATTTGATTAACATCCTGATAGAGGATAAAATTCCTAAGTTCAAAATAATTAGTCTGGCTCGTCTGAACACAACCATGGGATTATTGATAGATAAAATCAAGAGTCTGAGGAAATGATCCAAGGACCTAGAAAACATTTATAAGGATGAAAAACAATTTCAAAATAGGATGGAGCATATATTAGGGAGTATAATCAAGGATCCCACTACACTCAGCTCAATTGGTCTAATTAATAATGAAGAATTCAACCACAGAGACACCCAAGTCATGCTAAAGTGACAAATTAGAGCCAATAGAAGACAATAGCTGATAACACAAATATCATGGACACGATATTTACTATAGAAGAGAATATTAAAGAAGCTAGGAGCATTAAAAGGGGCTAATAAAGACATAAAAAACATGACATATCAAGAGGATGATAACTTCATAGATCCCATTGTCAACTTAAAGATCATTAATGATTAGCATGGCAAAGCAATAAAGATCCTTCAAAAAAATAGGGGACTTTAGCATCAAAAGGGCCTCAAAGTTAAATTTGTTAATTAAAGCATATTCTTTTTATAATGAGACATGTACATTTAAAAAAAAGGAATATTCTTTTGTAAAGGCATGTGCATCTTGTAAAGCACATCACCTATAGGTTAGTTCTTTAGAAAGTGTTTTTTCTAGAAGGTTGTAAAGGATAATTGTACAATTGAAATTTTACATAACTGACTGACATACCTCCTTAATCCTCTATATAAGTGGTATTATCAATTGTAAAAAGGGAGGGAGTTTTGAGTAACAAAACTTGAGATAATTTTGGAGCAATTTAATGCAAGTAGAGAATTTTGAAAAGTTTATCTCATTTATTTGTGTGAATTATTATCATCATTGATCTCTTGCTTGTCTGATTTAGAATTTAGATTTGAATGGTTCTTATGAATTCCTAATGTGCATTTTTCAAATGTAGAGCTATTAATTTGTGTTAATTCTAGATTGACTAAAATTTATTAGTTTCATTTTTTTGTATATGCTCTTCTTGTAGATGTTTTTATGTTATTTGCTTGCAGGGTTGTATATTTAAGTGAATCTTGTTCTTATTTGCATTCTTTCACTTTCTCATATGCTTGCTTGATGTGTGATGTGATTTGAGCTTAAGTTGTTTCACTTCATATATTGGTTTTAAGTGCATATTTGGATTATATTTGAACTTTGTCATAATATATGTGTTAAATATCAACAATATCATTATGTTCCTTCTCTGTCCTACCCTTCTTTTTGCTCATTTCTTGACCAATTCACTTTATAATAACTTCATTGCAAATATACACTTTAGGTTAGATTTTATCTTAAACTTTGAGAATAATTATCTTCATTGGCTTAGATTACTCCCATGTTCAAAGATTAACTATCAGACCATGTTTGCTCCCAACAACCAAACATTAAAAATATTGTGAAATAGTTCACTTATTCTATCATTATTCCACCATAGATAACAAGATTATTAGAACTTATAACTCATGCATTGGATTCTCTAAATTTATAAATGAGTAGTGTTTCATAAACAATCAAAACCACCTATGATACACTTACATACATCAATAGGGAATGCATTCAACTTGCACTAAAAGGATGGCCTTAGTTAAATCTTTCAAAATTTGTGGTGTCTTTGCTAATTTTGGTGAATTTTATTCAAAGATCACTAGATTATTTTCATATTTGTGTTTCTTCTATCATTTTTGTGTAAATAACATTTAAATTCATGGTTTTACACCAATTTTTAGGCTCACTTAGCTGAATATTTTCATTGTTTGAAGATTCATGGTAAATATTCACAAAGGTAGTTTAAGTTTGGTGAATCTTCCTTGTTTGAAATTAGTGATGATGAATTTATCCAAATATTGATTTATTATTTGAAAATTTAGGTTTATTTAAACTTTCGTATGTAAATATCATCAATACTCTCAAGTTTAGCTATATCATTGAGATTATTCAGTCAAAAATAATTGTTCTTCCAAGAAATTTACATAAATTTGTGTAAATATTACCTTAATTAGGGATATTAAATGTGTGAATCAACTAATAGGTAAGGATTGGATTTTCATTTACAATAATTGAGCTAAAAATCATTCATCATTGCAAAGATAAGGTTTCTATGTCATATTTTGGATAGGACTCAAGGTCTACAAGTTAGAACTACCAAGAATCAATAGTAATTCAATGTCAAAATCAAGGTTACCTCACCTTTCATTAGAAGATCATTGGAAAACAATAATAGACAAAGGTAAGCAAAGGGTTTCTAAATCTCAGCATACTTCACCTATTCGAAGTGCTCTTGTGTTCAATCCTCATCAAGGTGTGGATTGGTTAGGTGGATCTTCCATCAATGTGCCTAGTTAGTTACATGACCTACCCTAAAACCTTGATAAACATTTACCATCTCTCAGTCCTAATGGTATTATCATAGCTAAAGAACATATTAAATCTTTCAAAGATAATTTAAGGTTATTAAATGTAGTTCATGAAGATGTACCATGTAAATTATTTCCATTTAATTTCAAATGTGTTGCATATGAGTTGTTTTAAAACCTTATAGAGAAATAAATTACCAATTAGAATGATTTTAATAGAATCTTTATTGATCAATTTGGTAAAATCATTATTCCTTGCATTTTTTATCAACAATTCACCACTATTAAAATACATTCTAGTGATACCACTAGATCCTTTAATGCTAGATTTTAGAATATTTTAGTGGAACCATAGCTCTTTACAAACCCAATGAATCCTTGGATTTGGAAATTTACAAGGATGCTTTACACCTGATGACTTCTATTTTTATTAAAAGTTTTATTGGAGTCATAAATGCACTAGCCATATCATATGTTGAAGCTATAACAATCAATGATCAAATATAGCCTCAAGGTCAACTTTCATATGTTATTACCAATGTTAGTCCCAAATTTACAAAACTAGATTTCGTTCCTAATTCCAATTAAAGTGTGTTTACTTTAAATTAGACACTAGTCTTGAACCAATTTCCTTTAATCCATACTCATCCTAGCCAAAATCTAGGATTATTGAATAATGCTATAAATAGATTTCATCCACAAGAATAAATATCTTTGCTACCAAAAACTAGTAATAGTAATCAAGTTCACAAATCTAAGGCACCAAATAATTAAAATGAATCAATACTTAAAATGATTCAAAAGCTAATTACTAACTTCCTTCAATTACAAAAGAAAGTAGGTAATATTGGGGAGAAATCCAATAAGAATTATTCATATCAAAGGTTCAATAGACCTAAAAACTAGCTTTATAATGGTAATAATATCAATAATAATAATGAGTCATCATCAAGTAAGAATAACCCCGAGATTAATATTTGTGATGTTACTCTAACTGAATATTGGTAGGTTAATAATACTTCAAAGCATGGTAAGTTAGACTGTATTGAATTATGTAATGTTTTTGAGTTATTTCAAGATGAATTCAATACATCCAAAGGTGTGCCTAACAAAGATAATTTTTTAGGTACATGTGGATCTTATAAATCATCTCAGTCTATTGATATAACCTTGATGGTGTAGATATTTAACTTACCATTAGAAAAAGAAAATGAGCTTGAGGATAATCTTGAAGAGGTGCTTGTTTTTTAAAAATATTTTAACAAGACCTATCCTTCAAGGATTATGGAGTAGAATCATCCCTTGAAAACATCTACTCCAACAAATAACTTTGACACTCCTTCAAATCCTATAACTGATAATAATCCTAAGCCTCTAAAGGGAAGTAATTCTAAGTTTAATGTTGATTAAAATAATACTTATACTAGGGATGGGTACAATATAGTTGAGGAGATAAAGAGGATTAAGGCCAACATCAAACTACATGAGCTGACTCAAATAACCAAGCAAAGATATTTATTACTTGAATTTTTATCTAAGAAGCTTGGTAAGTCATCCAAGGCTAAAAATTCTAATGTTACTATGTATAAGAACAACACAAATGTTCCACCCTTCTTGCCTCTATTAATATCATGGCTAAAGGTATTTGTGAGAAACTAGGTTTAATTCTAATAAAATATTATATGGTTATTACTCAATTAGATAAATCTATGGTGAAATTAATTGCATAATTTTTGAATGTTCACATGAAGCTTGTGGTTGAACCAAGGATACAATAGTTTATAGACATATAAGTGGTGGATATTCCTGATGCTTATGGAATGTTGTTGAGTAGAGACTAGACTAGATTATTTAATGGTTACATGTCTACTAATTATTCACATATATGGCTTCCATGGAAATGAATGAAAAATCATATTCAAATTGAAAGAGATCCCAAGATGAAACATATGATAACTAAGTATAATTTTGTAAATGAAAGGGTCAACATGGACAATTTTGAGTTAGGAGTTTACACTCTTGACACCTCTAAGGTATGTGACTCTAAAGATTCTCATACTATTCTTGGGATATCGAAATTCTATTTTGATGGTGCAAGGTGTAAGTTTGGTTTTGGTGTAGGAATTGTATAGATTAATCCTATTGGAAAAAAATTTAGTATTTCTTATAGACTTTAATTTTCATTCACTAATAACTTGGTAGAGTATGAGGCTCTAATCTTAGGTTTAAAATTTTCCATCAATCATAAGGTTAAATAATTGCTAGTTCATGGTGACTCTAAGCTAGTGGTTAACCAAGCTAGAATTAAGTACTAGTGCAAAATTTCATACCTTAATAAATATAAGTTTAGAGTTTAGAAGCTGATAGAGTATTTTGATGATTTAAACATTGTCTCAATTCTTAGGGAAGGAAACAAGCTTGTTGATGAGCTAGCCTCAATTGTAGCTAATCTTATGCCCAACCAAGACTCTAAACAAGGAAGCCTTAATGTTGAGTTAGTTTCATGTCCCTTAGTTCCTAATAATATCAACCATTTATAGGTATTCAATGATGACTAATAGATTTTATACTTTATCAATAGTTTAGGAGTATTTGAGGCTCACATAGTTGATGAAGCTAATGAAAATGTTCTTGATAAAGGAAGCATTGATGATATAATTATGAAATTAAGTGATAATAAAATTACCAAGGAAATTATTTCTCTAGAAATATTATTTGACATGAATAAACTCGATTAAAATTCCAAAGTTCCCAAGCTGAATGGGAAAGATTACAAATTAGTTGACCTAAGAACACAAGGTCAACCTAAACTAGTCAATATTGGTTCAACCACCACTAATGAAGAGTTGATAAAAGATAAAGAGTTGTTAACTAGGTATAAATATGATGTAGCATGGTCATGTGAGGACTTAAATATCTTTTATCCTAGAGCATTAATCATACCATACCACTAAAAGAAGACTACAAGCCTTTTAGGCAAAAATAGAGACCTATCAACCCTATGTTGGAACCCCTGACATATAAGGAGGTCAAGAAGATAGTAGATGCAAAGATAGTTTTTCCCATTAGACACTCCACTTGGGTATCTAACTTAGGGCCATATAGGAAGAAAAATGAGGAAATAAAATTGTGTAGAATTTATAAATCTGAATAGAGATTTTGAAAAGGAAAATGATCATTTTCCTTAATTTGATCAAATTATTCAAATTGTTAATGGTTATGCAATGATGTCTCTTCTTGATGGTTTTTCAGGTTATAACTAAGTGCTTATGAACAAGGAAGATATATTAAATACTCCATTCACTACTATGTGGGGTACCTTTTTCTATAACAGAATGCACTTTGGAATGATAAATGTAGGTGCAAGTTTCCAGAAAGCTATGGATGATGCTTTCCAAGGGATAATAGGTATGTGCATTATAATTTATATGGATAACCTAACTATATTTTATAAAAATAAGGAGGATCATATTATTCACTTACATTAGGTATTTGAAAGGTGTATAAGATATGGAATTTCCATCAATCCCAAGAAAAGTATTTTTTGTGTCATTAAGGAAAATTGTTAGGACATTTTATAACTAAGTTGGGGATTTCTATAGACCCTGATAGATTAGATTCCATATTTATAATAAAACCCCCTAAGAGAAGAAAAGAATTGAATTATTTCTTTATAAAGATCAAATTTCTAAAAAAAATTATTTCTGGTTTTACAAAAATTTTGAGACCATTGAATGATATGTTGAAGAAATATGCCAAGATCACATGGAATGAAGAAACCAGAAAGGCCTTATAGGATATAAAAGAAGAAATAATGTAGGCACCAGTATTGATAAGCCATGGTTTTTTGAAATATTTATATCTTTATTCCTTTTATTATGACCAAATAATTTTAGTTGTTCTAACTCATAAAATAGATGGATGTGATCATCCTATTGAATTTATGATTACTAATTTTAAAAATTCTAGGTTAAACTATTCCCTGATTGATAAGAAGGCATGTGATTTATTCAAGGTAGTGAATAAATCTAGGCATTATATTCATAGAAATAAGGTGTATGTAATACTACCAAACCTTACTACTAAAATTATGCTTAGCCAATGTGAACTTGGGGAAAGAAGAGGTAAATGGATGTCTATAATTCAAGAATATGATTTGGAAATTAAGACTGCTAAATTGGTAAGGTGCCAGGGGATAATTTAGTTAATTGCTAACACCAACCCCAAATTAAGTATCATATAGGTGGAGTAATAAAGTTTTCAACCCAATGATTGGTATGATTAAATTATTTATTCACTAATCAATAGAACTTGTCCTACAAGGTTGAATAGGGAATAGAGGAGAGATTTAAGGCTCAAGGTAACATATTTATTTATCAAAGATGGAGTACTTTTTAGGAAGAATTATGAAGGAATATACCTAAGATGTGTCTATAAGAATA
This sequence comes from Torreya grandis, assembly GCA_037957365.1. Lineage (NCBI taxonomy): Eukaryota > Viridiplantae > Streptophyta > Pinopsida > Cupressales > Taxaceae > Torreya > Torreya grandis. Next base: position 35,937 of record JARHVA010004346.1, on the reverse strand, counting down.
AGCATCAAAGATCCTAAGTAATCTCCATGAAAATCTTGGAAGTGGACACCCATTTAGAAGGACAATAACACCTAAGATCCTTAGGGCTAGTTACTACTGGCCTGCTATCCTCAAAGATGCTAACAAACATGTGAGAGAGTATCATCAATGCCATATTTTTAATGCTAAAGAGCCCAAAGAATACATGCCATTGAAGCCAATGATATTTTATAAACCCTTTGCTTAATGGGGATTATATTTTATGGGGGTCATCAACCCTAATACTTTAGAAGGACATAAGTATGTGCTCACTTCTACTAACTAGTGCACTTGATGTATAAAATTAGTGTCAACCAAACAATGCAAGATGGAAGATGTGATTAAGTTCTTGGAAGAGAACGTATTTAATAGATATAGAACATCAATATATTTAGTTTTTGATAATGGATATTCTTTCTTATCCATTAAGATGACTGAATGGCCATATGACAACAACATTGTTCTCAAGTTTTGATCAAACCATTACCCCCAAGGTAATAAGTTCTCTGAGTCAACAAATAAGAATTTGATGAAGGCTATCAAAAACTTTTTCTTGATAAACCAAGAACATGGCACATGTTACTCAAGTATGGCATTTAGGCTGATATAACAAGAATCAAGCAAGCTCTAAAAACATCACCATTTCTACTTGTATATGGTCAAGAGCCTATATTCCCCATCACTCTCAAGATTCCAACATATAATTTTATGAAAGAGTACATGGAAGGAGAGGATCAAGAGTTTTCAAGTTAAAAGTTACTTGACATTATTCAAATGGAGGATGCAAGGGAGGAAGTTTTTGCCAATTTTAGTAAGCATCAAACCATAGTGAAAATATGGTTCGATAAACATTCCAAAATTAAGGTGTTCAAAAAAGGATACTTGGTTATTATTTGGGACAAAACATCTAAACCTAAGGGAAAGCATGGAGAATTCACACCTTTGTGGATTGGCCCCTATCATATTGCTAAGATACTACTTCAAGCTCAAGGACTTGTAAGGAGAAGAGTTTACATTGCCAACAAATGGGTAATAGCTCAAACACTACTTCTCTACTACTCCACCAAAAGTATACATGGAGTAATATATACGAAAAGCTAGAGTTAATATAGGTAGGCTTAAATTAGGTTTCTTTTCTATTCCTCATTTCTACATAGTGCATGCAAATATTTATTTACTTATTAATATTGGTTTGTTTGTTGTGTATTTCTTTTTCTTTTATTTTTTTACCTACTTTAAATAAGTCTTTTGAGATATTCCTCACATTCTAGTACATGTAATTTCTCAAAGGTCAATGAATCAAGAATATAGGTATGAATCTCCAAATGGTTGATCATGGATCTTGAAATATGAGGTTGATGTTATAGTTTTGATAAATTAGTAATAACTAGTATCTAAATTGGTTGTTCCTAAAATCTTATACCTTGTTCTTGGTTTAAGTCCATATTTGATAAGTATTAATTATGTAGGATGAAAATTTTAACTATTAAGATAAAGTCATGTTTGCACTTTAAAAATATTAATTTCTTAAGACAAAGTTTACAACCAAGGAGGATTGTTTGAAGATCAAACATTTGACCAAATCCCAAAACCTAAATAATCTAGTTCCCAACCTTTGTTACAAAGAAAAACATATCTAAAATAAATACAAAAATAAGATCTTTATTGCAAAATTAAAAAAATTTATAAACAAAGGTAATTTTGGGAATCTCCACCAAGGTTATGGATGCCTAGTTGGTAATGAAGTAAGGCCTTAAGTAGAGTTAAAGGTATCTCTATTAGGGTTATGGACACCTGGTTAGTAGTAGATTAATGTCCAATCCTTACCTGAGCTAAAGTATGATTCTTAATGAAATATAACTATGATACAAGTCAATGTAATGATTAAGGTCATGACTATGGAAGTTTTTCTCTAAATCCTATTGCAATTAGTAAGTGGAATCAAAGTACACACATAACATGGCTATGTTTTGATGTTTGATCATAATTCTACATGTGTGAGACTTTTTTTAATTATGGTATGGTCTCAATAATGATACCTGATCATGTGATATGATTTGTCTAGTCATTAGTCTAAACCAGAGTCTTTGAGTTCTAACATATTGCTATATTTCTAGAAAAAGTTGCCATTTGTTGAGGTCAACATACCCCTATTTCTGAAAAATGGGGACCCTTGTCTAAAATTTTGAAAATTTGTGATTTAAATTGAAAAATTCCACTTGATTTGAGTTCTTTATTCAAATATCACCCACACCTAGTTCTCATTTAGCTTTACTAACATGTTTTCATTTTATCATTTTTATTTTATCTAGTATTGTTAATGGTTGATTCATGTGTTTTCAAGATGTAGGTTTAATGGAGTCTCAAGTGTGTGAATAATGTTCAAGGTTTTATACTTTAAATGATAATTTGACCCTTTGTTAATATTTAGTCTTTAATGGTTTGATTTAATTCATAAGTATATAATGTTAAAACTTAGGGTTTTATTCCTTAAAATGTCTTTATACAGGTTTTATTTATTTCAAATTACATAGGAACACTTTATATTTACTCAAAACTTAGTTCATATATTTTATCCTAAGCTTTTAATCAAGTTTATTAACATAGTCTAAAAATTTATGATAAGTTCTCTATATTCCCTAAAACCCCTAAGTCTATTTTATCATCCACCTAATTAAACATGGGATGTTTTGTTATATTTTGTACTTAGTCTAAATTTTATATTAATTTTTAAATGTATTTATTAATAGAATTAGAACATTATTCCAAAAATTTATCCTAAGTCCTTTATATTCCTCGAGCCCTAACTCATTTATTTCCATGGCCCTATAGGATCAATGGAAAGATGCCAAGTGTTTGGATCTTAGAGCTTGAGAAAAATATATATGGTTAATAGGGACTCATATAAAGTTCATAAGTCAAGTACCTAGATTTATGGAGTGAATTTGATCAGAAAAATATGATCCTATAGTGAGTGAGGTGTCAATAAGTCAAAGATATTACAAGTAAACAAATCAACCAATCACATTTGAATACATAGATTAGGATCCAAAAATATGAATTGATCCACAAAAATAATATCTAATGATGTGTAGCAATGTGAAAATGTCAATAAACAATTCAATCAAACCTAGAGATGACAAGTGTCATGCACATAGTGGATATTTAAAACTCAAGTACCATCCCAAATATCGATATTGCAAAGTTAAGAGTACACAATTTGATCAATGGTGAGCATTAATTCAAAAAATAAACGAAGCCCTAAGTAGAGTGAGAATGTGACAAGTTTCATCATCATGTAAATTAAGTCAAGAAATCAATGGTGTATAGAGCAAAGCATAGAACCTAGAGGATCAGGATCAATGGCACATGTTGATCCATATAACCATGATCCAATGGTGTGAAATGTGTTGGGTGAATATTTTGTTGGCCAGCTAACTGGTGACCAAAATAGTTCCTATCACCACATCATAGGGAGATTAGTCAGCCAGATGTGCAGGTTTATTACATCAGTAGGGGAAAAATCTCTCCTCTCATCAAGGGGAGGTTCCCTATAGATATGCAGGAGATGCAGGAGGCTATATATATATATATATATATATATATATATATATATATATATATATATATATATATATATATATATATATATATATATATATATATATATATATATATATGCATAAAGTAAGACACAGGAAGTAGGACAAACCATCCATCTCTCTTCTTTCAAAGATGATGCTGACAAATAGAAGAGAAATACTGGGTGATGGGGAAGGTGCTTCTCTTCTTTCAGAAGCAACTTTCAGTCAAGAGCCATATTCCTTCCTAAATAGTAGAAATCCTGGTGAGGCAATAGAAGGCACTTCTCTTCTTTCAGAAGTACTTATTCTTGCAAACAAAAAGACTCTTTCTGGTAGCAAGTAACCGGTAACAGGGTAACCAGTAGCTTGAAGTGTAGCACAAAGTCTCCACCTTGACTGCCCAAAGAGTATATCACAAAGGATAATGGGGGCACAAAGTTGCCCCAAAATCCTCAACACAAAAAAGGAAAGGAAAAACACTGACTGAAATCAATTGTGAAAGCACAAAGTCTTTTTATAGTTGGTTTTAGGACACTTCTTTGTTACCTTTACTAATTCTACACACCAAATTAAATGAATAAGGACACCTTCAAATGACACAAGTCAGTTAATCACAAAGTCTAGAAAAACCTACTTTCTTATTCAAATAACAAGGAAAATGAAATTACAACCTGAGCTCAAAGTCTCAGTCTTCTTCTTTCAAAATGTGCAGAGTTTCGTTCTTGTAAAAATGAGAAGTCCCCCTTACAACAAAAGAGAGATCACAATATATAGAGCCCCAACAAAGACTTGGGTGCTTGTTTTTCAAAGAATGACCCATGACGTGCATTCAATTCCTTAAATGCATTTTCAGGTTTGTCAAAGGACTACATTGAAAACAGGGCAGCTGTCTTAACTATTTCATCCCATATGTCTTCTCCTTAATATGGACTGTCTGGTCCTTTGCATATTTGTCTTTACTTCATGGAATAAAATAGGTTACATCCTTGGTTTGGTGCACTCAGAAGTCTACTCGATCCACTGTTTCACCTACTAGAAATAACTCTTTCAAAGATATTTCTGATCCTTCAGTCTCACTCCTCCCTTCGCTACTTAAGCGCTTCTTTGCTCTTTATATCCCTTCTTGCCTAAGTCTTTGGGGGGGTCCTTTCTGCGTCTTTGATGAGTGGCAAGTTTCGCTATGATGAAACTCATTAGAAACTCATGGAAAATGGAGTCCATGATACGTTTTGCCTGAGCAACTCAAAAGGGGAACACAGATCCAAACACTTGTCACATTCGTTGCACTTTGTCTTTTTCCTTAGGGCACTTTTCCATGGGCTTTTCTCTTCATTCAGGCTTCTCCAGCTTTGTCTCTTCCTACTACAATTTGAGCTATCAGGCTATCTTTCCAGCCAGTCACTTGGTTCTTCCTTTGAGTTCTGCGCTTTATTTGAATTTCAATGAATATTCCCTTACCTTAAGCTTGACGTTTATGGGGACATCATTGGTTGACTGTTTCTTGAACCATGTTCAACTTTGAACCCATTGAACCACTGAAAGTTCATCAATTCATTGGTTCATTCTAGTCTCTTTATTTTATTGCTTACTGGTTTAATCACTTTCATACTCCTTGGTTGAACCATCCATTGAACCACCTGTTTGCTGCTTTTCCTTTGACTGAGGCCACTTTTGAGCTTTTGAACCATTGTTAAACTAGTGAATCCCATTTTAAAAAAAATCTTAAAAATGAGGAATTTGAAAGCTTAGAACAAATTTTGAGAAGGGAAGAGAGAAATTTTGGTCTGTAGGTTGTCCCAAAAATGAGTTGCATTTTTCAGGGACAACAGCTAGCTCCAATTGGGGAACTACCTTCAATTAAAAAAATTGATTGAAGGGAGTAGAATCTAGAATCTCCAGTGCCTTAGAAGAGTGCCATTGGGCTACGGAGTCATGCTACCCAAAAATAAAGGTTCCAAAAAACAAAAATAAAAAGCACAAAATAGAACTAAAGACTATACAAATATACATATGTACAGATGATCTTATCTGGTGCCTCAAGATTTGAAGCACTTCAGATGCTCCCCACTGCAAGATAGTGAAAATGGTGTGCCATCCTGATAAACCAATAGGAAACCATTTTGTCTCCATAAATGGTGATGGGCGAATGGAACTTTCCACCATGGAACTAATTTTTTGCGTCTTCCTCTTGGCCTTTTCTTCTTCTTGCTCCAAGGCAGGACGTGGTCTTCAAACTAAAAACCATAACTCCTTGCTCTCCCTGCAAAGAGTTCCTCTACCTAATTTTGGAGAATAGCAGTATGGTCTAACACCATAATTTTCTATCCTGATAACTCAGCCCAGCACATGTCTTGATTGTCCCCCTCAGATATCTTAGATTCTTCTTTATTTGGAGGGGAGGGTTCTTCTACACTTATGCCACACTCCAATTCTTCTGCTATTTCATCCCTGCTTGAAGATTTAAACAAAATTTGAACTACAAGGGCTGCCATTTGGGTCTTGACACATTTGACATGATCAATTATGTCAAATGGCTGGGTTAGACTAGGCACAGGGGATGGGAGTTCTTCTTTTTGGTTTATGGGAGGGGTGGGAGGACTGGCTTGCAAAATTGAAGTAGAAGGTGCAAAAATGTTTGGGATACTTACTTTCTCAGCAATCACTGAGTCCTTCAGCTAGATAGGCAGAGTGGTCCCACTCTTAGCAATTGAAATTGTAGGCTGAGGTCACTCTTCTATTTCTCCTTTATCAGCTTGTTGAGTTGATTGATTCAGGGACTAGGTGATCACAGCATATGATCCCTTAGATGCTCCACCTTTACTTCTATGTTCATCTTGGTAGTCCAGGAAATCGATGTGGGAGTCGCCAGCTAACTCTTCTTGCTCCTTCGTGAAGAGACAAGTGTCATTTTCTTGATTAAACTCAGGTTGGAAAGAGAAATCATTCTCTATTTCCAAATACCCAATTGCTGAGTTGGCTAGAGGTGCTTCAATGGCAAGGTTCCTCTGAGGGGGAGGAAGATGATTTGGCTACCCTTGATGTGCCTGATCAAGGAATGTCCTCCTTGGTACATCTTTGTATGAAGGAGAAGATGACATTCCTTGTGCCATTTGTCTTTTGAGGGCCAACACTTCATTTGCTAGCTTCTTCACCATTGGATTAGTGGTGGCTGCAAGTGAATATTTAGAAGATGAAGAGGATTTACCTTTATTTGGATCTTTCCTTATCTTTCCAGCTAAGATAAGGTCATCTTCCACCTCAGTGGCCAAGTCTTGAGCAGCCTCAAGGTCTTTGTGTCTAGCTCATCTCAATAGAAAACTCACTTCAGGCAGCTATGAGTTGATGAAGAAACACATGAGATTCTGAGGTGTCAGCTGGGTGATCATGGGAATCCTGTGCCTCAGCTTGTTGAAGCTAGCAATGAAGTCCCTCATAGGCTCATGGGGCTCCTTCTTCATTTGTGTGAGCTAGGCCAGAAGGGCATGTGCATCTTCTACTAGTTTGAACCTTGCTTCAAACTTGGCTTTGAGCATATCCCAGTTAGTCACTGACCTAGCTTACAGGTGGTAGAACCATTCAGCAGCAGCACCTTGTAGTGTTTCTATAAACAACTTGACTATTATATCTTCATACTCTACTCCAATCACGCCATAGGCTATGCTGAATGCCGTGAGGTATTCATTGGGGTGAACTTTCCCATCACCAAGGAATTTGGGGAAGTTCTTCCTCGAACTGCGTGGAAGCTCATGTAAACGTGGAGTAAGGTTGAGTGGACCAAATGAGTTACCCTAGGGGCCCCGATCTTCCATGATTGGATTACAAAATGTGGGGATAACAAATCTGGGTGAAGTATTTATAGGCAGGGCTCTATTAACAGTAAGAAAAGAAGCTCTACCTTGTGTTGGTGACCTGATAAGGTCAGGAGGAAGACTCCTAGATTGTTGGAGGAAAGGTGGTGGAGGAAATAGATCAAAATGGCTCTCCTATGCCAACTCAAACACAGGGTCAAAAACACCCTTAGATCTATGGCTTCTTGTGTAGCGTGGAGTTGCCAGATTTAAAACAAAGGAAAGGAAAAGGACTGGTCTTGCTTTAGCCTGGAGCTTGAGGCTTCAAACTGCTTGTCTTTCCTAGCGGATCTAGTTTGTAGACCAAATAATGTAATGGATATGGAGGATGGAGGGAGATAGTAAGGCTATAATGATAGTGGGTAAGGCCCAGATGGGAGTCACCAAACTTTATTATGGATAAGGGTAGGGACTGCTTGTTCAAATCCCCAGTGGAGTCACCAAAAAATGTTGGGTGAATATTTTATCGGCCAACTAACTGGTGACCAAAATAGTTCCTATCACCACAGCATAGGGAGATCAGTCAGCTAGATGTGCAAGTTTATTACATCAGTAGGGGACAAATCTCTCCTCTCATCAAGGGGAGGTTCCCTATAGATATGCACGAGATGCAGGAGGCTATATACTATATATATATATATATATATATATATATATATATATGCAGAAAGTAAGACACAAGGGGTAGGACAAACCATCCATCTCTCTTCTTTTAGAGATGATGATGAAAAATAGAAGAGAAATACTAGGTGATGGGGAAGGTGCTTCTCTTCTTTTAGAACCAACTTTTAGCCAAGAGCCAAATTCCTTCCTAAATAGTATAAATTCTGGTGAGGCAACATAAGGCACTTCTCTTCTTTCAGAAGTGCTTATTCTTGCAAACAACAAGGCTCTTTCTGATAGCAAGTAACTGGTAATAGGGTAACCAGTAGCCTGAAGTGTAGTGCAAAGTCTCCACCTTGACTTCCCAAAGAGTATATCACAAAGGATAATGGGGGCACAAAGTCGCCCCAAAATCCTCAACACAAAAAAGAAAAGGAAAAACACCGATTGAAATCAATTGTGAAATCATAAAGTCTTTTTATAGTTGGTTTCAGGACACTTCTTTGTTACCTTTACTAATTTTTTACACCAAATTAAATGAATAAGGAGACCTTCAGATGACACAAGACAGAACAACACAGTCTAGAAAAACCTGCTTTCTTATTCAAATAACAAGGAAAATGAAATTACAACTTGAGCTCAAAGTCTCAGTCTTCTTCTTTCAAAATGTGTAGAGTTTCATTCTTGTAAAATGAGAAGTCCCCCTTACAAGAAAAGAGAGATTACAATATATAGATCCCAAACAAAGACTTGGGTGCTTATTTTTCAAAGAATGGCCCATGACGTGCATTCAATGCCTTGAATGCATTTTCAAGTTTGTCAAAGGACTACATTGAAAACAGGGCAGTTGTCTTAACTATTTCATCCCATATGTCTTCTCCTTAATATGGACTATCTAGTATTTTGCATATTTGTCTTTACTTCATGGAAGAAAATAGGCCACATCCTTGGTTTGGTGCGCTCAGAAGTCTACTCGATCCACTATTTCACCTACTAGAAATAACTTTTTCAAAGATATTTTTTATCCTTCGGTCTCGCTCCTCCCTTCGCTGCTTAAGCGCTTCTTTGCTCTTTATATCCCTTCTTGCCTAAGTCTTCAGGGGGGTCATTTTTGCATCTTTGACAAGTGGAAAGTTCTGTTGTTATGAAACTCATTAGAAACTCACAAAAAATGGAGTCCATGACACATTTTGCCTGAGTAACTCAAAAGGGGAACACAGATTCAAACACTTGTCACGTTCGCTGCACTTTGTCTTTTTCCATAGGGCACTTTTCCACAGTCTTTTCTCTTTAGTCAAGCTTCTCCAACTTTGTCTCTTCCTACTACAATTTGAGCTATTGGGCTATCTTTCCAGCCAGTCGCTTGGTTCTTCCTTTGAGTTTTGCACTTTATTTGAAATTCAACGGATATTCCCTTACCTTAAATTTGACGTCTGTGGGGATGTCATTGGTTGACTGTTGCTTGAACCATGTTGAACTTTGAACCTGTTGAACCACTGAAAGTTCATCGATTCATTGGTTCATTCTAGTCTCTTTGTTTTATCACTTCTTGGTTCAATCACTTTCACGCTCCTTAGTTGAACCATCCATTGAACCACCTGTTTACTGCTTTTCCTTTGACTGAGGCCGCTTTTGAGCTTTTGAACCAATGTTGAACCAGTGAATCCCCTTTACAGAAAAAGCTTAAAAATGAGGAATTTGAAAGCTCAGAACAAATTTTGAGAAGAGAAGAGAGAAATTTTGGTCTGTAGGTTGTCCCAAAAATGAGTTGCATTTTTCGAGGACAACAAAATGAAATTTAAATTATCAAATAAACTGGAATAAATATGGTAGTGAAATGTGTTATGACCATAATTAATATAGCAAAGATTGATCGATAGTGTTATATCTCTTGGATACAAATTGATGGTGTGAGGTGAGAAATACTTTTCAATAGACCCAAACCTAATGAAGTGTTGACATGTGCTTTAAGAGACAATAGTCACATTTTGAAAATGAATCAAAGAAGTGGCATGGTTGTGCCACATCAGCATAAATGTCAAACTAAAATATCTCATGGATTTGAAAAGGCAAAGGTATAAATATGAGATCTAAATGCAAATCTAAGTCACAAATCCTTAATTCAAATTCCACTACCGCCATTAAAGCTCTATGAAAACTTGCTTGAATTCCAAAAAACCCTAGCATGTACATAAGCCCTAATTTTACTATATGTTCATTAGAATCACATTAAATAGAATAAAATTGTCCTCTATGCAAGGATAATTTAGTCTAAATTTGAATTATAGACTATTAGTGAGTAATTCAATCAAAATTATAACAATGGTAACTCAGAAGGGTGTCTCCAAGGAGGATGTGGAGTTATATTTAACCACAAGTGTTGAGGGAAGGGTTTTTAAAGACACTAAGTTTAATGCTTCAGCTATAAATATTAGAGACACTAATTAGTTGAAGATGTTTTGAACCATCGATAATAAACCTACCATTACACAAGAAGATAAAATTTTCTCATCCAAGAGATGGTATGAGGACATTATTACAATCCAGATGGCGGGTCTTCATTATACAGTTTTAGAGCTTAAGTTACTTCACTGCATTGACATTCTTACTCCTATTTTCAAATAAAATAAGGTAGATAAGGTCATGATTATTAATGGACATAATTTAAGAAAGGTTTCTTTTATTTTGGTTATGAAATTTTAGTCATATTATAAGTTACCTAAATCCCAAATAGACCTTGACTCAATCAATTCTTGGGCTAAGGATCATGACTTAAAAACATCTTAACCATGTGGTTGTACTCTAAAAACAAAGTATTTTCAAACTTCAACAAAAACATCCCCATTAGCTAATTCATACCTATGATAAGGATGATTATGATAATGTTAAACAAACTATGTGTAAATGCCACTGCAACTTATGTTAATCCTATTTGGGTACCAATTGTCTATTTCATGGTTTAAAATCATATTACTCCCCTTCTAGGTGAAATAATAAGCATCCCATAGATTAAGTAATTTTTTACAATCAAGAACAAGAAGAAAACTCAATTTTATATGATGTTATACCATTTATATGCTCTTTGTGCTACTACCAAGATCCCAAACCAATAATAATGATCACTAAATGGACACAAAATGTTTCCCAATATTATTCAAAACTACATATATTCAAACGCAGGGAACACATTCAATTCATATGTTATGGTCTTTACCTAGCCATGATTAAGGCTATAATTGGCATTCTAATGCTAATAATTAACCCACTAATTAAAAATTCTATTGAAAAATAGGTGATATATGTCTATGCCCAGACTGTATGGTCATAATAATTGAAGGGACATAGAGTTCTCCTATCAAGCTACCCATTCATGTCCTTGATAAGCTAGTTGAGAAATAAGTTGCATATCAGCTATTTCATGATGTAGATGGTATTTACAAGACCAAAAGAGAGGGACTACTTCAAAACTTCCCAATAACTATTGACAAAAGCATATTCAATCAATTGGAGAACATTGAGGAAACATATAGGCATATGACATCCTTTAATCTATAGTTGGATGGACTTAGACAATGGGACCCTTATCTAAGGGTTAAAAAACATTTAAATATTAAGGGAATGTCAAATGTACCTTATGATCATGATCTTTGAGCCTTTGACCCCATTTATACCAAAGCATCTTCATACTCTGAGGTCACTAAGAGATTGAAGGATCAAAATCTTAGGCCTAAATCTAGACTTGAAAGAAATTAGAATACAGATGATAGATGGAAACTAGGGCCCAGGAAATATCATTTGTTAAGTAGTGCATCTACTAGAAATCCATCATCCCAACCAAAATTAGGGCACAAACCTAAGTCATAAATTGAGTAGAGACTATAAGAAAGAAGGCCTGATGAGATTAATTCTGTAGCTCAAGTGGAGGAACAAGGATCACCTTCAGAGGAAATTCACATGGTAGCCCTGGATTCTAATGAATTTGTAGAGGATGAATTGAAAATATTATCCATTTCATATGAATCTAATGATGAATAAGAAATGATTGAAGATACCAAGGAATAGAAAGGGAATGAATTTTTAGACTTAGTCCCTATTAACACCTCCAAAAGGGAGTTTGAGCTAGTTATTGTTCCTAGAGCCATGAAACCTAAAGTGAATTTCACTCCCCCTCTAAGTGAAGTCAATATATTTAATGAAGAAAACGTCATTTATGGTCTAGTTATTCTATAATGGTTTAGATATGGACCTAAATTATAGAGAGTTCGTACTGAGCATCATTGTTAGGCTATGGTGAAGGCTATAAATATGCCCTTGAAATAAGAAGTGAATCCATGGATTGTGGATTTAAAAGAGGAAGATGAGAAAATATTGGTTGCTCTAGGTCAATAAAGTGGATAAAAAGTAGAGATCCCATCTCATCAAGTGACTCAATCCAAGGTAGGAGTCAAATTTGATCCAAAGGCTACTAAAATATAGATAATAATAGAGAAAAATGTCATAATAGGTGGTGAGGAAATCAATTATCAAAAGGTAGAGCCATTAACCAATCTGACCCTAGTACATAGACAAAGTCCTGTAAAATCTCCCATTTTTAAAGAAGATCCCCTAAAATTAGCCCAAGCACATACAAAGTAGCTATATGCAGCTATTAATGGTGTGCAACAAAAAAAGAACTTATAAGAACAAGTTGTCTTTTTAGTTCTAGATGTAATGATCAAGATGTTTAAAGATACTTTATTTGAAAATTTTAATTCTTTGAACTCAATAAAGTCTAGATAAATTGTATTGATCGAAAAAGGTACTAAAACCATTAACCTATTTCACCAATGGTATAACTCAAGAGTCAAAGTAAAGGATTTGATTAACATCTTGATGGAGGATCAAATTTCTAAGTTCAAAAAAATTAGCTTGGCTCATCTAAACATAGCCATGGGGTTATTGATATATAAATTCAAGAGTTTGAGTAAATGGTCCAAGGACCTAGAAATTTTGTATAAGGATGACAAATAGTTGTAAAATAGGTCAAATCATATATTAGGGAGTGTAATAAAGGATCTCACTACACTCAACTCAATTTGTATAATTATTGATGAAGAATTGAACCATAGAGCCACCCAAGTCATGCATGAAGTGAAAAATTAGAGCCAAGGGAAGATAGGAGATGATAACAAAAATATCATGGATATGATCTTTACTATAGATGAGAATATTGTAGAATCTATAAGCATAAAAGAAGCATTAAAAAGGGTTGATAAAGACCTCAATAAAATGGTAGATCAAGAGAATGAAATCTTCATGGAGCCCATTTTCAATGTAAAGCTCATTGATGATCAACATGGAAAAGTAATGAAGATCCTTCAACAAAAACAAGGGAATTTATTATCAAAAGGCCTCAAAGTTGAATTTGTTAATTAAATAATATTCTTTTTGTAACTAGACATGTACATTTTAAAAAAAAAATGAATATTCTTTTGTAAAGGCATGTGCAACTTGTAAAGCACATTGCCTATAGGTCAGTTCTTTAGAAAGTGTCTTTTTCTAGAAGATTTTAAAGGATAACTATACAATTATAAATTGACATAACTGACTAACATACCACCTTAATCTTATATATAAGAGGTATTGTCAATTGTAGAAAGGGATGGAGTTTTGAGCAAGAAAACTTGTGCTAATTTTGGAGAAATTTAATGCAAGCAAAGAGTTTTGAAAGGCTTGTCTCATTTGTTTGTGTGAATTATTATCATGGCTGATCTATCACTTGTGTAGTTTAAAATTCATATTTGAATAGTTCTTATGAATTATTGATGTGCATTTTTCAAATTCAAAGCTATTAATTTGGATTAATTCTAGATTGACTAAAATTTATTAGGTTCATTTTGTTTTTTATGCTCTTCTTGTAGATGTGTTTCTGTTATTTGCTTATAGGGGTAAATATTTAAGTGAATCTTGTTCTTATATGCATTATGTCACTTCCTTAGATGCTTGCCTAATGTGTGATGTGATTTGAGCTTAAGTTATTTCACTTCATATATTTGTTTTAAGTGTATATTTGGATGATATTTGAACTTTGTCATGATATATGTGTTAAAGATTAACAATATCATTATGTTCCTTCTCTACCCTACCCTTACTTTTGCTCATTTTTTGACCAATTAAATTTAGAATATCTTCATTTTAAATATACACTTTATCTTAGATTTTAGATTAGACTTTGAGCATAAGTAAATTCATTTAGCTTAGATTACTCCCATTTTCAAATATTACTATCATGCCATGGTTGCTCCCAACAACCAAACATTATAAATATTGTGAAATAATTCAATTGTTCTATCATTATTCTACCATAGATAGCAAGATTATCACAACTTATAACTCTTGCATTGGATTGTCTAAATTAAAAAAAAATAGTGTTTCTTAAACACTCAAAACCACCTGTTATACACTTACATGCATGAACACCTCCATAGGAACCATTATTTCTTCAACCCAATTACTAATTTGAATGACCATATCAACTCAAACCATGGGTACACATCCTTTGGTGACTTCTCAAAATTATATTCTTAGTGATAAAAATGTGAAATATCTTGTAAAAATTATAAAATAATTTCAAGATAAGGTTAATAATATTGAGAAAAAAAATATATGAATTCATCTTTTGATATTTATTCACAAAAGGTGTGACATGATCCTCTGGCACATAAAATATATTTTAATCCTTTACCAACTAGTTTTCTTGCACCCCAATTCACATGTTATGATGGAAATTATGACCCTAAATAACATCTCTAATCATTATATATTGAGTGTATTGATTATACCTCCAATGATAAAATTCTAAAAAAAATATTTCCAAGGAGCCTCAAATATTAAACTTTATGATGGCTCTATGATTTACCACTTTAATTAGTGAGAGCATTAAAAATTATATCAGATCAATTCATAGAAAAATTCTCTATCAACATCACTAAAAACATGTCATATGCTCAAATTACAAAGATTAAACAAGGAACAAACAAACATATCAATGAGTATGCTTTTTTATATAAAATAATGTTGTCCAAAATAATAAATACAATAGTAGATAAATAAATCTAGGACATATGTAAGTAAAGATTACTTTCCTCATTACATGAGTCCATTATTTTAAAAAATTTAAAATATTTTGATGACTTTTTCCATATTTTTTGATACCATTAAATGAAACTTATTTCCTTGAAATATCTCAAGTATGTATATAACATATCGATTACATCTAATACCCAATTTCATATCAAACCAAGCTATAAGGTGAAACCTATAACACCTAAAAAGGAGAAAATGATAATGATGAACATAGTTTCACAACAACCTAGTCAAATAATATTATCTAATACACCTAAGAGACAATTTACATGATTATATGAGTTTCTAGTTTCTTTACTTCATAATCTTTTGGATTGTCATCTCATATCTCTCCATACTTCTATAGAGGTTGATATGAGTCAACCTTTGCCCAAATGATATGATTCTAATGCATATTACAAATATCAAAAATTCCTTGGGGATTCTACTAATATATGTTAAATCCTAAAACATAATATCTATGACCTCATCCATGACCAAAAAATTACCTTTAATGATCCTCTAAAGGATTCAGGTTCATAGTATGGTGATCACTAGAATCATACAAGATTTAATAATCCTTTTCAAGATAATTATAATAAAGATACAATAGTGTAAATGACATATAATTCACATCCTCCTCATCAAATTATAGGCACCCATTATATTTTATTAACAGTAATTATACATGCATGATACCTCTTATGGTTTAGAGACCCTTTATTACATTTGATGACAATGAAATTGTGCTTGATTAATCATATATTCATTCATTATTTATTCAATCATACCTAGATAGTCAAACTAAACATAGTGTCATGATTGATAATAGTTCTAGTGGGAACATATGTACTTGGAACTACTTACAAAAAAATTATATACAAATGATTATTTATAATTTTTAACCAAAATGGTCAGAGCATTCGATGGGACATCACAACATGTTATTGATGAGATTGATTTACAGTTATAGGTTGGTACAACACATATGGTTACCATTTGTTTAGTTAAACCATATACATGAGTCTTTGATATGTTTTTGGGATGACCTTGGATATATGAAATATGTACAGTACCTTCCATAATGTATGGGTTTATTAAATAAATTAATGCCAACATGGTAGTTATAGTTATTATAATTATATATGTACATCCACTTGAACAAGAGAATTTTATTCCAATAAATATGATTCTAAAACATAATAAGTTCAATCTTCTATAAAATGGTAATCAATAGGCAATCCCCTTTACTAGGTGACCCATACTTGATATGCCTTTACATAAAAGACACATAGTGGATTCCATAAAATATTCATCTACTCCAAGATAACATACTCAGTTACCTAGAGAAATTAAACATGTTATAATTAAAACTAGTCTAGATAAACAAAAGATCACTCAATGATTGGTTCCTTGTACCCTTACTCATTCAATTGTTTCTTCATGACCATAATGTATTATTACATATACCTAGGACACCACAAGTTCTATAAATCTAGATATGACTCCTATGCATGCTCCTTATTAGTAAAACCATTTTCATATACCGTATTATGTTATTTTAACTATCTATGAACATACCTTGGATGAAATTATAGGATATCCTTTTTCCTTTCAAATATTCCAAAAAATACAAAAACATTTAAATAATTAAAAATTACAAAAATAAGCAGCATTCCTAGATTTTACTAGCTCCTTGGCATCTATGTTGTTTGATTTATGATGGTAGATAACATATTATTTAATTGTTATATACATGAATGTTTCATGAATCTTTAAGTGTGATATAGGCATACCCAAACACATGATTTATATATTTTCAAATGTTATATCTTTCCTCTACTCATGTCATATAGTATGTTGGGGTAATCTACTTATTTAATCATGATTGATACAAGTTACATATACTTTATGATAATTTATACATTATCATGTTTGAGATTATATTGATAACACATGTCTATATCCATGCTCATATATTTCATAGTGTACTTGATATGCCATACTACATAACATTTTTTAACACATATATGTTGGGGCTAGTATAATATGCTTATGTTTGTTGCTTATGATTCATTTTTTTTTTCAATTCCTTTAGTGTATCTTTTATATTTACTTGATTATAGAAAATTTGAATATGTTGTTTTCCTAGTATCCCCTATGCCATTTTATGTTGATTAGATATTTGAATATGCCATTATATGTGGATTAGAGACTAAATATGTCATTAATTCCAATTGTGTGGAATTTGAAAATGCACTTTTTATGAGGTATCCTTGTACCATTCCTTTTCATTACACTGAGGGATCTTGTAGGTGTGTTTGATTTGTTGTTAGGTTTGTATTATTACTCAAATGTTTCTATGATTGATATCATGCATTTTAGGACTTGATGTGATCACATTGTGATCCTGATTTATATATCTACTTTGACATGTTATACCTATAAGATACATAGATTATACAACTATATTCTAATTTTGAGGTAACGTTCCTACCATTTTCTATTTTCTTCACCTTAAAGGTGGGGGAGGTTCAGTGGGGGAATTTCATAAAGGCATGACCTCTAGATGTATATGACTTATTAATTTCCATATTTAATTAGGGTCATGACATAATAACATTACCTACACACTTATACACTTAGTATCTCCATATTTGAGTGGGGACATGCCATAATAACATTAACTCTACACTTGCACAATCTCTAGTTCAATGTTATGATTTTAATATACACTCAGTTCAAAAACATATACATTTCACTCATTTTTCATAGATTTTTCATAGATTTTTTCATATTTAATAAATATATACTCCAAGTTAGACATATTATAGTACATATTATATGCTCTTGTACTAAAAATTCAAAATTTTCAACTTATATTACTCACTAAGATACATTTATTACACCAAGATGTGAAGTCATCTAGCCTTTTCTACTATAGTAATGGGTTCGTTTTATTTTTTGAAATGATTAATTCATTAAAAATCATTAGATTTATATATTGGAGTGATTAAATAATCTAATATCACCATATTTATAGGATGAGTTTATTAAATAACTCACCCTCACCTGATTATATATATATATATATATATATGTATGTATGTATGTATGTATATATATATATATATATATATATATATATATATATATATATATATATATATGTATGTATATATATACATATGCATATATATGTATATATATATATATATATATATGTGTGTGTGTGTGTGTGTGTGTGTGTGTGTGTGTGTGTGTGTGTGTGTGTGTGTGTGTATATATATATATATGTATATTTATGTATGTATATGTATATATATGTATATATGTATGTGTGTATACACACACACACATACATATATATATATATATATATATATATATATACACACACACAATATGCATATGTATGTGTGTGTATGTATATATATGTATATGTATATGTGTGTGTGTGTGTGTGTGTGTGTGTGTGTGTGTGTGTGTGTGTATTCACACTTGAGTTGTGCAAATGAGATTTAATAATCTCAATGGTCATGTCACAACTCACCCTTGCACTAGATTAGGGGCATAAAACCTTCCAATATCCTAATTTATATCTCCAAGGTTGATGTAATAGCCTTATATAGATATAATACTTCATAAGGAATCATATTAAAAAATTTAAAACTTCAATAAGAAACATGGTTACATTGACATACAGGTGCACTCCTTCATTGATGTGTTTATTTTCAATCATTTAAGTTATTTAAAATTTTAAATTATATGCACTAATTTATACTATAACATGTTATTTTTCACAAGTAATACACTATAAAATAACTTAAAATGGTATCAAGTAAAGGTAAGGTGTGATATACACACCCAAGTACACATTTATTTAATTTAAACTAGTAACTTCATCATTATGCATTACTAGAATAAAATTAGGTTAATCTACATACTAAAATTGAGTATTTATAACATATTAGCCTTATACATTTGACAAATATCAATGATGTCTCTAACTTTTAGTTCTAGATCTCCCTGTTATTGAAAGGATCACATTTTCCATCTCATTATGCCTAAATAGTTATATCTTATTCTAATTGATATCATTTTGATGCCCCGAGTCTCATATATTACACATAGAGGTTAAATATTGATAAACATACTTCACTATCAATTTTATATTCATTTCTATTTTCTAGCCTTCTAGACACTACCAACCACTAAGGGTCACTACCACTGACAGTAGTGTCCAGACACTACCAACCACTAAGGGTCACTACCACTGATAGTAGTGTCCAGATCTTTATCTAGTGTCCATTTACCAAAATTCATACAAATTACAAAATGATTAAAACCCATGGGCTAATATAATTTTCTTATTGAAGACTACCATGAGATATTTTCAAAATATGTGGTATAAATACAATTCTAAGACTTATCATTCATCATTTATAAAAAATGAAGTAAACACCTACTAAATCTAAATCAATCAACTCAAAAATAAATCTATTCTTCATTATTTATCCCTATTTTCATATCAAGCATAAAAACATTCATATTAAAATTCTAAAGCATTAAAATATCAGCCCATGAGAGATATTTTTCAAATTAAAAATCGGATGACTACATGCATCATATTATAGTATATTTCACTTGTGAACACACTTTCGCACACATATGGGATAGTTACATAAGTCTAAGTCCCTCCTTGGAGTATTTTATATGTAGGCAGTGCCCATTGATAGAGGCGTATTTGGGGAAACTCAATACCATGGGCCCATTGATCCATTTTTCAACAAGTTTATTCCAAGGGTGAAAAATATTGAAGATATAGGGTTTGATAAATTAGTGAATAGTGATAACCTGTGCCCTAAATATGAATACATATGTAAAAAGGTGACAAAAACCCCAAAATAGTGAAATTTGTTGTATACATATTGTTGTCACTTGGATTTTTAGACTTTTAGAAGATGTATTAACTCTCCTCATCTAAGTGGCATAATTGAAACACCTCTAGACTTGTGGGTAGCCTAAGGATGAGGTGAATCTTGAGGTAGGGCTATCTCCCTTGATGTACCACTTTGGATCACTATTACACCTAAAATTTTTGGGGAGAAAGGGAGAGAAAAATAAAAGGAAGCTATTCTAAGGGAGGTGATTCACCAAATAATTTGATGACTTCTAACTAGATGCATGTTACACATGAGAATAAAGAGACTAACCAAACATACACTTCTCCAATCTGCATCTTCTCACATCAATATTACATTATGAGGTTATGGATTAATGTTTAGGATAGGAGTAATATAAAAGATAACTTAAATGACACTACTTAATATAATAACACACTCAACCTTGACACTTCCTAAAACACTTCACATGCCCTATAATAAGAAGCTTTCCAATTGAAAATAGATGAAATAATGAGACAACCATGCTAAAGAAACAAGAGTTATCACTTATACAAGATTAAACATTCCACTTGAACACACTAATATTATTCATGGAAGAGGTAAAACTCATTATTATTATTGATCAAATGGTATGAAAATGATAAGGACATCACCATAATTAGGTGGAGCATAGATTATAAATGGCTAGTTCTTATATATATATATATATATATATATATATATATATATATATATATATATATATATAGAGAGAGAGAGAGAGAGAGAGAGAGAAGTGCAAGGGTCAAAAAGACACTTATAAAGATGAGAAAAGGAGTTAATTATTCATAATAAGAGGATTTGGGATGAACCATGAAAGTTTATAAGAAACAAGTGGCCATAAAAGGCATGAAACTCTTGCAAAAGGGCATGAAAGTTCTCATTATGGGTCAAAAAACTACCTTCATGATTTGGACCTATTTTAACATCCTAAAAATGGTTAAATATAGGTATTATGATTGGAATTAATTTTAAGGATTTTTTATATGCCTCTCCATTCATTGGTTATTATCTTGGTCATCTAGAACCTTCCCAAAATGATCTATCACCATTTATAGTCAAAATAACTCCTCTTTCATGCACCCTACACAGTTGGCCTCCAAAAAGGTATCAGTTTTCCAAGTAAATAATTTTGAGGGAGTCAATTAAATGTTTCAATACCCTCCATGGTATTAGAGGCATCAAGCACACCTTAAAATTATCTCACTTTAATTTTTTCACCCTTCTCACTAGCTTGGTCATTATGCTAGTTTTGACTAGTTGAGATGAGAGCTATTGTTTAGACACTTAGGATTTGTTCTAGAGATTTAAATGGACATGATGGGTTATCCCAAGTCCTAATCCTTCTCATAAATTTGGTTTCATCTTCAAAATCCTCTTAGAACCTAAAAAACATACAAAATAGTTAAAAGTACCCTATTTTGTACCTTGTTCACACATTTTTGTATAGATCATCCTGATGGGGAGTATCCTAACTGAGTCCTCTAAAAAATACAATCCTTGTTCTGGGAAAAATATGCCATTTTGATGCATTATCTCCTTCATTTTCCACATCAAGACTACACAAAGGATTTAAGAGGGTTTTAAGTGCATTTTTCTCTTAAGGTTCATTCATAAATATATGACATTGAGGTTAAAAAAAAAATTCAAAAATGTTATTTTAAATTACCATATTAACCTCACTAAACTCATTTTGTCCTCATTCAAATCACCAAGAGAGATATGAGCATTCAAACTTGCCCTATTGAGTTCTTTCCTTTACTTCTTATAGTTATAAGTTGTATTTGGGACAAAAATGGATTCCCCTACAACTTCTCTACCTTTAAGAAACTTTAATACATATTTATCTATCCTATAAACATGTTTTAATATGGTATAAATCTCATCTCAAGGTTGAAGTGACCATGACTCTCCTTTTGGCTTATAGGCCTAACCCTACCCAAGTAGGTTTGACTATAACCCCTGTGTTCTAGGCCATCCAATTAGACTTATATTCATTAAATAAGATTTAATACCTCTATAATTACCCCAAAACATTATTTAACAAGTTATAATTCTCACATAATGTTTTAAGTGAAAATGCCTTCTCATTTGGACTTTTATGCCTAGCCATGCCTAGTATGCATGTCTACAAATTTGAGGGTTTAGAGCACCCTCTTTGGTTCCATCCTATTGTTTATGGTCCCTAATTTTTTTATAGGTGTTATAAAACCTCTCACACCTTCTAAAAATGTTACCTTAGCTCCTGGTGCACTCTTCTATCCTTGTTTTTCAAACCTTCTAGTTTATGCCTAAGGGGAAGTACCCTTTATTTGAGACAAAATAGAGGGTAATTATCCTATTTTATAAAAAAAATTGAAATTTATATGGGCTTATTAAAGTGATAAATTTAATATATACAAGATCCAAGATAGACTATATTAAAACACTGTGTGCAGGGTTCTTCATGGACTATATGATACCTATCTAGAGCCCTTTATTTATTTTATTAGTGTTGTATTAGAATGTATTAATTATGTAAAAAACCTTAACCAATGTTTTTAAATTTTTTCCATCACCTTAACTCTTTACATACTCCTTCCCAAGACCTTGACCAGTCAAGCCTGTGTGTAACCTTCTTGACTATATCTTTATTTTATTCCCTCACAAATGACTCCTGTAAGTGATCACCTATGTTTTAATCTTGGGTAAGTGTTTGAATATCCTCTAAATATTTTTATAGTTACAATAATTCATGCTCCTATAAATATAATTCATGTTATGCCTTTAACTATTTTGATCAGGCTCACTATCTATTCACAGTCACTTACAACTGACTGTATGGGATTCTTTAGGATCTTGTAGGTATAGATAGGTTTTATAAATTTTAATTAAAACTCTTTAAATGACCCTTATTCCCAAAAAATATCCACATCATTCTCTAAGGTAATTAATCTTTAGGTTCACAATAAATAAACCAATTTTCAAACTTTTACCTTTGGCTAGTTGTAGGTGACTAATCTCAAGTGAGAAGACTCCTGTAGATGTGCATGGAACCTGGAAAACTATATATCAACCTAGTACTGATGATATTTATGTTAATTATTTTGTCTTTCACTCACTAATTCCATTAAAAAAATTTAATTATTCCTTTTAGATTTTGAATTGTTAAGGTCACTTTACAGTTTAAAACCTGTAGATATTATTGCCTAAACTCAATGCATAAAAGTACATATTGGAGCTCTTCAACAATCATTCTCCACTTATCATATTCCCTATAAATTTTAAATGGCTCATGTATTATGTAGGGGATACAATATTTATTCATTTATATGCATTTAAAGTCTTTGAAACCATGTCATACAACCTTGGTAAAAGGCTGAAGTTCTCTATTTTCTCATTTTAGGGAAAAGGTCCCTATACACTATTATTGGATCTTTAGAAGGTGACCCATACTTGTATTTGGAAAAATAGCTTTCCAAATGAGTCTTCCATGATTATAAACCAATGATAAAAATTCAAGGAAGGATTTCATCACGTGATTCAACACTTAAAATGGTTATTTAACCCTCTGTCAATGCCACCTATAGGTGGTTATGGTCATGTATAGGGAGTGTATCTTGAATGGTTCTTACTCCTTTATTTGTCAATCTCATATCTCAATAAAGGGTTTTTCATGATTTATCACCTGCTACTTAATCAAAAAAAATCTCAACCTATCTCATGTTATCTATAAAATTTCCTCTAAAGCTCTGCCAATGCCACATGTAGGTGAATGTTCCCATATATAGTCAATAATGTGAGTTTTAAGAAGTGTACATTGCCTTGACTATAAAGTTATTTTTATGCCTATCCTAACACCTTAAAATTAATATTCACACTATAAAACATCTAAAACAAGTTTCAATACCTTCATTTTAATAGTAAATATTCTTTCATGGCACTTGTAGGTGCATATTCAGGGTGATTGTGTGAGAATGTTGCATATGACTATAATAGTTATTCCCTTGCAATATTTATAGGATATCACTTATTTTTTATTGATAATTTAATGTATAAAAATTCTAAATACTATGGTAATAACACTAAGGACGTGATTTAGAACTTTGTATAGCTTAAATGTTGATTGTATATGATAGTCTTTAAGCAAACTGGGTACATGATGATTTATGATTGCACCCTCATAGAGATTGATTGGATAATGAGATCAAGGATGTAAATTTAATAAATTAAAAATTTAAACATTTTAAATTACATATTATAACCCTTTTTAACTACTAACAAAGCATGGAAATCTTAAACATGGTGAAAACCTACTTGTAACATAACAAAGTGCTTCCTCTTGAAACTTAAGATGAGTTGCATATCAAAACACCTTTAAATGATAAACAAAACATGGATATCATTATAGGAGGAAATAAAAAATCATATGAAATCAATATGACCAAATTACATTGTACATAAATGACCAAACCAAAGCAAAAACTATAGGGTGCACACATTAGAAAGCAAAAAAACACAATCAACTTCATGAGGATGGATCATCAATCATAGGCCACCATTAATAAAAATACTTTTATGAAAATTAAGATATATTAGTTTAATTACACATCCCAAATGTGTTTGACTTGGATGTTCTCTTGATGACCATACCAAGAACAAACCTGAAGATTGGTTATATATATATAGAGAGAGAGAGAAGGGTGAAGAAGGAGAAAAATGGTTATAGCTCAAAAATGGAACTTATAGAGAATTTAAAACATGTATTTGAGCTTTAATAAATTTAATAGATATTCCATGATATTATCCCATGTGTCACAATTCCCCATGGGTCATACAAGTGCGAAACTCTTCCCTTTTCTTAAGAAAATTGCTCTTTCTTCTAAAGAACCTACCAATTTATGCTACCAATAGTTTATTAAGACATATTAGGACACATGGTGCATCAAATAACCTTTTAAAACCTTAAATTTATCAAGGAGGATGTACAAGTCATTAAATGTCCCTTTTTTACCTCAAAATGATATAAGGACTAAAATGACTAATGACCAAGGCTAGTATAACATGAAATCACACTAAATGATCTATAATACACCTTAATAAATTTATATTAGACCCCTAAAACACTTAAAACTCAATTTTTTACCTATAAGGGTTCCAATTTGACCTATAGGTCAAATTTGGTCAACAAATCGGTGACTCATAGGGATAGCATGCATGTTATGCTAACTTGACTAGTAGCATTATTAGTCCATTGGGCTTAGGGATTCATCTAAAGTATAAGAAACAACAAGAAGACTTTGATAATAATATTTAATCAATACAAGACCAATGAATACCTCAACTACATAAAACAAAAGACACACACAAAGTAAAAGTGAACACACATGTGCTTCATGAGCACTTATGGAACATACACACCAACATAAACAAACTAACTCAAACACTAACTAAAATAAGATTAAAACTCTCTCATATATGAAATTGGAAGTTTGAAACCTTCCTTGCTTCATGATAGGAAGAATTTGGTGAGACATGTAGCCTTTTGGCCTTTAGCATTGATGACTCCATCTTCTTCATGGTGTTTGTCAACTTCATTGGCATAATGTTCAATGAGAACCAAGCAGCTCAGAACAAGTTGGATATGGAAATTAAATCTTATTTAATCCAAATAACCTCAAAATTCTAATATGTAACCTTGGTTATAACCTCCAATGGTGATTCATAGGGGCATACCTTCTTGGTTTCCATAGTGCTCTCAATAGGACTGGGTTTCTTCTTAGCTACAAGTTCTTATAGTTCATTAAATATCTTTGAATATTATACCCAATATTGGTAATTTTCCTCCATAGAATACTCTTTCTTCACATTTTTATTTACTTTATCCTCAACTTTTCAAAAGTCTTCAAGCTCTTAAAAGAACATCATTTGCAGTTACCAATCATCTTTGTCTTCTTTATCATCTAGAACCACTACCTCTTCAATCTTCCATTATTGATGTATGAGTTCATTAATATGGTGTTATTAAATCTCCAATTCATCTGAGGGTGTTTCAAAATTAGGATGAGATATTTGGTCATCTTCAAGAACAACTTTCACCCTAGTCTCAAGAGAGTTTTCTAGGACTGCAACCTCTTTGGGGATGACTTAAAATTATTCTCCATCCTAAATATCAAATTCATCTTCTTACTTGAGATGATTATCCAAAAAATTTTGATAAGATGTATAGTATTATTTAAGGTCTAAAATATCTTTCATCTCCTTCTCCTTCTTGGTGATGCCAAGATTAGGCATCTTGAAATCATGTGACCTGGCTGAATGAGGCTGCCAAGGAAGTAAGATTTCTTTAAGTAAGAGTTTTGAGTTTTTGTCAACCAAATGCTCCTCTTTAGGTTCCCATATGATATTTCCATAAATTAAATTGGTGATGGGGTGAGTATAAGATTAACTAGTTGGTATAGGTGGTACATAGAACTCAAAATCAAATTGAGAATGAAATGTAGGGGATTCTTTTGGGAACTCTTGAGGAAGGGGAGGTAGACCTTGGGATGAAATAGCTTGGTTTTATTCCTTACATTTGATAATAAATTCATTTAAATATTATTGGTCTTGAGAATTTTATTGAGAAAGGTTAGATGGGGTGTGCTTATGCATAAGATCTTCTTTTGGATCTAAACCTTCCATCACACCTTGACTTAGCAATTTCATCCTTGACTCTATTTCGTCAATTTGCTTGGCTAGGTTCTCTTGGAAAATTCTTTATTGAATTTCATAGGCATCATCATGAGGATAAGGAGTACAATAGGGTTGACAAGAAATATAAGATGTCTCTTGAGGAAGGGTGGGAGGGACTTGCATATGATAAAGCTCTTTCTCAACTTCACATTATTTATCAAGGCTTTTCTCCTCTTTTTTTCCCCCTGATTCCACCACCATACTCTAGCTTAGGATGATAGGACTAGGGGTCTCTTTTTGAGGTATTTATGCAACTTGGGGAGTGGATGAAGTTTTCAAGAAACTTTGGATCTCCTTATGCTTGGATTCTCCACCTTATCTCCAACTTGGAATCTCATAGCTAGAGGTCACTTCTTGAGGTAGGGATGTAATTAGAGAGGGAAATGAGGGCTTAGATTCCACTTATTTTTCTAAAGAAATGGATTGTTTAATATGAATATTATCCAACTCAATCTTCTTATCAAGATTTTCCTAAAAAATAAGGTCTCTTTTCAACTTTCTCCTCCAACTAATTGAGAAAAGGATGACTTTGATAAGATTGATTGGGTTCATGAGTGGGAATCATGTAGGATTGATAAGAATCTTAGGAAAGTGGATATGAATGTTTATATGTTTAGTGAGGCTACTTATCATGAATTTTTATCATATCTTCTAAGGATGAAATTAGGCCACTCACATCTAGCATCTCAATTGTGAGCCTTTGCCAATTAGCTCTCTAAATAGGTGTTCATTCTCTTTTGACTAGATCTAATAAATCTCTTACCTTATGAGTAAGATGACTAGGAACCTCTTATCCATATCCCCTTAGATTATCAAGATCCAACATGTACTTACATATCCCAAAAGAGTTTTCTTGAAAGTGGAAATGTACTGACCTGAGAAGTGACTAGGTTGACTAGGAGAAAGATATTGAGGAGGCTAGTTGTAGGGTTGATAAACTTCATTATAAGGTTGAAAATTGTCATATTGGAGCTTGAAATAATCATATTAGGGATGAAAATAATCATAACAAGGTTGATAAGAAGTTTCATAAGCTTGGTAAACCTCATTAACTTATGTAAAACAAAACTCAACACCATATTCAATCATGGAACTTCATTAGGAATTAAGAACATAAGGAATGATCATAAAAAATATTCAGAAGGAATACCTAGGCTATTTGACTATATAATGTAACTTTAGATTCACCATTGATGCATGGATAGATGCCACCAAAGGCTGATTATTAAAAGATAACACCAAAAATATTTTAACTTCTTAGACTAAGAGTCCCATCGAGCATGCCAAAAACTATTGTTACTTAGATTTTCACCCTTTCAAGATATGTCTTAGTTCTCATCATCCAAGAGGCACAATTGAAATACCTCTAGGGTTATGGGTAGCCTAAGGGTGAGTTGAATATATAGGTAGGGCTAGCTCCCTTGATGTACCACTTTGGATCACTATTACACCCAAACATTTAGGGGGGTAAGGGAGAGAAAAAATTAAAATAAAACTATTATAAGGGAGGTGCTACACCAAATAGGTTGATAAATTTCAACCAGCTACATATTACACATGAGAACAAAGAGACTAACCAAATGTACACTTCTCCAATCTACATCTTCTCACATCAATATTACATTATGTGGTTATGGATGAATATTTACGCTATGAAGACTAGATAAGAGGCCTTAAATGGCACAAGTGAATAGACTAACTCACTCGACCCTGACACTTCCTATAACACATCACATGCCATACAAACAGAAGCTTTCCAACTATAAATAGATGAAAGAATGAGACAACCATGCAACCATGCTAAGGAAACAAGAGTTATCACTTATGTAAGATCAAAATTCCAAATGAACACACTAATAAAATTCATATAAGAGGTAAAAATCAATAGTTTTATTTATAAAATGATATGAAAATGAGCAGGGCTTCACCATACTTAGGTGGAGCATAAGTTACAAAGTCCAAAATGGCTAGTTCTTATATAGCTTAAGAGAGAAGAGAAAAGAGAAGTCCAAGGATCAAAAGGACACTTTTTAAGCTAATATAAGGATTTAATTGTGCATGATAAGATTATTTTAGATGAACCATGCAAAGTTATAAGAGACAAGTGTCCATATGAGGCATGAAACTCTTTCAAAGTGGCATGAAAGTTCTCATTATGGCTCAATAAATTACCTTCATGATTTTGACATGTTTGAACGTCCAAAAATAATTATGGATAATTATAATTATTATAATTAATGGTAATACATTTATACATGCCTCTCCATGCATTGGTTTCAGTCTTAATCATCTAGAACCTTCCCAAAATGAGTTATTACCATCTATAATCATGATAACTCCTCTTTCATGCACCCTGCACACTTGGCCTCAAAAAAGGAATAATTTTTCAATTAAAATTAGTGTGAGGGATTTAATTACATGTTTCAATACCCTTCATATCCTTAGATTCATTAGGCACACCTTAAAATTAGCTCACTTGAAGTTTTCCACCCTTCTCGCTAGCTTGGTCACTATGCTAGTTTTGACTCACTAAGATGAGTGATAACTTTTTGGACACTTAGGATATATTATGAAGAATTAAATGGACATTATTAGTTATCCCAAGTCTTAATACTTCTCCCAAAGTGGGTTTCATCTTTAGAATCCACTTAGAATGTGCAAAAAACACAAAATCATCATAATTACCCTCTTTTGTACCTTGTCTATGTAGTCCCATACAAATAATCTAGATGGAGAGTAGCCTAACTGAGTCATATACAACATCCAATCCTTTCTCTAGGAAAAATATTTCATTTTGATGCATTATCTCCTACATTTTCCACATTGAGTCTAGGCCAAGGGTTTAGAAGGGTTTTAAGTGCATTCTGCTATTAAGGTTTGTTCATGAAGATATGATGTTGAGGTTGAAAAAAAATTCCACTAATGTGATTTTAAAATATCTTATTAACCTCCATAAACTCATTTGGTCCCCATTCAAATCACCAAAAGAGATATGAGCATTCAAACTTTCCCTATCGAGCTCTTTCTTCTATTTCTTGTAGGTCTGAGTTATCTTTGGGTCAAAAATAGATTCCAATAAATTTTTTATTTATTTAAAAATATATAAAATGTTTTTATACATCCTTTAAACATGTTTTAATATGTTATAAATCTCATGTCAAGGTGGTAGTGACTATGACTCTCCTTTTAGCTTTTAGGCCTAACGCTATCCAAGTAGGTTTGACTACAACCCTTGTATTCTAGACCATCCAATTGGACTTATCTTCATTATATAAGATTTAACACATATTAAATTACCAGAAAAAAAATTATTTAACAATTTATAATTATCACATAAGGTTTTAAGTGAAAATGCCTTCTCATTTGGACTTCTAGGCCTAGCCATGCCTAGTATGTCTGTCTACAAATTTGAGGGTTTAGATCACCCTGTTTGGTTCCATCATATCGTGTATGGTCACTCCTTTTTTTATATGTGTTATCAAACCTATAAAACCTTCTAATTTTTTTAATTTTTATCTCCTAGTGCACTCTTTTATCCTTGTTTCTCAAACTTGCCAGTTTATGCCTAAGGGGAAGTACCCTCTATTTGAGACAAAGCAGAGGGCACTTCCCCTATTTTATAAAACAAATTTAAAATTATATTGGATTATTATATTAATAAATTTATTATATACAAATTTTTATCTCCTAAATAGGTCATTTGACCTTCGAAAATCCTTAAGATCCAAGACAAATTGTATAAAAACATTGTGTGTAGGGTTCTTCATGGACTGTGTGATACCTATCTAGAGCCCTTTATTTTTTTTATTAGTGTTTTATTATAATGTATTAATGATATATAAAACCTTAACCAAGTTTTTAAAATATATTCCATCACCTTAACTCTTTTCATACTCCTTTCTAAGACCTTGACCAGTCAAACTTGTGTGCAACCTTCTTGATTATGTCTCTATTTTCTTCCCTCAAGGATTACCCCTGTAGGTGATCACCCATGTTTTAATATTTGGTAAGTGTATATATATCCTCTCAAGGTGTTTATATTTAAAATAATTAATTATTATACTAATCCAATTCATTCCATACCTTTAACTATTTTGATCAGGTTCATTATCTATTCACAGTCACTTATAGCTGACTGTATGGGAGTCCTTAGGATCCTATAGGTGTAGATAGGTTATATACATTTAAATTAAAAATATTTAAATTAAAATTATTCCCAAAAAATTCCAAATCATTATTTAAGGTAATTAATCTCTAGGTTCAAAAGAAATAAACATCTTTTCAAACTTTTATCTTTGGCTAGTTGTAGGTGACTAATCTCAAGTGAGAAGACTCATGTAGATGTGCATGGAACCTAGAAAACTATATATCAATCCAATCCTAATGATATTTATGTTAATTGGTGTTTATTTAACTCACTAATTCCATTTAAAACATGTAATTATGACTTTTATATTTTGAAGTGTTAAGGTCACTTTGTAGTTCAAAACCTGTAGATGTTATTGCCTAAACTCAAAGCATAAAAGTACATATTGGAGCTCTTCAAAAATCATTATCTATTGATCATATAACCTATAAATTTTAAATGTATAATGTCTTATGCAGGTAATAAAATATTTATTAATTGAGATGCATTTAAATTATTTTGAACCATGTCATACAACCTTGGTAAAAAGTCCAAGTTCTATGTTTTCTCATTGTAGGGAAGAGGTCCCTATACACTATTATTAGATCTTTGGAAGGTGATCCATAGTTGCATTTGTAAAAATAGTTTTCCACATGTTTTTTTCATTATTATACACCAATTATAATACTTCAATTAATGGTTTCATCATGTGATTCAACAGTTAAAATGTCTATTTAACCCTCTGTCAATGCCACCTATGAGTGGTTATGGTTATGTATAGGTAGTGTATCTTGAATGGTTCTTACTCCTTGGTTTGTTAATATAATACCTTAAAAAATATATTGTATTCTTCACCACATGATAGGTAATCAAAAAAATTCTCAACCTATCTCATTTTCTCTGTATAAGTACCTCTAAAGCTCTACCAATGCCACATGTAGTTGAATGTTCGCATATATAGTCTGTAAGGTGAGTTTTAGGTAGTGTAAATTGCCTTGAATATAAAGTGAGTTTTATGCCTATCCTAACACCTATAAATTAATATTAACACTATATAATATCTAAAATAAGTTTCAATACCCTCATTTTCACATTAACTCTTCTTTTTTGGCACTTGTATGTGTATATTCATGGTGACTGTGTGATAATGTTGCATATGACTGTAATAGTTATCATTTTGCACTCTTTATAGGATATAACTTATTTTTTACAAATAATTTAAATTATAAAACTTCTCAATACTATGGTCATAACTCTAAGGATGTGATTTATAACCTTTCATAGCTTAAAAGTTGATTATGTATGATAATCTTTAAGCTAACTAGCTACATTATGCTTTATGACTATACCCTCATAGATATTTCTTGGAGAATGAGATTAAGGAGGTAAAGGAAATAAATAAAACATTGAAACATGTAAAATTACATATTAAAACCCTATGGAACTACTAACAAGGCTTGAAAATCTTGAACATGGTAACAAACTTCTTGTAACACAACAAAGTGCTTCCTCTTGCAACTTAAGATGATTTACATATGAAAACACATTTAAATGATAAAAAAAACATGGAAATAATTATAGGAGGAAATAAAAATCCTTTGGAATAAATATGACCAACTAGATTGCATGTAAATAACCAAAGTAAAGCAAAACCTATAGGGTGCATAAATTAACAAGCAAAAAAACATAGTCAACTTCATGAGGATGGTTAATAAAGCACATTCCACCATTATTTGAACTCTTATTATGGAAATGAAGCTATTTTAGTTTAATTTAACTCCAAAATACATTTGATTTTGAAGTTCTCTTGATGACCGTACTAAATACAAACTTGAAGACTATTTATGTGTGTCTAAAAGGGTGAAGAAGGAATAACATAGTTTTATCTAAAAAATAACACTTATAATGTATTTAAAACGTGTATTTGAGATTGAGGAAGATGAAAAGACATTTCATTATCTTATCCCACATGGCACACTTCCCCATGGTTCGTACAAGTTCCAAACTCTCCTCTTTTCTTAAGAAAACTACTCTTTCTTTTGAAGAACCTACCATTTTCAATTACCCATAATTGATTAAGATATATGAGGATACATGGGGCATGACATCACATTTTAGAACCTTAAAATTTCCCAAAGAGGCTATACAAGTCATTAAATGCCCCTTTTTGATCTCAAAATGATATAAGGACTCAAATGACTAATGACCAATGTTATTATAACATGAAATCACACTAAATGACATATAATACACCTTAAAACATATATATTAGACCCATAAAACACCTAAAACTCAATTTTATACCTATAGGGGTCCCAATTTAGCCTACAATTCAAATTTGGTCAACATATATCTAGTCATTATTCTATATTAGACACATGTGTCACAATTAGACACTGATGTCAATGTAGTGTCCAGATCTGATGGTAGTTTTTATAGCCATGAAATTAAAATTTATGAAATATAATGATTGACCTATAATACTAATCCTGCATACTTTACTCTTATTTTCAATCCATATCTATTTGCACATAGTAAACTAGATAAGTACCATTATTTCTTATTCATTACAATATCTCTCAATTGTTTTAATTTACTATTTTTAACAATATCAATAGTATAAATTTAGAATATTATTTTTATATTAATTATATTACTACAAATTACTTTATCACCCTAGGTTAGAACTAGTGATATATTTATTAATGTTATGCCCCCCACTTTTTAAATTTAGGGTTAAATAGTTTGTTTTTAAAATTGAAATGATCATATTTAGGAGGGTTATTTAAATACTTTAGCTTGTTCATGGAAATTATATTAGCTTCATAGTTTTAAACCAACTCCATAACCATATTTTAAGAATTCAAACATTATAGTTCATGGATAAGTGCAAGTAAGTTTTTCTTGAATATGTCTTGCAATTCATTATCAACCATAGTATTGGTCATATTATAGAGCATAGTCTTATAACAAAGAACATAGTCACTAATGGGATAGTTAGGTCCTTGATTGAGATTTAGAATTTGAGCAAAGGAGATATTATCATTAATATTGGTAGAAAAGTGAGTTGGGAATTAGTCAACTAAATTTTTGAAAACATGTATTAATTATAAAGCAAAGTCATAAAACCATTACAAAGCATAGCTATTAATGGTCCTAGGAAATGATTTATTAGAAACTTATCATTAAAGTAATAATATGAACATTCTTCATGGAAGGCTCTAGGATGTGGTTTTGGATCACTATTACCATCATATGGTATGCGTTTAGCTGAAAATAATCTTATAGGTAGAGGATAATGGAAAATATATGCATCCAAAGGGTTGTATAATAATGTTTGAGAAGTTTTTGAGTTACACACTATATAAGAAACTTTTTCCTTATCAAAAACCTTTCCTTTGATATCAATAAAAGTTTGTATAGACTCTTGATTAGTAGATATAGGATATTGAGTAACAATAGATGGTATCATATGAGTAGCAAGCCTAAGAGGTAATAAACTATGTTGTGTAGATATCACCATAGAAATATAAGACGTAATTTGTGTTCCCCCCACACTAGTTATAAGCATCACTTTGTATCCATAGGTTTAGAAACATGAATAGTGGTAATAGAAATAGTGGTATGAACATGGATTTTATAATTTAGACCTAAAAAGGTGGATTATTTTCAATCTTAATTTCAAAATTTCATTCCAAAAATGTGGATTTTTACCCTATTTTTGGATTGATGTTAATCTCAATAGGCTAAACTTTTTAAATAAACTAAAAAATTGTAATATATGGAAATCAAGCATATGTTTGAATGTAATTGATTGAGATATGATAATGCAATTTAATATTTATGGAAAGTATTAAGGATATCAAGATACTTGGATTTAATATTTATATGATTGAATGTGTTTTTGTAGTGATAGTGGAAATATATTATAAGTAAGTATCTGAGTCATCTAGATCTGGAACTGTGTCTCTATATGTGTATGATTAGAATCCTCCAAATTGGGTAGGAACGTTGATGCTACTATTTGGGGTTAACATTTCTCTCTTGGGTAGGTTTGTCTCTTATTGACCATATAATGGGGAGTGCCTATTTGATATGTATATTTTTATGTGATTTATGACCCTTAACTACATGTGAAACTCCAAAAATTAGTTTCCTTCTCTTTGAAACCCTAGGTTTTCTTATGAATGGTGAAAACTTATAAAAATTGAGGAAGTGTAATTGGGATAAGAAAACCTCAATCATTTATATTGATGATTAAACATTTCTTATGCATCCAATACTCCAAATCGGTAATTCTAGCCATATGTAGCTCTTCCCCTTCGTGTTAATATGCAATTGTCCTATTTCTCTATATAAATGCACCTAGAAATATAAATTTGATCTTGACATTGTTCACGTTTTACTTAAATTGATGTGTTTCAAACTTGGATAATGAATGATCCTAGTGATTTATTTGTAATTTGATAAGAATAACATGTAATTTTGTAATGTGAAATAGTGCACAGATGCGTTATAGATAAGTTTCAAGTGAATACTAAGTGTGGATTTTGGTTTTATCTATATGATTCATTTTGGGTGATTACAAAGTCACTAACATTTTATGTGAATGGGATGACCTTTAATAATGGTTTATTTTTGAAAATAATAGTATTTAGGCAAAAAGAGATAACATTAGCCTCACGACACCAAAATTGATGTTGTTTTTAGAGATTTCCATTAATTTTTAGGAGAAAAAAATTCCAATGTGATATTATGGGAGTGTTTGAATAGGATATTTCACTAATTTAGCATAGATTTGAGAGTTTAAATAGGTGAATGATAGTAACTTAGAATGACTTAGGCTCATTGATAGCAGATAGGTGTATGGGAATGGAAAGTTAGTTGTTTTGAGATGTAAAAGTCATGACGGATAATTTTAGGTCAATATTAACAATTAAAAGTGTCAAATATTATATTTTAGTGTTAAAATACTCCCCCTTTTTATTATACTA
>JARHVA010004345.1:1540000-1600075 GCA_037957365.1 Torreya grandis | reverse complement strand
AACCATCAAATTTAAGACAGTAGTTTGTGACCCTATTCATTGGCAAGAAGGGGATATTTTGGGAGTGACATCATTCCCTAAGTCACATCACAATGTAAAGTGACATCATCAGGAGAATTCCCTTATCTCCCTAGTCATACAATTTGGTCACATGAAGGGAGCTTAAATTTAGATTCCTACTAGTGGGGGTTTAAATCTAGCACTCACTTTCAAGTTTTGAAACTCAAGGTTTTTTCAAATTTTGCAAATTGGAGGATCACCTTGCCATATTGAACTACAATTGAGTATAAATTTTGTCCTATTGGTCCTTTTAAGGTGCCATTTATTTTAAAGTGTGTGTTTTTTATCTCTTTGAATTGTTGTTATTCTTGTGCCTTTTCAATTTGAACCTCTACAGATTTATGGGGTGTTATATTACTAGTCTACAACACACAGTTCAAAAAATCTTTTCTTTTTATACCATGGATCTTAGTTTTATTTCATTTATTACACCATTTAACTATCATGAGTTGAAAGTCAAAGTGAAAATCTTCTTGAGTAGGAAAGGCTTACACTGAATCATGATGGGTATAGAAATAGAACTGACACCTAATGTAGAGAAGGTGAAATGGTACAACTAAAGTGATAAAGTTTAAGGTTTATTATGCCTATATATGTCTTCTAACTTATTTTTTCATATTGAATTTGAAATAACTCCAAATCAAGTGTGGACATTATTGGATAAACTCTTTGGAAAGTAAGATGAAATGAAGGTCATGAGTTAGGGAATGATCTCATCAATTTTATCTTAGGAGACTTTGATATGATAAAAGACTTCTTTAGCAAGTTTAAATTAGTCATATTATAGTTGAAAATGTGTGGCATTAAAAAAATGATGATGAATTGATTCTTTCCATCTTTGTCAAATTAGGATCTAACTATTTTGTATTTGTTTCTACCTTCCACACTACCAAACATGCCCTTGGAGCTCCATGGACCATGTCATCCTTAGATGAATTTATTATTGACTTGACTTAGGAATGAGATAAGATCATTAAAATAGGTACAATTAAGTCATCTAAATCTCATGCCTTAATTATGAGTCATGATAAACATAAGGCTTATAGTATCAAGGAGAAGAAGTAGAACAAGGACTTAGAGCAAAAAAAGGGTCAAAATTTTGATGACAAGCCAAAATCATCAAAAGAGTCCTCCTCTTTAGATAAAAAATCCATGATGACTAGCTTGCATGTGGTTATTACAATAAATATGAGCATGATGAAGCAAAATTACCAACTGATAAAAACACTTAAGAAGCACAATATTAGTGTCCTTTATTCTTCCACCCAAAGTTTATCAACATAGGGGTCTTCTAAGAGAAAATACAGTAATAAGGTTAAAGATAAGGTCAAAAAACTTATTATAGTTACATCCCAACCTTCCATATGGGTTATTAATTTGGGTGCATCACACCACATGGCTTCATCACATGACATGTGTGAATCCTTGGATCTTTATTTTATGCCTTCTATTATATTGAGTGATAATAACTCCATAGAAGTTAGTTGGTGAGGATTATTTGAAGTGAATGATGGTAAATTTCATGATGTTTTATGTGTTCCTTCCTCATCCACCAATCTCATATTTGTTTACTAGATCACTCAAATCAGTTCTGGGACAAGAGTTACGTTCACACCCAATTCTATTGTTATTAGGGAAGCTAATAGTGACCCCATTATTACATTTGGGAAAATATATCACCAATATAGATTATATACTTTCTCACATTTTGTTTTTGATCAACCCACTACAACATTGCTCACTCATTCCGATAAAGTGAGTAAACTATGACATGAGTGATTTGGACATCTAAACTATCACTACCTAGAGTAACTCAGTCATCAAGACATGGTTTTAAGGTTTCTATGAGTCAACTTTTTTGAATTTTTTTTCTAGGGTTTCATTCTTGGTAATCATCTAGAGAAATATGATAAGGCAAATCATGGAGAGCTAAAGAGATATTGTTCACAATGGCATTGTTGGTCCATTTATAAAACTTTCATTCAATAGGAATAAGTACATGATTACCTTCATTGATGAATTTTAGTGGTATACTTGGGTGAATTTTATTAATAAAAAATCATAGCTCTTTGACCATTTTAAGGACTTAAAGGCACTTGTATAAAAATAATCAGGTAAAGCCATCAAGATTTTGTGCATTGATAATGGTGGTGAGTATGTAAATAATTATTTTGAGCAATTTTGCACATTAGAGGGGATTTAATTGTAGTTTATAGTTCCATATAGTCCTAAAAAATGGTGTCATAAAGTGAAAGAATAGGACCTTAAAGGAAATGGCCAACTATATGCGACACTCTAAGTCTCTTGTAGCTTAGTATTGGGTCGAGGCCATTAATTATGCTTGTTATATACAAAACTGAGTTCCTCATAAAGCATTAAATGGAGTTAATCTTTTTAAGTTTAGAGTGGTAATAAATCCATATTTAATCACTTTAAAGTGTTTGATTATCTTTTTATGGCTTGCATTCCCAAGAAGAAACATAAGGCATTGGAACCTTAGAGCCAGTCTTGCATCTTTGTTGGATATTTTGAGGGTGTTAAGGGATACAAACTTCTCCATCCTACCACTAATTATTTGTTCATTGAGAGGAGTATTAATTTTATATAGGATCTTTAAAAACCCACACTTGACACCTATCCCCATTCCTTAGATGCACTTGGATTGGTGACAATTCTGATGATTTAGATCCACCTAATCAACTCCTAATGATTTTGATTCTTATTTTAGTTTTGATGATGAGATTAGTAATGAAGATTCCCCTCCTTCTCCAAAATTATCTTTAGATGATGCTAAATGCCCTCCTAAATCTCTTATCATTGGTCCTCTTCTAGATAAATAAACACTGTAAAGTGTTGGCTAATGAATTAGAGATCCATCAAATAATAGGCAAATGCATTCATAATTCTAGGATGCCCCACAAGTTATCATTACATATTATTTATATTTTTAATCATTTAACAAGGGATAAATCACTCCTAAGTGTTACACTATAGTGGAAGAGGAGTATATATCCTTGTAGAAGAATAAAACTTGGGATTTAGTACCACTTTATAAGGGAAGAAAACTTGTTTGATGTAGGTGGATCTATCAAAAATAATTTGTAGCAAATGGGTCTATAAATAAGTTCAAAGAATATTTGGTAGAAAAGGTTTTTTACCAAGTGTCTAACATTGAATACACCAAGATGTTTTCCCCAATTACCAAAATAAACTCAATCCAACTCACCCTCACCATAGTCATAGCACATCACCGGGATATCCATCAGATGGATGTGAAGAGTGTCTTTCTTCATGTTGACCTTAAAGAGGAAATATACATGGAGAAACCACAAGGATTTTTGAAATATTCCTCATTAGTTTGAAAACTTAAAAAATCTATCTATGGCCTAAAACAAGCTCCTTGAGCTTGGTATGGCAAGATGTACTCCTTTTATCTTTCATTTGGGTTCACCAGATGTCATTCAAATTCTAGTGTCTACATTTTATGATAGGATGATTCACTTTTGATTGTGGTTTTATATGTGGATGACATATTAATCACAAAGAGTTCCACATCCACCATTACAATAGTAAAAACTATTTTGTCTAATAGGTTCTTAATGACTAACTTGGGTTTGTTGCACTACTTCCTTAGGATTGAAATTTCTTAGTCTGACTCTTGGATCACTATTACATAATCCAAGTATGCTCTTGATTTTATTGCATAATTTAACATAGCTAACTATAAGCTAAATATGACTCATTTTTTATTTAGTGTGAAGCTTGAGGTTGATTTCCCATCTCTTTTGGTTAATTCTACCTCATAGTGATAGCTTGTTTCTAGCCTCATCTACCTTACACACACTAGACATGATATTTCATATGCAATGGGCATGGTCTCCAAATTAATGTAAGAACCAAATGAGTTTGAGTGTAAAGTAGCTAAGAGGATCCTCAACTACATTCAGATTACTCATAATTTCAGGATTCATTATAGATTAGGCATTGACATCAATTTAATTGGGTACATATATTCAAATTGGGTTGATGACATTCAAAATCACAAGTTTAATTTAGGATATATTTTCTCCTTAAATTAAGGTCTAATTAGTTGATCAAAAAATAATTAAAATGCTATTGATTTATCTTTTATAGAGGTAGAATATAGAAGAGCTATTAATACTTCCACTAAGGCTATTTGGTTTCAGGAGATTCTCACTAAGTTTGGTATCTAGTTTTGATGACTAACAGTCATATTTTGTGACAACCAAAGCACAATCTAGAACTTAAATAATCTGGTCCTCCATCAATTAACCAAGCATATCGAGATTCACATGCATTTCATTGGTAGCTCATCCATGAGCAGGTCATTGATCTCCACTACATCTAAACAATAGAGACAATTGATGATATATTCATGAAACCCTTCACTAAGAGCAAGTATATTCATTTATAACCTCTTCTTGGGGTTTGAACAACTCCATTTTCTTCCTCTTCTAGGGGATCATCTCTATGTAGTTGGGTACCTAATTAGAGCTTTATGCCAAGACTAAATTCTTCAACCCACCTAAGTTATGCTTAAGGGGGATGTTGGTATAGATATTTGTCCCATTAGGTTTTGTATACATGTTCTATTCAAGATTTCTTAGGTTTAATAAAGGTCCTTTAGAGTAAAATAATCCCACATGCATGAAGATGTTGGGGATTGTCTATTTTACACCTATATAAATAACCTCCCTATGTAATTTTTAGCTAATGATGCTAATACTTCTTAATATAATTTATTTATTGTGAAGATAAGTTTCTTCTTATTTTGAGATGTGCTTTTCAGGTTTCACTACTCCATACATGTTTTTTTTATGTGTTCGATCTTATCTAGTAGATCTAATTGCGGCCCACTTTGAAGAAGGCCCAATATCTGAAATAGGAATATATCATGTGTCTTTGTATGTCATTACCACACTAAAATATAATTATGACACTCATGTGTGTATGTATAATTAATTGAATATGCCATCCATCAACATGGAAATAACACATAGATGCCAAAGAGCCAATAAAACATGTAGGGGTCAAAACTATTTTTTGATTTTTTAATGTTTTTTTTTTTTTGTTATTTTGGGATATTTGAAAAGGAAATATAATCCTATGATGGAATCCAATGTATGTTCATAGATATCTCCCCACTATGAACCTAGTGTAATAATCTTGTGACACTATCAAGGAGCACATATGGTTTCAATGTCTATCATTATAGTATCAATGATGTTTTATGTGTGTAAAATAGGACTCTATGGTTGTGAAGTAGTAGTAGCAGTACTAGGAATAGGGGATTGTGGGACCCATCATTGATTTCTCTCTAAGTTTTTTATAATAACCATAATATGAACATGTGTAGATGTTATAGATATATGAATATGGTGTGTAGTAGATGGGGTTTCCATAGAATCCATTATATGCCTCTGATGTAATGATCTCTCAATTATTGACTACCTAATAAAGGGAATTGTCTATTGTTTACCCTTTTGTAGTGAATTAACCTTAATAGGCTTGGTAATTAACTATTTGGGTATAAGTTTTCCATGTTTATAGGATGCTCATATTGAATCCCAACAACTATAACTACCCAATTAGCATGAATGTATTTAACACACCTATGCACTATAAAAGGTATTGTTTAAAGTGTGTGGATCTAAGGTCCTCCCAATAACATATCAAATATTCTCATAGAATGTATAATTGAAAATTCAATAACCATATGTGAAAGACTGACCTATACAGATAGGTCAATCTTACCAAAAACCTTCTAGGAGGTCCCATCAAATGCTCTAACTGATCTAGTAGAAGGATGTAAATAATGATGAGTATAAACCAAGTGCATAATAATGTCATGGCGCAAACATTATTTCTTTCACCATTATCAATTAAAACACTACATATAGGGTGTTTATGAAGGTATGCTTGAATGAATAAAGAATGGATATTAAAGTCATCATCCTTAATCTCACTATCATAGAAAGTAATAGAAGGCTTATTAACCATAGGAGGTATATGTTGCATTAAATACCAATAATCCCATCTAGTTGGTGTTAATAATGTGATGGAGGAGGATGTGCATTATATGCCATTTACACTTCTAGTTCCTTTTTAGAATGGTCTTATAAATGATTGTTAAATATTTTCTATTTTTGGTGATCACCAAGTTGTGAACTTGATTCCTTTGGAGGATCCTCAAATTCAATATTTTTTCATAAAAAAGATCTTGGATCTTGTGTTTTAAGGTAAATCATCTATTTTTAGAATGTATTGGTCCCTTATGATAATCATAATAAGTATTTGCATCATATCCTTTGGGTAGAGGTATATTATATGAACCTTTATAGGTTAAGGGAGATATATAAGTTGACTCTTTAGTAATTGTAGGATTAATGAAGTTGTGGACTTAGGTAAACATGAGAAATATCTCCTTAGTGCATTGGATAAAACAAACCGATTAGGTTGTTGTGAAACTATGTTAACTATGGTGGTTGTTTTCTTTTTAGGCTCAGGAGGTTTTACCTTTTACTTAGTTTGATTGTGAACTTAATACTAAGTGTAGATGTAGTTGGTGTGTTTGTTATTATTTAAACCTAAAATAAAATTGAATTATGGGTATGTATTTCACCTTAAAATTAGGGTTAATAATATAGAAATGAAATGACATAAGGGTGATAATTAGATATATAGCAGGATGTTTAAATGTGAAACTTAGATATAAGCATACACTAAATTTATTCTGCTAAGATAGTCTAAACATATAAAGTACAACTAGACTAAATATATAAATGATAAATAAGAGAGTAATTAAATTATTTTGATTTTAATGTAGTTATAGATTTAGAATAGGCTGAAATTAGGTGGGAAGACAATTCTAGAATAATTATAAAATTATAAAATTGGCATCTTTGGCTATCTAGATAGTTGTGTCAGCTCTAAAAAGTTATAATGATGATATTATCTAAGTCTAATGATAGTGTCCTATAAATAATATATGGATAAAGAGGATGTAACCTCTTGGATGCTTATGGGTTTGGTTTCACCTTTGCTCTAGTGTATTAAGATCTAGGTCATGCATTATCACTCCTTGTGAAATGATAAAACCCTAACTTTTCAACTTTAATGTGACCTTAGGGGAAAATGGGTTAGTGGGCATATAGTGTTGAGTTGACCCCAATGACCCCCTTATCAAAGAATGTTTCCTAAATAAAAAATACTCTGAAGAGGGCCTCATATTGATGTATTTATCCCGTATGTGTTGACTTGTGTGTGAATCATACAATGTGTGGAAAGTAAGTACAACAGTGACTTAGCTTGTAACTTGGAAAATCAAGCTCTTGGGCTGCTCCTTTAGTACTTTATACCTATATATGGGAAATACCTATGAATTGTTTATAAATAAAAATAAATAGGGAATATTTGGTCAATTGAATTCTCTTTAAATGTTCTTTGGTCTTTTACTAAGTATTTATAGGTGAGGAATGAATGAGGGTTGATCTTTTATTTATATCAATCTTATCAAGAGATAACTCACATTAAATCACTTAGACCAACCATTAGTATATGTTTCATTTGTAAATTAGATGAATTCAAAGCATTGTATACTTGCATTGGGGTAGGACAATGGCATTGACACTACTATCTGTTCTAGATGTTAGTGTCTAGGGAGTAGTAAAATAGGTACAAGATCAAAACTTGTAGAGGTGTAAGATAAGTAAATTTTAAGCATTTTGGGAAAGATAGAATGTTTGTGTCATTAATATAAGATTTTTCAAACTAAGATATATAAGCCAAGGGGCACAAAGATAAATTATATACGAGGCTTGTAGAATCAAGGTGAGTGTAGAGATAAGAGGACAAGCCAAGGTCTGAATTTTCCAAGTGTACACTACTAAGGTGATACATAATAAAAAAATATCATCTACATTTGCTCCTCCTTTAATCTAGTAACAAAATTGCTAGTTTAAAAGAAAGGAATAAGTACATTGGTGTGTATGCATGCCTTATCTTCCCTTGATTTGAATTTGAGTGCTTTTCTAGTGACTAACCTGCAAATAAGAGCATGTTACTATTAGGAACCCATATCCTACCCTTCTCTATTCATTATTAGTGTATTAGTCATTAAAGATGCATATGTTTTACAAGTCATCCCTTGAGCATATTTTAATTATCCCACATACATGGGAAGTAGTAGTCCTTAGAATAGATTTAGTATTTAAGTGTTGAGGCCCAATGAAGTCATCCATAAATATGATTATATTTAGCTTGCTCAAAGGATCTTTCCCCCTTAAAGTGGCCTATGATCAAAAGGTTATTTTAGGTTATTTTCTAAAGTTAATTTCATTGTTCATTTATTTTCTATATTTCTTAAATATGTGCCAAAGGATTCTCACATCTAGTATCAGGGCATTTTCTCGACCTGTAAGTAGATTTTAGAGAATTTTTTTTTAGT
This sequence comes from Torreya grandis, assembly GCA_037957365.1. NCBI lineage: Eukaryota > Viridiplantae > Streptophyta > Pinopsida > Cupressales > Taxaceae > Torreya > Torreya grandis. The sequence goes on along the minus strand of JARHVA010004345.1, from coordinate 1,591,548 downwards.
GGTGGATTTTTAAGAGCCATGTCATTTACATAAATACTTTTCCTCACATCTATTTTCTACATATTCATTATAGGTTTGGATAAGGGTAAATACCCCTTTGTTTAACTAATAAAAGTACTTGGAAAAAAGCCCTAAACATCATTGTGAGGAGTACCATAGGAACATTAAATTAGCTATCTTATTGAGAGGACCTGCTAGTGAAAATGGAAATGGAACCATCTTGATTTACTTGTTTCCACCTATGAATTAAACCAAAATCTATTGCTTAGGGGCAAATCTATGGCCAAAATTTTTATAAAGAGTGGTACTCATTCAGATAGCATTGGTGGATAGATAGACTCCTTAAAACCCTTAAGCATTTGAATAGATTTGGGGCCCATATCCAACATAATAGTTTCAAACTATAATCAACAAATTGATCATATTTGATAACAATTGGTCATCGTACACTTGTATATAAGCTTTTGGTAGGAGAAACCAAGTGGTAATCAATTTTAAAAAAAACACTTTTCCATTTTTTCATCATATCTCTCTCTCTATAGTTGTATTGACTCTCAAAATTTATAGAAACAACTAAAATTCCATTCTACACATTTTTTCCTTGAGGGTCCATATCTAAATTCCACTTCTATTAGCCAAAAATCTCAATTTTTGATTTTTTAGGGTTTTACCATAACTTATTTAGTTTTTTACCTCTTAATTTTAAAATTTACTAAAATTTTAATTTCCATTTTTCACTCCTCTATCTCTCTCAAAAAATTGTTTTATTTTTTGTATTATGATTCTAAAATTTCCCTTGCCTTTGTCAATCTTAACCAAGAGGTGCCAAATAACTAGTAAAAATAAATTTACCCCTTCCGATTGAGCCCCATATAAAAAATATCCTTACTGACCATGTCTTAGAATTAATTTATATATACCTTAACAAAAACAACATTGGTTATGGTATCCACCTATATAGGCACAAAGATCATGGAGGAAGAAATCACAACATTGAAATCTTAGGTCACTAAGTTAACTGATATGATGTGTGGACTGAATCAATAGAATAACCTTTTACTTAATAAATTATAGGAGTCTTCTTCAAAGAATAGTTTCTCTTCTCCCCACACATCATGTGGGACCAAGATATACTTTCTAAGTTTTGATGATACAAATCCTATGATATGGATATATCGAGCTGAGCAATTCTTCAACCTTCATAATACTTATTCAATCAACAAAGTCCCAATTGCTTCCTTCCAATTAGAACAAGAAGCATTCCAATAACACCATTGGTTTCTCAAGTAAAATTATGAACCCAATTATAAAACCTTTACATCCTTAATTTTGGGTAGGTTTGATCCCTCCACATTTGATAACTTTATAGGATCTCTCACCAAACTCTGCTAGACATGCACCGTTCATGATTATCAGATTGAATTTGAGAAACTAGATAATCACACTAAAGGGTTATCATATGACTTATTAATAGTGGCCTCAAACATCTAATCCACTTGGAGGTCAATTTTTTTTGTCTCAACAACATGATGGATTCCTTAGGTCTATCTAAGTTAGCAGAAGATAAACTCTTAGCACAATGTCAACCTACCACTTTCTCACCCATAAAGAACATAGGGAACTAGTGGCCAAACACAACCACACTAGTCAAGTGTCTTATTGAGGTAGATATGTGGGCTTGTAAGGAAAAATTATTATGTTATAATTTTGATGATAAATGGGTTAAGAGTCATAGGTGCATCACACAAAATCTCTACTTTCTAGATGTGGAATCACCACCAGAGTAGGATAGTGAGCCTGATATCCAAGAATTCTAAGATGCTCAAGTAGAAAAAATCCTCTCAGAGGACTCAATGGCTTAAGAGACTCAACCTGAGATCTCTTTGCATGCACTAGTAGGTGTTACCACCCATCAAACCATTAATGTCAATAGGTTATTTGAAAATATCCATCTCACAATCCTCATTGACTCTAGCAGCACTTGTAATTCATCGATCCCCACATTGCTAAGTAGGCAAACTATTTTATACACTCTTATTATAGATTTGAATTCATGATTTATAATGGGGTAACTTTACCATGTAAAGGGAAGTGTTAGAATGTGTGTATCATGATAGGTGATTACACTCTTCAACCAAATATGTTTACCCTACCCTTAAGAGGATGTGATGTGGTCTTAGGGGCATAGTGGCTCTGAACATTGGGACCTATTATATGGGACTTATCTGAGATTTGGATGTAGTTCATAGATAGAATCTATAATCACACCTTAAAAAAATTATTGTCTATATTTATTCACATCATTAGTTCCCATCACATGGAAAATCTTTTGAATAAAGGTTCGCATGGGGTCATTGCCTAACTATGCTCTATCCAACTATTGCTCCCTATTGCTACTAACTACCCTACTAATTTACAAGTCATCCTTAACAAACATGAAACCATTTTTATAGATCTAGTGGGTTTTCCCCCTTCACACCTTGAATATCATCACATTTTGATCCTTTTAATAAGCATCTGACCCAACATCTGACCATACTACTATTCCCATCTATAAAACACTAAGATTGAGTAGATAATATATGAACTCCTCAAGTCTGAAGTTATTCAATCTAGCACCAAAACATAATCCTCCCTAATACTTATTGTCCATAAAAATGATGGGTCATGATGTCTTTGCATTGAATTTCATTCCCTTAACCACCTTATTATCAAAGATAAATTCTCAATTTTTTGTCATTGATGAGCTCCATGGGGCAAAAACATTTTCCAAATTAGATCTTCAGTCAAGCTATCATCATATCCATGTCAATGATGATGACATTCCAAAGATAGCCTTCTGCACTCATGATGGTCACTATGAATTCTTGGTCATACCATTTAGACTTATTAATGACCCTTCAACATTTTATGCATTAATGAATAAAATCATTAGGCCTTTCCTCTGTCAATTTTCTTTGGTTTTATTTAATGATATTTTGATCTATAATTATACATGGGCCAAGCATCTCTAGCATATTAACAATGCATTACAACTTATAAAAGACAATAAATTATGTTCCAATAAATCCAAGTGTTCCATAAGCAAATAGGAATTGAATATCTAGGGCACATTGTTTCAGTCAATGGGTTCCATATGGATCCAAAAAAAATTAGTGTCATGTAGTATTTGCCTCAACCAACAACCCTCAAGAGCCTTCATGGATTTATAGGCCTTATAAGATACTAATATAATTTCATCAAGGATTATGGAAAGATTATGGGTCCCTTGACTTCCTTATTTAATAAATATGCATTTATATGGGATGGCATAGTTGACCAGGCATTCATGGCACTCAAATCGGATATGTGTAACACTCTAGTTTTGGCTATGCCAGACTAAACCAAAAAATTCATCACCAAAAGTGATGCCTATGGCAATGGCTTAGGTGTTGTTATTCTATAAGATAGTTTTCCCATTGTTTTCACTTGAAAATCCCTTTTTTGATGATATTTAGCTATGTCTACATATAAAAAGGAAAAAATGGAAATTTTACATGCAGTACAAAAATGGTGGACATGCTTACTTGGGAATCAATTTTGCATCAAAATTGATCACCAGAGTTTGAAATATTTCTTATAAAAATGGGTCTCATTACCAACACAATACAAATGGGTCAATAAACTCATGGGCTATGATTATGAGATCACTTACAATAAGGTTAAAGACAATGTCATGGTAGATGTTCTCTTATGTACATTCAAGGATCAAACTTCCCTTTCTGTTATCTCCATGCCCATTCTAAACTAGCTAGAATCTATACACCAAGGGTATGTAAATTATCCCTCCTTACACCATCTCATTTAATAATTAGCCACTAACCCCTCTATAGCACCACATTATTTAAGGAATGGTTCTCTTATACAATACAAGGATCATCTAGTGCTTCCCCATAGCATAGACCTTCATCAGGCTATATTATATGAAATCCATGCTTCTCCATAAATGGGGCACTTAGGATTTTTCAAAACATATGAACCGGCATGTTGAAACTTCCTTTGGAAGTGGATGAAAGGGTAAATTAAATAAATGGTGTTTGAATGTGATACCTATTAATGCAACAAAGGTGAAACAATAGTGTTTCCTTGTTTTCTTGAGTCCTTGCCAATTCCTAATAATATTTGGATAGATATTTCTATAGATTTCATTGAGAGGCTCCCTAAATCTAGAGGGGAAAAAATGATCCTTGTTATGGCAAATCACCTCTCTAAACATAGCCATTTGTGTGCCCTTAGCCATCCCTATATAGCCTCCACAATCACACAAGTTGTCTTGGATTAGATCTTCTGTCTTCATAGCATCCCTTCTTCAATCATCTTTGGTCATGATGCAACTTTCACTAAATATTTTTCAATGGATCTATTCTAATGTATAAACACACAATTGAAGATAAGGTCTGGGTATCACCCCCAAATAGATGGCTAGACAAAAATTGTCAACAAATGATAGGAAACATTCCTTCATTGCTTTTCTTTGGAACAACATCAATAGTGGAAAAGTGCATTATCCTCACATAATGGTGGTACAATACCTCATAAAAAACTTCTACTAAAATGATTCCATATGAATCATTTTATGGTCAAGTGCACCTAGCACTTATCTCATATACCCCTAATAGTTTACTGGTTCAAGAAATCAACACTACTCTCTAACATCGATATCAGATTCTTATCACCTTATGGGGAAATCTCCATCTGGCATAGAACCAAATGAAGTATGAAGTTGATCAACACCACTCTAAGTGTACCTTTCAGCTCAAATATATGGTTTTTCTTTGTCTATATCCATACAATCAACCTTACATGAAACTAAAAAGTTATCATAAGCTTATTTTGAAGTTTTATGAGCCTTATAAGGTTCTCTAAAAGATTTAGTATGTTACTTACAAGTTGGCTTTTCTACCTTCCTCTCGAGTTCACTTAGTATTTTATGTCTCCTATTTGATTAAAGTTGTTAGAACCACCATTAGAGTGAAAACAATTTTACCATCAGTTGATAATGAAGGTTCCATCCTTCTTGAACCAAAATCAATCCTGGATAGGTGCACCCACCAACTTTACTTTTTATCAATCACATAAGTCTTAATCTAATGGCATAGAATGCAACCAGAAGATACAACATGAGAATCACTATTCTAAATTTATCAAGGATTCCCACATCTAAAGCTTTGATGACAAAGCTTTTTCTAAGGGGAGGGGATGTTAAGAACATGTGTCCTAACCTTATCTTTGCATTATTAGTGTATTCATTGCTATGGATGCATATGCTTTATAATTCATCTCTTAAGCATATTTGAATTATCCCACATACATGGAAATTAGTATTTGTTAGCATAGATTTAGAATTTAAGTTTTGAGACCCAATGAAGGCATCCACAAATATTATTATATTAAGCTTGCTCAAATGAGGTTTCCCCCTCAAAGTGGCCTATGATATAAGGTTTATTTGTGGTTATTTTATAGAGTTAATTTCATTGTTCATTTATTCTTTGTAGTTCATAAATCTATGAAGAAGGATCTTCATAGTCATAATGCAAAATTAATGATATAATCTGGGTTAAAGTACTTGACATAGATTGAAATTGAAAGAGAAAGGTTTAGGAGTAAACTTATGTGTTGATGTAACTGTCTTGCCTATTTTTAAGTTGTTTTGAAAAAGATGTATCATTATAAGGATCTAAAATAAATTTTAGGATAAATATAAATAAATCTTTAAAGTGCATATTGTAGATTGAAATTTGAGCTTAATAGATTAAACTATGTAATTTAATCACCCAAAATATCAATCTACCTAAGTAATATTTAGAGCCATTATAAATAAATGTAATAGATGAATTCACAATTCAAATAATCATTATGATACTAAAGCTAAATGCTATAAATCATGATTAAACATAATATGAAAACAAGAGGATTAGATTTGATTACCTTAGACTTAGAATTTGGACATGGTGATTACTTGATCAAGAATGTTGGATGGATGGTTGGACATGTATTTGCTAGATTACTAATTCATAGATTCATAAGTTAGTTTCAATGGAGGTTTGGGTTCTTTAAATAGGAGGGAGAAATAAATGGTTGAAATTCAAATTTAGGTCATAGAGATCTAGGGTAGATAATTAAAAGAAATTTAAAATTCCTTCGAAGCCTCTAGATTTAGAGGCTTCTAGAGAGGAAGGGTGAGAATTGAAAGGATTCTAGAATTGAATAATTTAAGAATCCTCTTAGGGACTAATTATGCTTAAGTAGGGGGTCAGATAGGGATTAGGTGGATTATTAAGGACTAGGGGTGTAAGTAGGTAGGTGGGTCACAAGAACTTAAAATTCCCAAATAATAGGTAAGTAGGATTAATATGGGATTAAGAAATGATTATAAGAATTAATAGATTGGTGGGATAAGACTAAGGTTAGTAAATGAAGAGGAATGAAGGGGGATTTTAGATAAAAATTATGGGTGATATTAATATGGGATAAAAGGGGATAAATTAGATAAGCAACATAAGTGTCGACTAATAGGAATATTAGTGACAATAATGTAGGCAAGAAAATTTGGATGCATACATTTTGACCCTATTTGAAAGGGCATTACAAGTGAAGTGAAGTGGAAGGAGTAATAATCTTTCAAATAAAAACCATGTCATGGATGAACATTAGTATATGATTTTAGTGGATATGATTCCCCCTATAAGGGACATGCATAGAAGAATGAGATAGATGGCCACTTTAAAGAAGAAATGAGGGGTGGGGTGTGATGGATAGATAAGGGGATGGGATGAGAGACATGAGATAGAGGATGAGGAAGATGAAATTGATGTGATAAATGAGTTATATATTGATGATGATGCCACTAGAAAAGACACATGCATAGGGATATAAAATTACTACATCATGGTTATTGACACATCCCAAGGGGGAATCAATCATAACATGATGATGATAGGATTGAAAAGGATTCAAAATTTAGACATATACCAAGAAAAGATGCATGTAAGGGAGAGATATAGGCTAGGATAATATGATGATTTAATAAGAGTAATGATGGGTGTAGCTCAAGGTTGTAGTCAAGAGGTATGATGAAGGAAATGAAAATGAAGAGTAATGTGATTGAGTGAGCAATAGAATGCATTCCATCAACTCAATGAGCCATAATATGATGCTAAAGTTATGGTTTTTGGCAAGCTAAAATCAAGGTAAGAATCGTAAACTATATATAATTAATTGAATAATCAATGTTTGATGGAAAAAATATGGAGGTTGTGATGTGTCATTCCCAATCAACATGTGCACACAATTAGTAAACAGATTAGGGATATGGTTTTGAGGATAGTGATTTATCAATAGATTGAGTGATTAATGATTGATATTATATCTCAAATATGGGGAAAATGTAATACTTGAAGATGATGAAAGATGAGATATATACAATGATGGATTATGAAGAAATAAGAGAGAGTGGTCGAGCTATCCTTGGGTATTAAAAAGTGGCCAAGACTGCCTACATCAGTATGAAAATAACTCATGCTGATGTAGTTATGACTTGGGGATAGATGATAAGATAGAATAGAAGAGGATGATGATGATGATGATGATGATTAGGGATTAGAGGATATGTTAGTGATTAAAGGTTCAAATGATGAGATGAGGATTATGCAAATAAAAGATTAGGTGTTAATCAGATGTGTCATGGGGATTAGATTAGTGCTAGGATTAAGGGTGATGAGATGATTAGATGATAAAACCATAAAATTTTTAATAAGGATCATCATATTTTAATTAATATAATAGATATAGCACTTAGAAGTTTGCCCCATGATATAAGCATGACCAAGAGGATATTATGCCAAAGTGCATGGGCAAATAGCGAACTTTGCATCATTAAGGGCACCTAAAATCATTATCATATCTTGGGTGACCTCATAAAATCCTCATTCATTTCCCAATAGAAAAAAAAAAGACATGATGCAAGACATAGATGAATATCAAACAAGTAGATATATACATGATAAAATTCATACAAACAAGTCAAACAATAGACAAGCAACACACACAAGTGTCTACATGCAATGTCACAATGTCTTGTCTAATAATGGGATGAGTGATTGGGTGATGGGTTGGACTAAGTTGGTTATGATGTGATCCTAGAATTAGGATAAACTTGTATTTTGGATAGGATGATCATAATGTGATTGTGGAATTTTATGTGGAATAGACTAATGATTAGGATTAGGACATAGGTAAGGATATAGATGTGGGGATAGATTAGGATCGATATAGATGGGAATTTCCCTTGGTTTAGGATAGAATTATGTATGAAATTATGGGGTGTGATAAGGTATTTGGTCTCCAAATTGAATCAAAAAGTGGTCAAGGAAGGTGATTTAGAAAAGTTATGTTTAAGATGACCAAGTATTACTAACAGACAAAGACTTACAAGGGCCCAATCTATCAAGAAGAGTAGGAAATGATGGGATCAAGTGCCTTTCACACTATCAAAATAGTGATTATATGGGTGCTAGGTATGAAGATGCAATGATAGGGAAGTGATGGGTGTTAGATTAAGTTCTTTAACTAGGTTGTGTGTGTCAATAATACCTCGTCAAAAGGATGATGAAGAAATGGAGAGATGGGTGACCACTCCGATTTAGTTATAAGACTAAATGTTGTCTCCAAAGATGGGAATGGGAAAATAAGAGATGGATATCATATGTGATGAAAGATGAACATTAGGGATATGAATGTGACTAGGGAATTAGGCATAAGACAAGACACCATGGACTATTGTTAGCTTCTTTAAACTTTTATGATTTTTAGGGGGTTTGGAATATTTCACTTTTTAGGGCTTTTGAGAATATGTATATATACTATACAAATGGGGTTACTAAAAAATGGAATACCAAGCCTAAAAACAAGAATGAGGATGGATGGAATGATGGATGGGACAACAAAAAAGATGAGGGTGATGTGGAAAAGGGGATGAGGTTCAAAGAATAAAGGAATAGGGATTGCCTATGACCACATCATGAAGGAACCATATGTCTATTGACCTGATGTGTTCATTGGAGGATATGCCAAGATGATTATAAAATAATTCTTAATACACCTTCCTCATCCTTATGAAGTTTGAGATGAGAAGAAAGGAGGGACATAATAGGATGCATGATATGATGATGGATGATGGGTAAGAACAATGGATACAGGATATGGCAAAGGGATGGATTGATAAGGGATATGAAATGGATGGATTTTACCCCCAAGTGATAAGGTACAATGTGAATAATAGATTATTCTACCATGATGTTGAAAACTAGTTTTCATCATGGTACTTACCCAAGGTGCCAGAAGAATAGTTCTCACCATTGGATGAATGATTTTTATTTCCATTTTTTTTAAATTTTTGACTTTTTGGGAATCTCAATTTTATTGGATGTGGGTAAGAGATACAAGAATGGTAACACTTTTTGGATCTTCAACTGACAACTATTCTATAGATATGAGATGTTAGGACCATGTGGTGGATGCTAGATTCCTAGATATTTTGGTGGCCTTTATTAACTCTTGATTTAACATCCTCTAGATGTTTTAAATAGGTATTTTTGTAACCCCTATGAGGGATAATGCTACCTAGGGATTGGTGACATGGTATGGATGGGAGCATATCATGATTATGATGATGGGATAGAGGATGTGAGGGAGGGATATGATCATGATGAATGATATGATGAGATGGGGAATAGAAATGGGGTTTAAAAATTTCATACACCATTGGATATGGTGGAAGGGATATTTTAGATTGGTTCCATGAGATTAAGGGATCTAATACCTTTTGAATTATTGATTCTTTGATCCAAACATATGAGGATGGTCAGCCATACAATTATTACTTTTGACATTATTTTGATTTATTGATTGGGTTTGACTTTGAGTTCTCCCTAGTGCTATATTTTGGGCTTCACCAGAGGAGATGGATTTTTTACTTAATAGATTATGATAATTTTGACTTTGGCATTCCCCTAGTGCCTAATTTTGGGCTTCACTAAGAGAAGACATTTTATGATTAGGCTGATGATTTAACTTTTCTTGACTTTGAATTATGGGATCAAAGATGATTTAATCATAATTTATGACTTTTAGAATATGGTTTTAGAACTTGGTATTTGTGGCACACAATGTTGAATGTAGAGGGGAATCCAATGATGCATGTTCCTATTCACTCCCTGCATGGATTGGGACATAGGAACTATGAAGGTGAGGTGGATTATTAATGGTGTGTGATGGATTAAGGGGATACTGGGAAGCATAGTCCTAATAAAGGTACTAAGATCCCTAGCCTCAACATCAGAGAAAGTATCCTCAAAAATATCAAAAGGATCACTAAGATTCAATCTTCATAAAGGTCACTAGGGTCCCTAGCCTCAACACCAAAGAAAATGTCCTCAAGAATCTCAAAAGGATCACTAAGATTCTCTCTAAGACACACATATGAGGTAGGATCAGATCCACTCTAAAAATCTTTAACAAATAGAGCTTGTAAAAACTCAGTTGTGGTTTCATCATCCTGATTAAGATCACAAGATGTGCCTGGGGATTGATTATCATACAAATTATGGGTATCTTCAAAATAATAGGCATTATCATCATCTTTTGCAATATCTATGAAGGATGATGTTTTTGATGAGGAATCTAATTCGAATACTAGTATTGAACATGACCTTGATGTAAATACAATTCATATTGATTCTAATGTTGACTTTGATGTACACGAGGCAAGGCTATGAGTAGAAGATTGATTGTCCACAAGTGACCTCTCAACATGGGGTTTTTGATATGATGGGTGAGAAGAAGATGATGGAGGAATAATGGATTGAGTAAAGATAGGCCCATATAAGGAATTATGCAAGAAGGGAGGACTTGGTGTATCGGAAATATAATCACTTTTGATGGATGATTTATCAAATTTAGGAGGACTATGGAAGATGGATGTGGTGTCTTGACCTTGGCTTAGAATGAAAAGGGATTAATCATGATTAGGAATAGAATCTTGGCATTCATATTCATGATTACCCTAGGATATAGACTCATCTAGTTCATCCTCAATTTCTATGTCACCATAGTCAATGAAGTCTTAGACATAGTCTTGGAAATTATGACATAGATTAATGGTATGCCCTTGGGTTTGGTGATATACATAGTATTGATTAGATTTATACCTAGATGACATAGGCTAGGTGGGATCAAGATGTTGTATGGGTGGATAGACCATCATGTTGGTAGTGACAAGGTGTTTGGAAAAGGAATTCCAAGGACATAAGAGGGGGAGTATAAGGACCCTCTTCACTTTGTGATTTATATGTGGAAGCATTGGACTTTATATCAGATGGTCATTGATGTGATTGGGTGGATGGGACTAGTAGTAGATGAGGTGTCTAAGATAAGATTCCTTTTTCTACCATAAGAAAGGGTGGATGATTGGTTATTTCTAGTGGATGGAGGATTTGATTGTGGGTGGGTATGGACTAGAGGTAAGGTGAGTTGAATGGGGTTAAGACCTTAGAGAAATTAGACACCCAAATCATAAAGTTGTAAGAAGACTAGCTGTGGGTTTTTATCAAGATACTTATCAAACAAAGAAATTTATGAACTAGGAAGGCCATGACTAGGACAAGAACTAGTGGATGGTGGAATGGGATGAGATGGGGATGAATGTTGATGAGGGTTTTGATTAGAAGGTGACTTGAGACTTATGGGGTCAATGTCATTGGGAAGGTAGGCACCATCTTCAATGGCCATAAGAGGAATTCATCTTTATTATTTAAGATTTATTTATTGAGTAGGGAAGCCATATTACTAAATGACGTAGTCAACCCTGATGAGCTATAGTATTATGGATGGTGAAGGATGCAATATGTTGGTTTAGGCTAAATAGGAGTAAGGTAAGAAGGTAGATGAGCACCCATTTCTAGATATTTCAAAAGGATTTCATCCTTATTGGCTAAGATGTATTGGACGATGATAATCATGTATAAAATAATAGGGATGGATGATGGATGATGAAATGGGTTGATGCGGAGGTATACTAAGGATTTGATATGGTTTCTTAAACAAAGTAGGTCTAAATGGTCGAGATACTATGATAGGTGATGATGAGGATAAGATGGATATGATGTAAGACTAAGATCAAATTTCATATTGATAGTGCAATAAGTGTTAGTGATCTATTAATAATCCCTAGTTTTCAAGCTAACAAAAAGATTAGGGATTTGATGGGTGCTTCGATTCAAACTAGCAAGATGATGGTTGAATGGGTGCTAGTTATGAATAGTCAAGAATATTAGATCAGATATGAATAGATATATGATTGATTGGATTCTATATTTAAATTGACAAAGTGATAAGATGCTAGCAGGATACCGACTAGTTAGGAGATCTGACCAAATGATGATCATCGACTAAGATGATAGGATGATATGAATGAGTAACAAAAGGACTAGCTCAAGCCTTGGACTAATTTTCTCAAGATGGGATGAGATAGGATTATGTGATGAAGGTGATAATTATAATGGGGTTAAGACAAGGACAAGTATATGTAAATGATGATAAAATGATACAAGGTAAGATGAATGAGATGGGGATGGTTTGGACATGAGTGTGACCTAGAGAACCAATTAGGTTAAGATAAGATGAGGTTAGATTAGATGAGGGATGAGGTGAAGAGGTGAATTTAAGGTAAAGATAAATGATTGATTATGGATAGAGGAGACTTAGGACAAGGTGTGTATGATAATATGTGATTAGGATAAGTGGTGGGATATGATTAATGATGAGTGGATATAGTTAGACTAGGAGGGGATGAAGATAAGGTGGGATATGGGATAGGAAAATTTCAAGGATATATAAAGACAATATGTACAAGAGGATTATGATATGAGGATGCACAATATGATATGTGAAAAAGACCTAGATAGGCATGTATAGGTTTGGGTAAAGGCTGACTTGGCTCATAAACAACACCGGTTTAGCATGACACACACCCAAATAAGTAGACCACAAACCTATGATTAATAAAATCAAGGGTGTGTAACCCAATTCTCTCACCATTTAATGGCTTCATGGGTTAGGCTATAAGTTGGTGACCCATTATAGAATCGACCAAACCCTCTTAACCCCACATGCACTTAATGGATTCTTAGGAGTTTGTCCTGCCTCTTGTAGAAAAATGTCTATTATGGTTGAAAGGTCCTATGCTAGGTTTACACAAGGTTTCTAGGTGTATCCTCAATATAAGTGAAGGTATAATGGGGCCCAAGTCCATATAGGATGTTTTTTGATTGCCTTATGTATTGGAACTTAAACGCCCCTCACTCCATGAAACCCTTTATAGGTAATTTCACTTTGGCACCTAATGATAGCTCTCCTTATTTTTATACTCCACCAGAACATGGATTTTGGTCTAGTGAATGGTGGTGAAATCCACTTCACCGACCCCTAGAAAAGGAAACTAATGAAGGATTTATAGGTGGATTTTTTATCCTTCAGGAATTACCATAAATATGCGAGGAGAGAATACACCATTGTATCCCTTGGGTAATAAATAGGCAAACAAAATGATTAATTAACTGATTAAGATTAAGATGTGATATATTTACAAGATGCAAGAATATAAAAGATAAAATGAAGAAATATATACAAGATGATTAAAATGATTTAAAAACAAGTTTCAAAATACCATAAGGGGTCTTTAACAAGTGACCTGCAAGAAAATGGTTAATAGTTTGATTGGCACTTTTAAAGAGGCAACCTACAAGACAAGTGATTAGTAGTTTGATTGATGATCTTGAGGGAAACCTACAAGACAAGATAATAGAGCAAAAATATACCCTAAAAAAAGGTGTTAGAAACAACAAAATAACCTCTAGATTCACCCCTATAATAAACAAGATGTTAGTTCAATAGGCCTTAAGTAAAACACACTTAAAAATATAATTTGGCTTTATAATTCCTTTGGGGTGAGTAGGCCACGACATGGGGGTCTGATTGCAGTAGCCCCAATGGGGTTAAGGGGAAGCACCCCTTGTAGGGTCAAGAGATAGAGCCTCTGATGTCAAAGTCAATTGGAGCCTTGAATGACTCAAAATTCCTAGAAAATGACTCTAAAAAATGCACTCAAAATGGATAATTTTGAAGGCAAATATTTAATAATTTTGATTATCAACCTTGGGAGGTAACTTGAAAAGTGAATATTATTAGTTTTGATAATTTTCCTTGGATTGATGAGACCTAAAAAATTGATGATTAGCAACTTGATCAATTCAAATTTTGACCAAATGCCTTGTCAAGTACATAGATTATTATTTTTGACTTTTAAAAATTAAGACTACGTACTTTGAGGGATGACCTACAAAATAGCATTACTAGTTTGATGATTCCAATAGGCTACCTATAAAAATATGAAAGTTAAATGGATTAAAAATATATTAGAAACTTCTTAATAATTGACACTTAAGCCAAAATCTTTAGCAAATTAGTAGTTTGAAATAATTTATTTAACATGCATAACTCTATATTTTAAAGAAATTCCACCTTTTATGAACATCAAAAAAAACTTTGATTAAGTATACCGATATTAATAAAATCATATTAAGTTATGAATTATTTAAATCTATGACATGTAATGACACACTCATGACTAACTATTCCAACATTAGCTTGAAGAGATTCACATGGATAACTCATTAAATTAATCTTTGCTACATTACAATAGAATGACAATGCATTCATATTTAAAGATGGATTATTATTTTTTTGATAGGCAAGGTCAAGGGTTTGAGTATCTTTGAATATGGGAATAATCATTAGGATATTTATTTGATCTGTTATGGAGAGTCCCTAGGTCATGCAGAGAGAAGGGTTGCTAGAGGATGAAGGACATTTAAATGTTATCAAAACCTTAGCTAAAGATGATGTTGGTGTGTTTTAATCTAGGATATTGATAACTAGTTCTACCCATACCACCCTTAGCTATATACTCCAACTATCACATATTTTTTTATTTTTAAGGTTTAAACCCCAATAGCATTATTTTATTAGATCTCTTACCCAAACAACCGATATGGGATACTAATGTGAGTGATTTAGCTTGAAAAATGGTGAGGATATAAATGTAGTTAGATGGAGTTGGGATAAGGAGTGGGGACTATTAGATATCATAGGATGGAGAAATGATGTGATCCAATCCAAGGAGTAGATCTGAGGGATAGGACAACAAGGTAGAGAGATGGGCAATGCAGATTAACACAGGTTGGAGGATCCTAAGTGATGATAGATGAGAGAAGCAAGCTGAAAACAATATAAAAATGGGGTGATTCCTTATCTTGGTTCAAGATTGGAAACCTAAAAAAACTAAAACCTCTATTTTATAAGAGGATTTGACATGTGTCTTGGTAGGATTTGGATAAAATCTACATTTATTGATATATTTGGAACCATAAATTTCCCTTTCCAACTTAATTATTTGACCCAGATTAAGAAAGATGAGCTATGAGGAAGGAGCCAATGGCAATCAATTCTCAATAGGTCTATACTATAACCAATTCTTCACCCAAAGTCATTCTTTAGTTGCTAAAGGAAATTGAGGAGGTAAAAAACTGATCAAAGAACTTGCTGAACTAAAAGCACTTAGGGGATCACAACCATGTCACCAACATTTATTTCTAGCCAATACACTATGCAAAGGGAACATGTATGGTTGTAAAGCAAGTGAGAATAAGAAGTTCATCAGTTGGGGATTAGATTTATTAAATTTTTTAATGATAGTGGGACTACTATATGGAGAGGTGGTGGCACCTAAGGAAAAAATACCAAACTTTCCCCTAAATCACTACATAGAGAGCCCTATTAGGCAAACAAAATCCATAAAAGATATAATAGTGTATTATTGATTCTTAAATTTGGACACATCTTGTTTTGAAAACTAGACCAGTTACCTATTAAAATGGGCCTCAAAGATATACATTCTAAGAATATATAAATGCTCAAAACTCTAACGAAGATTATTGGTTCTAAAAAGAAATTAACATACCTGATAAAAGCATTGTGGTTGCCAATTCTCTCTTCTTATTTTTTCTAATAAGTCCTACAAGCTTGGGAAAAACACACTTAAAAAAGAATCTAGGGTTATTTTAAGAAAATAACATCATCCCACCATGTTCGCCAAAATGAGGAGTAAAATTTGAGCTTAATGGATTAAACTATGGAATTTAATCACCCAAAATATCAAACTACCTAAGTAAGATCTATAGCCATTAGAAACAAATGCAATAGATTAATTCACAATTCAAATCAGCATTATGATCCTAAAGCTAAATGTTCTAAATCATGATTAAATAGAATATGAAAACAAGAGAATTAGATTTGATTACCTTAGACTCAAAATTTGGACATGGTGATTGCTTGATCAAAAATGTTGGATGGATGGTTGGACATGAATTTTCTAGATTACTAATTCTTAGATTCATAAGTTAGTTTCAATGGAGGCTTGGGTTGTTTAAATATAAAAAGGGAGAAATCAATGGTTGAAATTCAAAGTTAGGTCATGGAGATCTAAGGTGGAGAATTAAAAAGAATTTAAAATTCCTTGGAAGCCTTTAGATTTAGAGGCATCTAGAGAGGAAGGGTCATAATAGAGAGGATTCTAGAATTAGAGAATTTTATAATCCTCTGAGGGACTAATTAGGCTTAGGTAGGGGGTTAGATAGGGATTATGTGGGTGATTAGGGACTAGGGGTGTAGGAGAGCCTAGGAATAGGCTTAGTAGGTAGGTAAATAGGTCATGGGAATTTTAAATTCCCAAATAATGGCTAAGTAGGATTAAGAAATGATTAGAGGAATTAATATATTGGTGGGATAAGACTAAGGTAAGTAAATGAAGATGAATGAAGGGGGATTAAAGATTAATATTAGGGTTGATACTAACATGTGATAAAAGGGGATAAAATATATAAGCAACATTAGTGTCAACTAATAGGAATATTAGTGACAATAATGTAGGAGATCAAATTTGGATCCATACACACATATCCAAGGAGATAGAGAGAGATATGAAGGCACATGCCCCCAAATTTAGAGTAAAAGTGAGTTTCCACCTGGCAGTTGAGATTTACTCAATTATGCAACCCAATGATACTTATAACCTGGTGAGGTTGGAGGATTAATTCCAAGATTAAAACTTGGAAAGATTGAGTGATTTAGTCACCTCAACCATACCAAAAGGTGAACCAACTCCTACAGTAGATTAGCTCAATATGGTTTATAATACTATGTGAAGCATCAATACATGTAATGGTTTTAGAATCTAAAATAACTTTGTAATTTGCAATATTAGGCACATGTTATATACCATATGCACCTTAGATATGTGTCACATTGAAACTATGCATAATAATGATACCAATGTATAAAATTCTACCACAACTATGAATATGAATCACATAACTATGTGTTTTGACCAATTTGGATAATTGTGTAAGTGTTGAGGACATGCTTCCAAAACATGCCCCTACTATATATGGAGATAAATAAAACTGATATAAGTACTAATGTGGAGGACATGTTTCCAAAACATGTCCCCACTATAAACTAGAGATTTTGAATACTAAATAGTTGTGGAAAACATGCTTCCAAACCACACTCCCACTGAATATGTGAATTGATATAAGTAGCATATAGTGAATAAATGTGGAGAACATGCTTCCTAATCATGCTTCCACTAAATCTATGAACTAATATAAGTATCATATATTGAATGAGTGTGGAGAATGTGTTTCCAAATCATGCCCACAATGAATCTAAGAACTGTTCCAAGTGTGGAGAACATGCTTCCCAATCATGCCCCCATTAATATGAGCCCCCTTTGAGATGAGGGAAAAATTGGAGGTAGGAGTTACCTCACCTCAAAAGGTTAAGACAATTATAGAATTTGAGAATGTAATCATGTAACATATAGAAGGAAACATGTCTAGGTAAATGTATCATTGAAGCACATAGAACCAATGTGATCACATGTAGGCCTAAGATGCATGATAAATATCATGGCAATGTATATATAGTAATATTACAAGCTCAAAAATATAAAACACACAAACACACACACACACACACACAAGATCACTCAAAATGAATTCCAAAATAAAATGGTCTAAAGAGACTATAAATAAGGGTCATGTTCAAATGTCGCACAATCAAATGGAAATGACTTCGTTGAATGTCCATGAAAACAAGGATGACATATTCAAATGTCCATACAACAAGCAACAAAATATGGAAATCTCAAATCATACATAGTAATAGGGACCACAATAAAAGGAATGTATTCAAATTCTCAAACAAGCAAGATAAGACACTCAAGGGAGTGCATAAAGAAAAGCATAAGCAACCAAAATAAACAAGTAATAGTGGCCCATGGATCTAGTGTGTTAGAAAAATATGTTGAGTGTATAACATATGAAGTACCTTGTGTAAGATATAATCATGGATAATAGGCATGTGTAATTATAGATGTAAGCTCAAACATGATAGTGTATAGTGATCATCAAATCATATAACCTATGTGTATCAAGATTGAAGAAGCAGATGCTCCCAATGTCCATATGACATGAGTAAAGGGAAGGCCCAACATCTAAAATTAGGGGTATCATGTATATATGTATGCTTTTATCAAACTTAGTGTATAAGTGTGACATTGTGTATGTAAGAGTAACTAAGTATGTGGT
Source organism: Torreya grandis (assembly GCA_037957365.1). Classification (NCBI taxonomy): domain Eukaryota; kingdom Viridiplantae; phylum Streptophyta; class Pinopsida; order Cupressales; family Taxaceae; genus Torreya; species Torreya grandis. Next base: position 1,572,745 of record JARHVA010004345.1, on the reverse strand, counting down.
CCACAATCTAGAAGTAACATATGGATGCCAAGGAGGTAATAGTACATGTAAGAGCCAAAAGTGTTTTTTTAAGTTTAAATGTTTTTTTTTTTTGGTATTTTTGGAGTCAGGAAAGATCATCCTATGATGTCATCCAATTGATGGTCCTAGATATCTCCCCATTGTAAATCTAGTGTAATACCTCATGTACATGGCCAAGGAGCATATATAGTTGTAATCTCTATCACTATGGTATCGATGGTGCTCTGCATATGTAAAATAAGACTTTGTGGTCATGAAGCAATGGTAGGATTAACTGAAGTAGTGGTTTTTGGAACCCATCATTGAGTGCTTTTTTTTTTTTTTGGATTATCACTAAGAGGAACATGTGTATGTGCTATGGATGTCTAAGCATGGTGTGTAATAGAATATTGGGATTCTATGGAATCCACTATGTGTCTCTGATGTAATAGTCTCTCAAGTAATGATTACCTAGTAAATGGGATAGCTTGTTGCTTACCCTTTTTTGGTGGATTAGCCTTAGTAGGCTTGATAGCTATTTATTTAGGTATAAGTTTCTTTTGTTTAAGAGGATTATTATATGTAATTGTATAAATTTTAATTACCCAATTAGCATGAATGTATCTAACACACCCATACAATGTAGAAGGTATTACTCAAAGAGTGTGTATACAAGGTCTTCCCAATAACATATCAAATATGCTTGTGGAAAGGATATCTAAAAAGGTAGTAACCACATGTGTAGGACCAACCTATAAAGGTAAGTAAATCTCACCAAGACCTTATAGGAGGTCCCATCAAATGATCTAACTAATCTATTAGAGGGGTGTAAATCAAGATGAGTATAACCCAAGTGATTAAGTAATGTCATGGTGTAAACATTTTTGATTTCACCATTATCAATAATATCATTGTGTATGGGGTGTTTATCAAGGTATGTTTGAATTAATAGGGAATGAAGATCATATTCATCATCCTTAATTTCATTGTCATCAAAGGAAATTAAAGATTTATGAACCATATAAGGTATATGTCATGTGTAAGTACTAATAATACCATCTAGTGGGTGTGTATAATGTGATAAATGAGGATGTGAATTATATGACATTTGAACTTTTGATTCCTTTTTAGAATGGTCTTGCAAAGGATTGTTAAATATTTTCTATTTATGGTGATCACTAGGTTGTGAACTTGATTCCATTTAAGGATCCTTGAATGAAATATTTTGGTCATCAATAATATCTTAGATCATGTGCCTCAAAATATAGCATCTACTTGTAGAATTCCCTAGTCATTGAGTATAATAATAATAAGCATTCACGTCATATCCTTTGAGTAGAGGTTGAGTCATATTAACCTCAATAAGATGAGGGATAGATATAAGCTAGTACTTTAATAACTATGGGAGTAATGAATTTGGGTATTCAGGTAAATGTGTAAATTATCTCCTTAGACATATTCAAATGCTCAAACAAGCAAGATAAGACACTCAAGTGAGTGCATAAAGTAAAGCATAAGCAAGCAACATAAACATGTCATAGTGGCCCATGGATCCAATGTGTTATAAAAGGATGTTGAGTGTATAGCATATAAAGTAAGATATCGTCATGGATAATAGGCAAGTGTAAGTATAGATGTAAGCTCAAAAATTATAGTGGATAGTGATCATCAAATCATATAACCTGTGTGTATTAAGATCAAAGAAGCATATACTCCCAATGTCCACATGACATGAGTAAAGGGAAGGCCCAACATCTAAAATAGTAGGGGTATCATGTATCTGTGTATGTTTGTATCACACCCAATGTATAAGTGTGACATATATTATATGCAATATTGACAGAGTATGTGGTCCACAATCTATAAGTAACATATGGATGCCAAGGAGATAATAGAACATGTAAGTGCCAAAAGTGTTTTTGTAATTTTAAATGTTTTTCTATTTTTTTGATATGTTTGGAGTTCAAAAAGATCATCTATGATGTCATCCAATTAATGGTCCTAGATATCTCCCCACTATAAATCTAGTGTAATACCCCATGTACATGGCCAAGGAACATACATAGGTGTAATATCTATCATTATGGTATCGATGGTGCATTACATATATAAAATAGGACTCTATGGTCATGAAGCAATAGTAGGAGTAATCAAAGTAAGGCTTTTTAGAACCCATCATTGAGTGCTTGTTTGTTTGTTTGGATTATCACTAAGAAAAATATGTATATGTCTTATGGATGTTTGAACATGGTGTGTAATAGAATATTATGATTATATGGAATCCACTATGTGTCTTTGATGTAATAGTCTCTCAAGTAACAATTACCTAGTAAATGAGATTGCTTGTTGCTTACCCTTCTTGGTAGATTAGCCTTAGTAGGCTTGATAACTAGTTGTCTGGGTATAAGTTTCTTTTGCTTAAGAGTGTTCTCATATGGAATTGTGTACATTATAATTACCCAATTAGCATGAATGTATCTGACACACCAATGCACTATACAAGGTATTACTCAAAGAGTTTATATCTAAGGTCTTCCCATCAACATATCAAATATGCTTGTGGAAAGGATATCTAAAAAGGTATTAACCACATGTTTAGGACCAACCTATAAAGGCAAGTAAATCTTTCCAAGAACCTTCTGGTAGGTCCCATCAAATGATCTAACTGATCTAGTAGAGAGGTGTAAATCAAGATGAGTATAACCCAAGTGAGTAAGTAATGTCATGGTGAAAAACAATTGATTTCATGATTATCAATCATAACATTGTGTATGGTGTATTTATCAAGGTATGTTTGAATGAATAGGAAATGAATATCAGATTCATCATCCTTAATTTCACTATCATCAAAGGAAATTGAAGATCTATGAACAATAGGAGGTATATGTCACATGTAAGTACTCATAATACCATCTAGTGAGTGTGTATAATGTGATGAATGAGGATGTGCATTATATGACTTTTAAACTTCTAGTTCTTTTTTAGAGTGGTATTTCAAAGTATTGCTAAATATTTTCTATTTATGGTGATCGCTAGGTTGTGAACCTGATTCCATTAAAGGATCTTTGAATGAAATATTTTGGTCATCAATAATATCTTGGATCTTATGCTTCAAGATAAATCATCTACTTGTATAATGCCCTAGTCTTTGATGATAATCATAATAAGCATTCACATCATATCCTTTGGGTAGAGGTCAAGTCATAACAACCTCAATAAGATGAGGGATAGATATAATCTAGTACTCTGGTAACTGTGGGAGTAATGAATCTAGGTATTTAGGTAAATGTGTAAATTATCTCCTTAGTGCATTAGGTAAGAAAATTTTATTAGGTTTTTGTGAAACTATGTTAACCATGGTGATTTTTTCTTTTTTAAGCTCAAGAGGTTTTACCTTATAACTTGGTTTTATTGTAAGTTTTATACTAGATGTAGATGTAGTTGGTGTGTTTGCTACATATTTGAGTTTATTCAAAGATATAAGTTTCATTTAATGATCATGTACAACATGGCTTAAGTCATAAAAAGATTGAAACTTATTAAATACAATGGACTCATGTCAAGGAGTAAGCAAACTTTTCTTGAATATGTCTTGTAACTCTTTGTCTAACATGGGATTGGTCATTTTGGCTAGCATTGTCTTATATTTCAAGACATACTGATTGATAAGTTCATTGGTTCCTTATTTGATTTTAGAAATTTTGGTATAGAAAACATTTTAGAAAATTTATATGGAAAAGTGTGATACAAATTGGTCTGCAAGAGGTTTGAATGATTTTATAGATTGGATAGGTAGATCATAGAACCACATCAAAGCATAGTCCTTGAGATTTCTTCAAAATGATTTGGTTAAAAGTTTATCATTGAAATCATAGTCAAGGCATGTCAAATAGAAGGTTTGAATTTGTTTTTTAGGATCACCCTTGCCATCACAAAATGTGAGCTTAGGTGCAACAAATCTAGTTCCCAAAGGGTAAAAATGGATTTCAAGTGCAAGAGCATTATGCATTACATCTTATGAATCTATAGCATCAGGTTATTTTAAATCTTTTTGTTCAATGTTTGTAAACTTGACTGCTAAGGTTTTTATAACTTAAAGGAATGATTGAACTATATCTCCAATGGGATTTATATTAATAAGTTGAGTATCCACCAAAGGGGATGAAAACATGTTTTGAATAGTAATAGGCATTGAAATCAGTATTTAGGTCAAAATAACAGGTAAGTCCATAATAGATGTATCATTAGTAGTTTTAAGGAACAAAGGTTTAGAAACATAATTTGTGCCCCCATTAGATGTAGGTAAATTGATAAGTGTGGGATAAGTTATATTACCTTCTAAGGATTTACCATTACTAGGTGATGCAACCTTGATTTTATCTTGTTTACTTATTTCATCTCTTATAATATACAAAAATGCATCTATTAAACCCTTGTTATTATTGAGATGACTAATCAATGCCTCTTGATCTTCCATTTGGAATCAAGTTTTTTCACTATTTTTGATTGCTTTACAAATGAAAAAAATTAAAATTTTTAACAAAGTATAGCAATTAAAAAACCCTAATTTATCCTAAGGTTTGATGTTCAAAGATCAGGTTCACCAAATGTTTAACCCTAAAATGAAATTGAGTTGTGGGTATGTATTTCACCTTAGGGTTAAGAATATAAAAATAAAATGGCACAAGGGTGATAATTAGATCTATAGTAGGCCAATTAAATGTTAAACTCAAATATAAGCATAGACTAAATTTATTATGATTAGATTGTATAAATATAGAAAGTATAACTAGACTAAATATAGAAATGAAAAATAAAAGACTACTTATATTATTCTAATGTTAATACAGTTCTAGATCTAGAATAGGTTAAAAGTAGGTCAAAATATAGTTTTGGAATAGTTTTCAGATTATGAACCTGGTATCTCTAGCTATATGGATAGTTACATTAGCCCTTAATAGTTGTGTTGATACTACTACCTTAGTCTGATGATAGTTTATTGTATGAAATATATGGATAAATAAGATGCAACCACCTAGATGCTTTAATGTTTGGATTCACCTTCACTCTGATGCATTCAGACTTAGTTCATGGATTGTCACTCCTTGTGAAATGATAAAACCCTAGCTTTCCATATTCAAATTGACCTTGGGTAAAAATGGGTTAGTGGGAATACAATGTTAGTCTAACCCTAATGACCCTATTATCAAATTACACTACTTACATATCCAATACTTTGAAGAGGGCCTCAGACTAATGTAGTTCTCCCCTACATGTTGGCTTATGTTTTAATCATGCAATGTGTGTAAAGCAAGCACAATAATGACCTAACTTGTAACTTGTAAAATTAATCTTGTGGGTTGATCTTTTAGTACCTCTGACCTATAGATGTGTAGTCCCTATGACTAGTTTGGGAATAGGAATAAATAGGGAAGCTTTAGTTGATTGAATTTTGTTTGAATTCTCTTTGATCTTTTTATCGATATTCATAGGTGATAAATGAATGAGGGTTGATTTTGTATTTATATCAATCCTTTTAGGAGATAAATCACTTTATGGTACTTAGGTTGACCATTAGGATATGTTTCATTTGTAAATTTAATGACTTTAGGGCACTGGACACTTGTATTGAGAAATTACATTAACATCAATATTATTGTTTATCTTGGATATTAGTGTCCAAAGAATAACAAAATAGGTATAGGATTATAACTTGTAGAGGTATAAGATAAGTACATTTTAAGCATTCTAGGAAATATAGAATGTTTGTGTCATCAATATAATTTTGGTCAAACTAAGAGATATAGGCCAAGGAGCACAAAGATAGAGTAGATGCAAGGCTTATAGAAGTACGGTGAGTGTAAATCTATGAAGAACATCCAAGGTATGATTTTTCCAAGTGTAAAAGACTAAGGTGCTACATGATCAAAAAATGTTGTTTACATCTACATAATTGAGCTTATTTATTTAAATAAGCTCCATTTCATAGTCCTGTACAACATGGAATAAGTCATCGAAATATTTAAACTTCTTATAAATAATGGATTCATATAAAAGAGTAAGAAAACTTTGGTTGAGTATGTCTTTCAAATCCTTATCTTCCATAGGATTAGTCATTTTAGTTAAAATTATATTATATCTCAAGACATATTCATGTATAAGTTCATTGGTTCCTTGCTTGATTTTGGTAATTTGAGCATATGAAAAAAAAATCAGAAATATTAATGGAAAAGTGTGCTAAAAATTGATCTACAATAGGTTTGAATGCTTTCACAGATTGGAGGGGTTAATCATATAACCACCTCAAATCATAGTCTTTGAGGCTTCTTGGAAATAATTTGGTCAAAATTTTATCATTAGAGGCATATTCAAGGCATGTTGCATAAAAGGATCAAAGATGTTGCTCAATGTCACATTTACCATCATAAAATACAAATTTAGGTGCAAAAAAACTAGTTGTTAAAGGGTGAAAATATATCTCAAGTGAAAGATGGTTATGCAACACATCTTATGAATTAATAGCATGAGGAGATTTTAAAGTGTTTTGTTCATTATTTGTAACCTTGTCTTTCAAAGTCTTTATAACCTAGAGTGTTTGAATTATAAACCCATTAGGGTTTAGATTTTTAAGTTGAGTAACCATCAAGGGGAACGTAAACATGGTTTAAGTATTAATAGGCATTGAAACTGGTATTTGTTAAAACAATTTGTAATTCCATGGTAGAAGTAAAAAAAATGTTTTGGCTTTCAAGAAACAAAGGTTAAAACACATAACCCATGCCCCCAATAGATGTATTATGTTGTAATGTATTCAAGGGGAGGGATGTTTCAACTATATCTTTTGAAAATTTTGTTTCCAATATAGTTTTTAGGATCTTATCAATATCTTCTAGGTTTTTATGAATATACTTATGAAATAATGCAATTGCTTACACTTGATCATGGTCTATTTTATCATTTTCATTTGTTTCATCATTTTCATTATCATAATCTTCTTATATGATAACCTTTTCAGTATGTTTTTCATTGTTAACATGGGTATCATCATGATCCATAGTATGAGATCCCTCATTGGTTTGAGACATATTAGATGGTAGAAGGGGAAGCTCAATGTGTTTAATAGGCACACTTCCCAATCTAGGTTTATGCCTAGGTTAAATGAAAAATAATAGTAGGAAATGAAAAAGTACAATAATTTGAACCCTATCTGGCTAAAAACCTTAGGAATCAAAAAAGTTTGCATTCATATGAATCAGGTTCACTAAATGTTTAACCCTAAATTTAATCTAAGTACTTGGAGTTATCCCTAAATTAATTTTAAAGGGGTATATATAAATTAATAAGCACAAGGGTGATAATCAAATCTACATCAAACCAATTGGGTGTTAAACTTAGATTTTAACATATACTAAATTTATTATTCTGAGAATAGGCTAAATATAGAAAGTACAACTAAGCTTTGTATGTACATGACAAAGAAGTAATATACTTGGTTCTAATGATAATATGGTGCATGATTGTAATATCTAGGAAGTAGACTGGAAGAATATTCCAAGATAATCATCAAATTCTAGATTGGATGCTTCTAGAGTTGTGGACACTAACATCAACCTAGTATAGTTACATCAATACTACTATCTAGGTTTGATGCAAGTGTCATATATGGAATACTTGTTGAAAAAAGATGTGACTACTTGGATGCTTCTATGTTTTTATTGGTCTTTACTCTATTGCATTCAGATATGGGTCATGGATTGTCATTCCTCATGAAATGTCAAAACCCTAGTTTTTCATCTTCAAGGTGACCTTAGGGTAAAATGGGTTAGTGGGAATATGGTATCAAGCTGACCCCAAAGTCCCATCTATAATTGAGAATTGAATGCATATCCAATACTCTTAAGAGATCCTTATATTGATGTAGTTATCTCCTACATGTTGGCCTATGTGTGAATCATGAAATATGTGGAAAGCAAGTAAAATAGTGATCTAGCTTGTAACTTGGAAAACTAAGATTTTAGGTTGCTTCTTCATTACTTCATCCAGTAGACATGTTGTCCCTATGACTAGTATAGAAATAGGATAAAATAGGATATCTTTGCTCAATTGAGTGCCCTTTGGTATGAATACTATGTATTTTTCCTATGTTTATAAGTGAGGAATGAATGAGGGTTGATCTTGTAGTTATATAAATTCCTTTGGAAAATTAACTCACATTAAAGTACCTATTAAGACCATTATGATAAGTTTCATTTACAAAATAGATGACTTTAGGGCACTAGACACTTGTGTTGATTTAGGACACTAGTGTTGATGCTAGTGTCTATCCTGGACATCAGTGTCTAGTGAGTAGGAAAGTAGGTACAAGCTCAAAATTTGTAGAGGTGGAAAATAAGTAAATTTTAATCATTCTGGGTAAGACAAAAGACCTAGGTCATCAAGACAATATTGGTTGGATTAAGAGATAGTCTAAGGGGCACAAGATAGAGAAGATGTGAGACTTGCAGAAATAGGAAAGGTCCAAAACTAAGAACAACCAAAGTCTAAGTTTTACAAGTTTATAAGATCGAGGTGATATATAATCCATAAATATTGTCTACATTTTCTCCTATCACTAAATCTATAGGATGACTAATGTTCCTTATAGGTAGTATTATATCTTCACTCATCACAATATCAATATTATCTTTCAACATATTTTGAATTTCAATATGTAAATCATTTATCATAGTGGTTATCACAACTTGCATAGGCTTTAAGATTAATTCAAAGCATATTTATTCCTTATTAAAGATTTGATGCTTTCACAGTTCATGTCAAATTCAATATCATTTTTTGGATTAACTGTGTGAGTTTTTCCTCTCTATGTTTTAGATCACTCATGTGATCCTTCATCAGTAGATAATGCATTGAATGTGAGAACAACATAATCTATTCTTAAGTAACCTAAGAGATCAAGAAAATAACCATTGAAAACAAGGGAATATTTCTGTTGGTTTTTGGAAAAGGAAATTTTATGTTTTATTATTTTCTATTTTAATTATTCACCAAATGGTAGGAATGATTTAAAGAAGTTGTAAGTTTATAAATTTTAATTATATTGATTTTTATATTTCAATTTTAGTTTAATGTAACTTTATATTTATAATTTCATATTTATCTTTATTATGAATTAATTTAATATTTTTGAATTTTAATTAATATTTTAATTTTAGTATTCAAATGTGTGTGTGTGTGTGTGGTTTTTAACTTAATATTTCAATTTTATTATAGCTATACATTACTAAATTTATATTCATCTCTAATATCAAGAATTAATAAGTATCATTTTAAATTTTAAATTTTAATTAATAGATTAGTTTTAGCATATATGTATGTATGTATATGTATATATTTTACTATTAATTAAATTCTAAAAAAAAAAAATTAATTTTAACATGAATTGAGAAACATACTCTATAATGTATCTAATAATGGTTTCCAAGCATTACTCAGATCTAGACCATCATCCCTATTAAGATTGCTAGGGTGTTTATAGATTTCTATGGCCTCTCTTAGTTTCTACTTATTTAAAATGGTTCTCGATAGCTAAAACCTTAGTTTGGTTAATTTTAATGGTAAAGCACTCCAAGAAAATAAAACACACCATTAACATTGACCAAACTAAGGTTTTAGCTATTGAGAACTATTTTAATAAGTGAAAACTAAGAGAGGCCATAGAAATCTATAAGCACCCTAGCAATCTTAATAGAGATGATGGTCTAGATCTGAGTAATGCTTGGAAACCATTATTAAATACATCATAGAGTAGGTTTCTCAGTTCATGTTAAAATTAATTTAATTTTTTTAGAATTTAATTAATAATAAAATTTACACACACACACACACATGCTAAAATTCATCTACTAATTAAAATTTAAAATGATAGTTATTAATTATTGATATTAGAGATAAATATAAATTTAGTAATGTATAGTTATAATAAACTTGAAATATTAAATTAAAAACAATACACACGCACACACACATTTGAATACTAAAATTAAATTATTATTTAAAATTGAGAAACATTAAATTAATTCATAATAAAGATAAGTATGAAACCAAAAATATAAAATTAAATTAAACCAAAATTGAAATAGAAAAATCAATATAATTAAAATTCAGAAACTTACAACTTCCTTAAATCATTCCTACCATTTGGTGAATAATTAAAATAGAAAATAATAAAATATGAAATTTCCTTTTCCAAAAACCAACAGCAATATTCCCTTGTTTTCAAGGGTTATTTCTTTATCTCTTGGGTTACTTAATAAGGTATTATGTTCTCACATTTAATGTATTATCTCCTGGTGAAGGATCATGGGAGTGATCCAAAATGTAGAGAGGAAAAACTTACACAATTAATCCAAAAAATAATATTGAATGTTTCTTCCTTCTTGGCCACCTTAAAAAACTCTTTACCAGATACCGACATTAATTTATAACTATTATCCACCTTATCTCATTTATCCTTCAATGGACTCATTGTGAATTTCTTGCCATCCTTTGTAATAGTGTAGGTTTGTGTTATTTCAGCATGCATGGATCTCTTATCAGACTGTCATTGTCTACCCAATATCACATGACATACATCCATAGGCATTATATCACATATAACTTCATCCTTGTATGAACTAATATAAAATTCACCCTACTCTATTCATTCACTTGCCCCTAGTGCTCTTTAAGCAACCAAGAAACCTTGTATGGTGTAGGATGTGTCAATCACTTCAGCCCAAGTTTTTCCACCAGCTATTGAGAAATTAAATTATTTGTCATACCGCTATCAATCATATATTTATAACACTTACTTCCATATTTTCAAGCATCCCAAAACAAAAAATTTATTTGTGTTAGTTCATTCACCTCCTTGGTTGGTTTCAGTTACACTCTATTCATCAATAGAACCTATCTTTATTGTGACTCTTATATATTTACTTGAGATCCAATGCTTTCCTCATTTCCAAAGGATGTATGAGTTATCCCTTCAGCTCTATTACTATTATTTTGAGGTTTTTTTGGATAATCTTGCTCTTTATGACTAGCATACTTATTACACCCAAAACACTTGCCTCAAAAATCTCCACCTCTATCTCATCCATAACAACCTCTTCCTCTAGAAGAGTATCCTCCTATCTAGCCTAAATTTTAATTTTGTGAATTTCTCAACTCTCCACTATTGATTTATTGACCTCTTCCACCATTGTTATGTCCTCATCCTCTTGAAGACCTTCTTTTGCCTATAGAGTTTATTTATTCCTTCTTCATTAGCTTCTCAATTTTAAAAAAAAATGATTTCATAGTATATGGTAAAACACCATCTATTCACATACCTTAACACCTTCTCCTGATCATCTTATGTATGTCTGACCCTTATAATGAGTCTATAAAACTCCTTGATGTACTCTTTTATGTTGGTCTCTTTTTCTCTCAAATTCTATAGTTTTTGAAAAAACTCATTTGATAATCAGAAGGCATAAATTTGGCCTTCATCTTTGTCACCATCATATCCCAAGATTTTATCTTCTCTTTACTTTTCATTTTTATCTTCGCTTGTACATGATCCCACCATAAATAAGCATGTATCTTCAACTTCATGTGATTAAAATTCACCTTCTTTTGGTCCTCTATAGAGTCATAGTCAAAATAATTCTCTATCTCTATTATCCAATTAAAAACATCCTTGGGATTCAAACTCCCACTACATCAAGGTTTTTCTAGCCTTGGTTTACTACCAAGCCTTACCATAACTTTGAGAAATCTCATCTCATCTTCATTATCCATGTCTTCCACACCAAGATCTTGAGCTCCTTCTTCTTCATCCTCACATCTCCACCATGAGCTCCTCTTCATTATGCTCTTTCCATTTAATCCAATCTTGCTTGCATTCCTCTCATCATCTCAGCCAAATCTACAATTTGGGGTCCTCTTGGTCTTCCCCATTTTATAACAATGTTTCCTATATGTGCCATCTCTCCCACGATGAAAACTTCTCTTTCATACCAATAGACTCAGCCAGAGTCTTCTTCATGCACACTTTTTAAAGCAATAAAAAATGTGTCTCTGATACTAAATGATGCAAGCATATAAAGGGTATCCACCTAAGGACATCCTCTAATTCTATGATTCTTAGGTATTCACTCAGACCAAGACATAAATTTAAACCAAACATGCAATCATAAATAACACTTCAAACCTTTGGATTCTCATTCATTTAATAATTAAAATCATAGGATAATTTAAAATACATCAAACTATCATAAAGGCTTATTTTCTAAGACAAAAACATGAAAAATAGAACTATCTCTATTCTACTCTACTTTACTCTGCCTCATGCTTCACAATATCTTGATCACTTCATAAACTAATTTATCTGACCAAATCAGAGTATTCCTCTTATATATTTAATATGTCATGTACTACCATCACACCAAATTCAATCATTATTTTTTTACCATAAAAGGAGAAACATCCTTACAAGTGTTCTGATATAATTAGATGGTATGATTTTTTAGTGACTCCAAATGATATAAAATTTTGTGTATAATTTTTAAGTGTTCAGTTATATGATCTCACAAATTTTCATTATCCAATTATTATCGTAAGTGAAGATACATCATATAAAGTATTATAAGCACAGTCTAAAATAAATAATCAGTATATTTCCATGTAACTCTAAATGATTTGAAACTTGGTAAAGATGTTTCAAGTGTCAGGTGTTATGACCTCACAAAATTTCATTATCTAGTTATTAACATAATTTAAGAACCATTTCCAAAAAAATCCATGTCTTAATAGTCCACACAGACTGATAGAAATAGACAAAATATCCGTGCACTTTTCTCACAATAAAGTAATACTTTAGTAACATCATTCTCAAAGGTTAACAAGCTTAACCAAACAACACCATAAATGTAAAATAAAATAAAAACCTAAGCTAACATATTTTTGGTTGATGTAAGATTTCCCTTCACCTTTGATGCTCTTGCATCATTTTTTCATAGCTTTGGATGTATAGACCTTTTGATAAAGAGTTGAGTATTTATTTGCATGATATTTCATGGACCTCTTCAGTTCCATGCATATGGTGTTGTAATGTTTCACCTTTTATGTCCTTCTATTTACTACTCCAATTTTATACATCATGTTACACGAATCCCTGAGTGCCTATAGTTTGTTTTGTATTTTGACTTCTTGGACACTATTGTTAAGTTTAGCACACTAGTGTCCATGCTAGTGTCCCAAAATTGATGATAGTGTCCCACCCTATTCTCTTCTCTATTTTTTTTCTTTGCTCTTTATGACTGTGAGTAAGGGCCCATATGTCTATTCTATCGTTAGCTTTTGCATGCCACTAGGTCTTAATTCAAAATTAAAAGGTTCCCTATCTATATAAAGTTAAGATATATTATTTGATTATAAATCAAACCTCTAAATTAACATACACATTATTTTATTCAAAATATATTTAATCACACTTTATATTGAATTGCTAGAGCTAGAGTTTGAAGTATTAAAAAAGGTAAAATTGCACTTGCATTACTTGTACCAAGGGTTTCAATAAGAGAAAGAGCATAAAGTTACACAATCACTATTACACAAATACACTTAAGAGGGATAACTACATGTAGTCTAAGGCCCTCTTCAGAGTATATATCTATGTAGGCAACACCTAGCAATATTAGGGTTACTAGGGTTAGTTTAACTCACATGTTAACCCAGTTTTACTAAGTCACAGGTGTTCAAAGGGAAATAAGATAGGGTTTTATTGTTATAGGTAGATCACATGTAGTCTAATCATAAATTTAAGAATAAATAGGAAATATAGGCATGAGGTTAAATTCAAGGAGAAGTTGAGCCAATTATAGTACAGGGATAGAATTGTAAAAATTGGGACACTATCATCAAAGCTAGTACCCCAAAATGAACACTATTGTCTAGATTAGGAAAAGTAGTAAAACCCATAATGAACAGAACACAGAGCTAAGTTACAAGACTCAAATGAAGTTGGGTGACAATGATGATCCAAAAAATAATGACAAATTATATTCATTTTTTTAACCCTTATTTACATAGTTATTGTTATATTTATTGCACATGATTGAATGAGTTAATTTCCAACACTATTGTATATTACTTAGATATAAGATTTCATATTATTACAATCAAAGTTTTATTTCTATAGTGTGTTTGTGAAAAAACCATTATGAATGAAATATTTTGGTGAACCAGAACTCTTAGTATAATTGAACCAAACCCTAGTCTGCCCTAGGGTTTCAACTTTCTAGAGTTTTAGATTGATACATTTATTTTTACAAGTCTGATTCTTGTATGGGCATACTATAAATGGTGTTTTTATCCTTGTTTCCCTAACCATTTTGCTTTGTATTTTGGGTGTGCTTGGGTTTACAATCCTCAAAATGAACCCCAAAGTGAAAAGACTAAGAAGCCTCATCCTTTGTATTTTATATTCAGTATTCTTTTATATCATGACTAATATGAAATTTGACAAAACTCCTTTTGTAGCAACCCATTACACTTATGCTAATGAATGGACAAATAATGCAATTGATGTAAATTCAAATGTTGAAGACTTTATAGATATTAACAGCACCACTTTTGATTATCTATATGATTATGATAGTTATTCCACATATTTAGGAAGTGAATATGAATATACTTAATCTCATATTTATCTTATATTACTTGATTTATAGTTTAAAGATGTATTGCTTAAGAAAACACCTAGTTTATATTTACCATTTTCTACTACATTATATTTCATTCAAAGTTATAAAATGAATATGTATGCAAACAAAAAAAACACATTATTCAAAATGTTGATCATAACACTCCTCCATGCATAAAATATTCTTGTGACATCAATGTCTAAAAATTTGAATGTGTATCTTCTTTACCAATTGATGCACATGTTATAAAGAATGAGTGTCTTCCTTTCCCAAATGTTGAAAATGATACAAAAGTTGAATATTATTTTTCATTTTTAACTAATTCAAATATTATGAAATGTGAAAGTAAATCTCTCTATATATCTCAATGATACAATTGCATGCAACATTCCTCTCCCTCTCCTTCTATAATGGGAACATAAAAATGACAACACTATTCAAAGTAGTATATATGATGGAAGTGAAAATGAATCAAATGAATAAAATAACATTTATTGGAATGAAAAATATTATAATTTCCATAGTGATGAAGAGGAATAATTTCATACAATGCATTCTCCTTATGTTTCTTTGATGCATAGTGAAAAAAGGTGAAATTTCATTTCTTTCATGTTATGAAGATTCAAATATTCAAGCTATTTGCCATAATTGTATGCATGATATGTCAATTTAAATCATATTAAATGATTATTTACATAATATACATGAAAATGATAATGGGAATAGTGAAAAAAATGTTTATTTCTTTGAACCCCAATGCAATACTATTCCTTTAGAATAAACATATGAAACATCTTCAAAGGAAACTAGCATATAATTACCTATTACCACACCTACCTCACTTGTTCAAAATAGTGTTCCAATGGAAAAATATAATCATAAGGTTCAAAAATTAAATTAATTACTTCAAAACTATAATATTCCTTCGTAAGAGATCATATCTCTTATGCATGTCATAGGTGATCTTCAACAAAAAGGACATCAGTTAATCCTAGAAAATAAATAATATTCAAGTTGGATCAATTCCAAAATTACATATGGTAATCTAATTGTGCACAAAATGCATCATGCCTCCTTATCTTGAGGGTTTTAAATTTAAAAAAAAATCAAAATTTGATGGAAATGGGGATCCATATTTACATCTAAAGAATTTCTATACAAGTACTAAAGGATATACCACCAATCATATCTCATTAAAATTATTCCCAAAGAGTTTAGAGGACAGTGATATAGATTGGTTTCACTCCCTACCTAATGGATCTTTAGATTCATACTTAGAATTGGAAGATATGTTCTTAAGGCACTACATACAAAACAAGGGACCATGTGTTACTTATGAGAGATTGCCATTTTTAAATTAGAGACAATCAAAGCTAGTACATGATTATATCTTTCAATTTCAAACTTTCATCATATAAATCATTTATGAACTAACCAATATGGAAACATAGTATATATTTGGTAGAAGCCTAAAATACCCTCTCAAAGTAAAGTTACTTTACCAAACATGAAAATTATTTCAAGCTCTTTTTTATGAAACATTGGAATTATAAAAATAATTGGGGCTAATTCAAATACCTATAGAGACACATGAAGATATTGAGATTGAATCAAAAGATAAAATATATCGCATATGATATATCTTGTAAATAATATACAGTAGGTCAAGGTTTTACACAAAGGGAAGAAATCATAATACAAAATACCTCCTATAATTAGAGCACATACTTCTACTAATATGCAAAAACTTTAGTTTGTTCACACAAGAGATTGACCACATGAAATATTGAATGTGTTAATTGATAATAAGTTGATTACTCTTCCTCTAAATTACTATCATCCACTGCATAGGTTTGAAAATATCAAAGGATAACCATTTTGTACTTATCATTATATTAATGGATATCATAATGATGATTATTATGCTTTATGAAAAAATATTACAAAAATTATAAATAGATGAGTTATTACCTTTAAGAATGAGATAACAAGGTCTCCTTCTCCCACTTCTTCTATAGGTCATTCTTAGAAAAATAAGATATCCCACAACACTCCTACCAATGAAATAAGGGTCTATCAACCTCTATGTAAGTAAACCATCAGAATAAGTCCTTCTTATAGTTTACACTTTATAACAACTAATCTCTTCCACATTGATCATACTAAGGAATAATTTTTTGATCGAGCTCTCGCTAAAGGTACACATGGGGGAAGTATATAACCAAATGTTGAAAAATCTAAACAACAAGAAAAATCACAACAACATACTCATTACAATCAAGCATTTATATTCCCAACTAGATTACATGGTATACATTAATAATAAAATTAAGTTATTGGAATGCATTCACAATAAACATGTACACATGATAATTTATATCCTTTGACCAAGATGGTAATATCAATCAACAGGAAATCACAAGTTATTAATGATATTAATTTACCTTTACAAGTTGGTCCAGCACATGTAACTACAAAAAAATTTAGTTATACCATATATGAGAGTCTTTGATATGTTATTGGGAGGAACTTGAATTCATAAGTTATATGTAACACCCTCTATAGTGAATATATGTCTCAAGTATATTCATGCCTAGAGGTTAATCATAATTTAAAAGATTTAATAGGAACATCCAATGCAATAAGATAAGTTTATTCCAAGACAAATAATTATACAACCTATTAAGGTTAATCATGAGCAAAATGGTAAGCAAAAAAGAATCCCCTTTCCTAAGTGACTGATACTTGAGAGTTTTTTGCATCGAAGATGCATAGTGGATGCCAAAAAGCCCTCATCTACACCTACACAACCTATCTAGTTGCTAAGACCATAACAACATATTTTAGATATGGTACAAATATCCATAATTAAAATTTCATTGAAGAATTCATAGAGCACTAAGTAATGTGTTTCATGAACCACTACATATTTTACTACTACTTCACAACCATAGAGTCCTATAAGGCATAAGCAAGATATCACAAATTCTATAAATCGAGATTTGGCATGTATACATGTTCCTTTATAGTATGACCAATTTTTTATACCCCATCTGAAGTCCAAATCACCTTATGATCATCACTTAGATAGGTGTATTGGCTATCGATCTCTTTTTTAAAATCAAATAATCAACAAAGTACAAAAACATTCAAATAAATAAAAAATACAAAAATATTTAACATACACATGTTTGCTAGCTTTTTAATACATGTTGCTTATTTTATGTAAATAAATATCATATCATTTTCATTTATATATACATATATGTTTCACAGGTAATTGAGTGTGATATACGCATACATTATATCCATGATACATGCAGATATAGATGTTGGGCCTTTCCTCCATCTGTGTGACACACTATGATGGGGGCATTTGCTTTACTGATCACGATTGATACATGTTACATTATTTTATGATCTTTTTACATTATCATGTTGATCTCATATACTAATGCTTATACATTTTTATACTCATGCTTACATATTACATAGTGTGTTACATATGTTATGTTACAGGGCATTCTACTAACACATACATGCATGAACTAGTATGATATGCTTATGCTAATTGTTTATACTTAATTTATTCACCTTATCACATGGCTTGATTGAATTTACTTCTTGTTCATTACCTTATTTGGACTTTGGAACATTTAAACATGTTCCTTGTTCTTTGGCCATAATGCTTAGAGTGTTGATTCTTTGGTGTGTAGATATTTAAAAATGTCCTCCCCTTGAGTATGTGACATTTGAACATGCCCTTTATTTCTAGTCTCTTTAGAACTCTTTTCCATGACATTGATTGATCTTATATGTGTGCTTGATTATTTGTTAATCTTGAGCTTATTACTTCTAGACATTTCCATGATCCATATCATACATCTTAGGGATTATTATGTTTAGATATTGTGAGCTTAATTGATTAATATATTTAGACATGATACTAATATATGTTTCATTACTATGTGATTGATATAGATAAGACATGGTTATCTTATCTTTTTGAGGTAAGGTGAATATCACATTGCATTCCCCTCACCACAAAATGGGGGCATATTAGTGAGGACATATCATATAAACATAGGTCCACATAAATAGTTTGAAAATTTGGTAGAATTTGATATTGTTCATATGATTTAGATAAACACTTGGGTTAAAATATCATGCATTTGACACCAATTTCACAAATATGGGACAACATTTTTCAATTTTGTAATAGATATTTGGGATAGGGTTTTTTATATTTTTGACAGTTATTATACACATATTTCACATATTTGAGAGATTTTTTTTTAGATTTATGATAGACACTATTTAAAGTGATAGAATATAGGGAAATATGATATGTACATATAGTTCAGTTGACATAATTATAAGATACATTTATAAAGCAGAAGTTGCATATTGATAAATAATTCAACTTGAGACACATTATGTATATTCCATGAGAATGAAATAAATCATAGATATATATACATACATACTATATATCACTTACAATAGACATTACAGGGGCACAAACAAAGCTTATTCTCTCTCATTAACATATTGATGCATTTAATTTATAAAGATGCACTGATTAAGATTTTATCTATCTATAATAGTTAGTTCCCTTCAGTAGTGAGATCAAGACTTAACACCCTCAATGACCTTGGTATTACTCCCCTTTTTCAAGTTGAGATGGCTACACTATTTTACCTTAGCTAGATTGGCTAAATTATGATCACTTTTGAGTTGTGCAGTTGAGATTCAGCACCCTTGATGGCCTTGGCAATGTTCCCATTCTACTAGATTGAGGGCATGGTCACCCCAAAATTCCCTTTTAAATAATAATCTCTAGGAATAATCACACATGTCCACTTATAGACTCATCCAATTTCCTAGCCATAAAATGGATGGGGCCCCAATTCCCCTTTCTATCTCTCCATCCTTCATAGTGAGGAAGATATTCTATAGACACCACTATAAAACACATATATAGGTGTATTATTTCCATGTTATTTCCTTTTCTATATTATTTTATTATTTCTCATTCTCATATTATATATGCTAATTATAATTTAATGTGCTTTTGGTTTCAAGATATGAGCTACAAAGTCAAGCTGAGACCACTATGAGGCAATAGTGTGTTTACACATTCAAGTATGAAATTTTAACTCTAGAAATATAATTTCATACACTTATTATTTTAAGGTGATGGGGGAATGTAGATACCCATACTTAGTACAAGCCTCATCTTAGTATGTCTTCTTGCATAGCTTTGGATGTATAGATCTGTTAGGTTGTGGAGCTAAAAGCTTCACCAGGATGCAAACAGGAGAAGTTACATCAGTTCCAAGATGCAAAGTTGTAGAGAGTTGCAAAACCAGTTGCAGGGCAACCGGCATCAGTCTGATCAACTGACATTAGTCAGATAGCAGTGAAGAACCAACCAGTGTCGGTTACCAGTCAGCCGACATCGATCATGGAGGAGTCAACGTCGACAGCCTATGCGTGAACATGCAATTTGCATGTTGATTTCAGAGAGTCTATTTTGAGACTGTTAGTTTGCATGTTGAAGGTTAGTAATAGTCTTGAGTTGCGTGTCTAATTATTGTAATTAAGATAGTCTAATTATTGTAAGCATGAGATCTATATATGGACTCATGGGCTATATTGTAAACTTGTAGCTAGAGAGTAAGAGAGCAATAAGCTCCTTCTGAGAGAGGAGAGCAATGGTGTGTTCCTCCTAGTGCCACAGTACCAAGTGTGGGTACTGGTTTGGAGAATCAACAGGGTTCTTCATATTTGTATGATCTTAGTCAGTAGGATAGCATGACTTCTTTTGGAGATCTACAATGGTGAGTAAGGTATAGTGATTTGCAGGTAGCAACAGAGAGTAGGAGATCTACTTGGAGTACGGTTGTGTACTTGGTGTACTAACAGTGTGTTACTGACTGGTTGGAGAGGTGAACATCAATTCTGTATTAGAGTTGATTGTTGGGACTGAGAGAGAGAGGGAAGAAGGTCTTGAGGTGTGGCAAACCTTTGAGGTGGAAGAAGAAGTGGCATCTTCTTTATTGTATATTCTTCTGAGTGATTATTAATATAATTGTGTATTGTCTCTCATATTCCTGTGTTGTTTCATATTTCTAGTTACTTGTTGATTCTAGTTAAATTCCATGTTTAGTTGCTAATACAAGAAGTAATCATATGTGCTCTATTGGTGGAGCAAGATCTGACACGTGGTATCAGAGCATGTTTATTGTTCTAAGTTCCTGACAAGTGGTATCAGAGCCTTGGTTGTAGGTTCAAGAGCTGATACCATCAAGTGGTATCAGAGCTTTTGGTTGGGTTGACTAACAAGTTGTTTAAGATCTGGTAGTGTTTTTGATTACAGGTCACTCACAGGGATTTTAGATTGAGTGGGACTATAGCAATGGTAGAAGAAAGTAAGCTACGAATGGAGAAACTGAATAGCATGAATGGTCTGATTGATGGAAAGAAAGAGCAGGTAAAGGGAGATTATTGGTCGGTAGAAGATCAGCGTGTAGAAGCATATGTTGTAGGTAATGTTGCACAGGATGTTTTGGATAAAGTAGAATCTTTGTTTATAGATTCTTTTGCCTCTTTCTATGCAGCCCGAAATAGAGCATCTTTTCATGGGTATGTCGTTGGAGACTTTGGAGAGATTTATTTACGGGTTGGAGAGCCTTGTCATATTATTGATGAAGGGGAAGTGAAGCTGAAATTGCAGGCAGATAACACACGAGTGGTGAAGGAAGTCATGCAGGTACCAGTCTTGGAGATTAGTCTAATTTTTTCAAGAAATTTGGGTGATGGGAGATGCACTGTAACCCTCACAGTGGATACACTTGAATTAGATGGTGGTAAGAAAGTAGGTATCCTTTATCTATCTACTTATATTACTGATTCACCTTTTGTTATAGAGATGTGGCTTTGTAGGCTTGGTCACATATGTAGGAGGGGAATGCAGGTTCTAAAGCAAAAGTCAGATGTCTTTGACAAGCTAAAGAACTAAAAAGCCTTGGTGTTCATGGAGGAGATGACGAATAGAGATTAGGTGAGGAGACTGAATTATTCTGAGCAGGGTTGTGTTTATTTAAACAAGATTTTGATCCATGGAGAGCTCGCGAGTAAAAAGTTATCACTCATAGGAAAACACAAGTACTGGCATCGGTCATATAGTAACCAATGTCAGTAGCAGGAAGATCGATGTCGGTCATGAAGAAACTGATGTCGACAGAAAGGATACCAGCGTTGGCCAGGGAGATGACGTCGACAGTCAGGGTCAGTGTAGGGAACTGACATCAGTCTGGAGCAGACTGAGAGATGGCCGAGATCAGTCACTAGAATGGATGATGGGCAGACAATAAGCTGTCAACAAGTCTCAAACACTCATATCGAGGTCAGAAAGGGTAAGTGAACCTCATATTCATTATTCACCTTCTTTATATTACTTATTGATGGTCAAGAACTAGGAAGATGTGAAGAGGCAATGTAGGTAGAATCTAGATACAGTGGGAGCTTGGCATAGATGAGGAGTGTGAGTCCTTGGAGAAGAACCAAACAGGTATTTTTTTGTAGAGTTGTTAGCTGAAAGTAAGCACTGAGGGACAGAATGGATTCCCAAGTTAAAGAAGAGAGTGGATGGACATGTGAGATGGAAGGCCAAGGTATATGGTCTTGAGGAAGCTGCAGGACAGTGGTACAGGTTTGACAGGTGGATGACTAAGCATGGCTTCAGTCAATGTCAGTGTAACTATTGTGGTTTTGTCTTACTAGGTGGATAATGATTGCAACATTATTTTGTTACTGTATGTGGGTGATTTGCTAGCAGGTTTGTACATACAGGGATTTGCTGAGCTAAAGGTATGGTTAGTTTAGAGGTGTGTCATGAAGAATTTGGAGCAGCAAAATTCTTTGGCATAAGAGACATGGAGATTTTATCTCCAGTGGGAGTTGATGTGAAGATGGTGTTGGTGGGGTTCATGATCTAGGATGTAGAATTAGAAAGCACACCAAGGGCTGGACAGTTCAAGCTTAGCTTGGAACAGGGTTCAAAATCACATGAGGTCTAGTGTAAACTTGAGTTTTTCTCAAGCAGTGGGGGTTGTCAGAAAGTATGGAGCCAATTTAGAGTACTGGAGGGCAGGTCAGTGGGACTAGCAGCAGGGATTCTTGTTATGTAGGGTCAAGGTCTTCACTACATGGATATGTAGGTTCGGATATGGTAGATTACTTGAATGACAGGCGTAGCATCACAGGTTGTGTGGTAGTTGGTCTTCAAGATTGATCTTGAAGAGGAATACAAGCCAGGGAATAATTTAGATGGTGTATAGGTACAGGTACAGGTGCAACTATTTATCTCCAAGTGGGAGATTGTTAGGTTGTAGAGCTAAAAGCTTCACTAGGATGCAAACAAGAGAAGTTACAGAGGATGCAAAGTTGCAGAGAGTTACAGAACTAGTTGCAAGGCAATCAGCATCGGTCTGATCAACCGACGTCAGTCAGATAGCAGCAAAGAACCAACCAGTGTCGGTTACCAGTCAGCCGACATCGGTCATGGAGGAGCCAACATCGGCAGCCTATGCGTGAACATGCAGTTTGCATGTTGATTTTAGAGAGTATTTTGAGACTGTTAGTTTGCATGTTGAAGGCTAGTCATAGTCTTGAGTTGCGTGTCTAATTATTGTAATTAAGATAGTCTAATTATTGTAAGCATGAGATCTATATATGGACTCATGGGTTGTATTGTAAACTTGTAGCTAGAGAGTAAGAGAGTAATAAGCTCCTTCTGAGAGAGGAGAGCAATGGTGTGTTCCTCCTAGTGCCACAGTACCAAGTGTGGGTACTGGTTTAAAGAATCAACAGGGTTCTTCATATTTGTATGATCTTAGTCAGTAGGATAGCATGGCTTCTTTTGGAGATCTACAATGGTGAGTAAGGTCTAGTGATTTGCAGGTAGCAGCAGAGAGCAGGAGATCTACTTAGAGTACGGTTATGTACTTAGTGTACTGGCAGCATGTTACTAACTGGTTGGAGAGGTGAACATCAATTCTGTATTGGAGTTGATTGTTAGGACCGAGAGAGAGAGGGAAGAAGGTCTTGAGGTGTGGCGAACCTTTGAGGTGGAAGAAGAAGTGGCATCTTCTTTATTGTATATTCTTCTGAGTGATTATTAATACAATTGTGTATTGTCTCTCATATTCCTGTGTTGTTTCATATTTTTAGTTACTTGTTGATTCTAATTAAATTTCATGTTTAGTTGCTAATACAAGAAGTAATCATATGTGCTCTATTGGTGGAGCAAGATCCTGACACGTGGTATCAGAGCATGTTTATTGTTCTAGGTTCCTGACAAGATCTTTTGATAGAGAGTTGAGTATTTAATGGCATGATCTTACATGAACCTCTTCAATTCCATGTGTCTTTTGATTTAATGTATGGCCTTTTGTGTCTTTCTATTTAATAATATATAGTTTATCCATCATATTACAAGGACCCCTAAGTGCCAGTAGTATGTTATATTCTAACTTATCAAACACTATCATTAAGTTTAAGACACTAACATACGTGTTGTGTTCCAAAATTAATGGTAGTGTCTTTCCTTATTCTCTTATTTATTTCCATTTTTTTCACTTTATGATTATTTATAAGTGCACTTATGTCTGTTATATTATTGTCTTTCATGTACCACTGGGTCTAAATTCAAAATTAAAATATCCCTATAAATACAAAGATAGGGTATAGTATTTGATAATCAAGTAAGGATCTCAATTATTATACACATTATTTTATTTAAAATATATTAAATCACACCTTATAATAAATTACTATAGATGAATTTTTAAGTATTAAAAAGGTTAAATTTCACTTACTTTACTTGTACCAAGGGTTATAATAGGAGAAAGAACATATATTTGCATAATCACCATTACACGCATACACATAGGAAAGACAACTACATGTAATTTTGAGTCCTTATTTAGAGTATATGGTTATTTAGATATCACTTAGAAATAAAATGGTTACTAGGGTTATCTTGACTCACGTTCTAACACCTTTTTATTGAGTCACGGGTGTTTAAGAGGCAAGAAGCTAGGGTTTTTTTTATAAGTAGACCACACATGGCCTGATCATAAATTCAATTAAAAAAAAGAAATATATTAAAAGGCACAAATTTAGGGAGAAATTGAGTCAATTATAGTACACTAACAAAACTATCAAAATCAAGATACTAGCATTAATACTAGTATTTAGATAAAAAAAAGTAATAAAACCCAAAATGAATAGAACACAGAGCTAAGTTACAAGACTGAGACAAAGTTGGGTGACAATAACATTCAAAAACAAAATGACAAACAAGATATGTTCTCACATAATTATTGATATATTTATTGTACATGCTTTAATGAGTTAATTTTTAATATTGTTGTATATTAACTAGATATCATTTTTCATATTATTGAAATCAAAGTTTTATTCCTATAGCATGTTTGTGAAAAAACCCATTTTGAATGAAATAATAGGTTAGTATCTATTAGAAATATTCACTATATCTGGCATAACTAATTTTTGCATAGGTTGACTAAACTAAGAGTCTATAGATGTCTATGTAGGATATTATATAGATTTGAAATAAATAGTGAGATTCCTATAGGCATGTAACAATAGAATGAAAGGGTTGACTCATAAGATAGCATTCAACTATGAGAGGATGTAAGATTAGGACCTTATTTGAGTGTTTGATTCATGTGGGGTAAATGGTATCAAGTTTGTAATTACCAAGTACTAGGACCAAATTTTAGTATCTATAGTCCTAATAGAATGCATGATTGGGCAAATGAGGAGTGAGTAAATATTCTAAAGAAATACATAAATGTAGTTGGATCTTAGTTTCGATATCAATTTGTTTAATCTATTAATGATTTCACATATTTTAAGTGAGAAATAGAGAATAGAGGAAGAGTGGAATAAAGTTTTGAGGGAAGGAGGATTTTCTCATTTCAATGTTATTTCCATATTAACATTGTAGTTTACAATTGAAGATTTTCCTTATTAATTGTTTGTTGTATCTATGTAAAATTGAACTTACTTAAGTTATAATTTAATCCCATAAACAAATTTTACATTTATTACCTTAACCTTAGCATGGAATAACCATGATTATTAGAAAATCAAACTTCCTACCTTTTCACCTTCTTTTTCAAATAAGAAAACTTTTTTCCCATGTAATGGAAACGTGTTTATTTCCATATAAGGAAGATCATTAAATTAGATGGACACAGATTATATGAGTTTCACATTTGAATGTTTTAGATTTGACTATTATAAAAGTTATGGCCACTGACATATCTAAAGTTGATCCATTATTCATGCATCAACTTTCACATGTCTCAACTTCACATAAATAAAAACACATCTAAACATTACGTTTAATTTTAGATAAAATAGGTTATGGGAGATTACTCAAATTAAACTTTTATATTTGAATTTAAAATGTATAAACCTAATTATAAAAACTTAATTTGATTAAGATGTAAATTAAATATTGAAAAATTTACAAGTTAACATACGATCAACATTAGGGGAATGCTACACATAACATTAGGGGTGACATTGAGGTGATGTTCCCAACTTTTCCATAATGTCAGTATATACCATTAAAAAAAAACATTATATTTCATGGGATAAAATAACAATCATTTTCTTTTATTCTCAGTTTGGTATCTTTCACTCAATAAGAGAAGAATGGTAATGGGATTTTATGGGGTAGGGGACCTTGGCTGATTTTAGGAGTTTATCAT
The DNA here is from genome assembly GCA_037957365.1 of Torreya grandis. Taxonomy (NCBI): domain Eukaryota; kingdom Viridiplantae; phylum Streptophyta; class Pinopsida; order Cupressales; family Taxaceae; genus Torreya; species Torreya grandis. Next base: position 1,546,203 of record JARHVA010004345.1, on the reverse strand, counting down.
TATGATTTTTTTATTTTAATATTTTGTGGGTTAAGGTTTTTTGATTTTGAATAGTTGATTTGGGTGTTTTTGGGGATAGGGTTTGTTAGTGTGAGTGTGAGTTTTGGGGATTTTATGGGCTAGGTTTTGTGAGTGTTTGATTGGATTTTCATTTTGTGTGTGGGTAGAGTTTTATTGAATAAACCTCTGAAGTAAAAAAAATGTGAGACAAATTTGGAGAGGAGGAAGAACCATGACTATGGATGAAACAATTATTATACACCACCTATATTATTTTAAGTAGAGGAAGAACATGTTGATAACTAGGTAAAATTGAAAATCCTAGATTTAATTTATTTATGTAATATATATATATATATATATATATATATATATATATATATATATATATATATATATATATATATATATATATATATATATATATATATATATATATATATATATATATTAGAAAAAAATCAAATAAAAACTATAAAAAAGTTAATGGATAGACAAATTTAGGGAAATATGAAAAAACATGAAACATTTAAGGAAAATTTGAAAAATTTAGGGAAAAATCAAAAAATTGAGAAAATTCTTAAAATCAAGGCAATGGTTTCTAATGTTGTAAAAAAAAGGCATAGATTCCCATGTAGCCAATAGATAAATAAAGACAAGATCCTTGCCCATTATTTTTAAAATTTTCATTAGTATTCCATCTTAAATTAAATCCATCTCAGTCCTAAGGTCCTTATGTATAAAATAAAATGTAGTCACTCCTAATCCATCTAATCGTATTCAACTTTCCATTGTTACATTATCTAGTCATACAAGAATAGATTGCATCATTGGAAACATGTTCAAAATGATATAAAACATATATTATTTTCAGCCTTAACATGTTTTTGAATACCAAATTACTTGCACACAAAAAAAATTGTTGATTTTTAACACAATATAAGGAACCATGACTTTTACATGATAATGGATTTCCATTGTTACATACCTTATTATTCATGTGCTATAAATATAAAATAAACCTTCTCAAGTAATTATCCATCCTTATCTTCAATGCTAGACTTTAGTTAACATCCCAACTCCTCATCTAGAAAAAAATCCGTTCATCCTTTATTGCGTTTGATAAGTTCACTAGTAGTTGGACAAGTTTATTTGTAAACTTGTCTACAAAATCCTTATCTTTGTTTTGATTCTTGTCTTTATATTAATTTCTCATATAATTTTATAATTTTTTTTGGATAAAAAAAATTATTTTTTGTTTAAAAAATTGGATAATTTAAATTTTAATATTCATTGTATTTGTTTTGGTAACAACAATAAAAATGAGAAAAATACTATCATCTTGTCTTGATGAACAAGATACTCAAGAAATAATATGTTTATGACTTATCAAATATAATTAGGAGTCTTTCTCTATTGACATAAGATAGTGTCTTCCTCTAATTGCTACTATCATGGTTTTTCAGACCTGTCTAAAGAAACTACAAGCCTATTAAGAGTCCTAAGCCGAGGAGGGAGAGGCAAGTTTTGCCATCCCAACTTATAGACTCTTAAGTCTTCAATTTTTTATTCCATTTTTTAAATTGTAACCTTCACCACTAGTACATTTCTTAACAAATATAGTGAAAACTTGAACATTTAGGGCCAATTCAACAAATTTAGGGAAAATTCCTTGATTTAGGGTAAATTCAACAAATTTAGAGAAAACTCTCAAAATGAGGAGGGGAAAATTTACCAAAGTTTATACATTATAATTTAGACAAAAGTTTAATATTTACAAAAATATTTAAAATTTAGGGAAAATTTAACAAGTTTGGGAAAACTTTAAAAAGTAGGCTAAATTTAATTGATTTGGGGGAAATTTGACACATTTAGGGAAAATTCAACAAATCTAGAGGAAATTCAAGAAATTAGGTAAAGTTTAGGGAAATTTATAAAACTTCCAAAATTAGGGAAAATTGGATATTTTTAACATATTTAAGATATTTATTGAAAAATAAAAAAATTAGGGAAAATTCAAGGGGTTTAGGGAAACCCCCAAAATTATGATAAATTCAACAAATCTAGAGAAAAATCCTAAATCAAGGAAATTTAGTGTAATTTAGAGAAAATTTAAGAAACTTAGTAAAAATTTAGGGATAATTCAACTAATTTAAAAAAATTAAAGCAAATTCAACAAATCTAAGAGAAATTCAAAAAATTAGTGAAAAGTTAACTAATTTAGGGAAAATTTGGCAAAATTACAAAAAATTCAAAAAAAAGGATGAGTTTAGGGAACATTATAAAAATTCAAAAATTAGGGAAAAATTAGGCATTTTTTTGATAATTTCAATAAATGTATCAAACTTTTAAAAATTTAACAAATTGGATGAAAATGATAAAAAATAGAGAAAATTTAGAGAAAACACCCAAAATTAAGGCAAATTTGTGCAATTTGGGTTAAATTTAAGAAATTTAGTGAAAACTCAAACATTTAAGGAAAATTCAACAACTTTATAGAAATTTCAAAAAAATATGATGAATTCAACAAATTCAAAAAAATTAGGGAAAACTATCAAAATTACAACAAATTTAGAAAATTTAGGGAAAACTATCAAATAAAGGACAATTTAGGGGGAACTCAAAAAATTAGGTAAAATTAGTGAAAAATAATAAATAATTAGGGAAAGTTTAAAAAAAAATAAGATAATAAAATTTATGGAAATTCATTATTTTTTTTGGAAACTTTGAAAAACTATGTTTAAATTATTTTAAACCCACCTTGATCTAGTGTGGAATCCAGCCTAGAACATAGTAGGAGGCCCGGGTCTCCAAGAGATAACATCGAAAAACTAGGGGCACAAATCACCAAAGTAATGAAGGACCCATATGCAAAAAACATAAAAGGAAGACAAACAAGAAATGAGAAGCACTAAAACAAGCCAAATTGAGCCAAAAAGACTAACCAATCAAAAATTCAGGATCTAGAAGGAGCCACACCAAAGGCCCTAAGGGGCTCTTTGACTCCTTCCCTTGGGTCCTAGATCTAAGGCCTTATTTACCTACCAACTTTATTATTAGAACAATAGGAGGGGAGGTGATTTTGGGGGTCAAGTGAGGAGTAGCAGTAGTTCTAATCCATTGTCCACAGGAGCCCAAAACCTGAGAGTTTTGAGGATCATATATTCATTTACTCTATGGGGTGTCAATTTTAGAAATAAGGATATCCTTGTCCACCAAACCAACATTAGGGGAAAAAACCCAATGGATGTCCTTAAGTTCTTTCCTCAATGCCTTAAGTTACAGTGCCTTATTCTTAAGACTTAATTCTAAGGAGCACAACATTTTCTTTTGTGACCTTACCTCAATCAAAGTAGTATCCACTAGAATAGGTACCTTCAGGGATCCTATATCCAATCACTAAGGTATCCCCCTCCATAAGGGTCCCATCCAAATATTTAACCAACTCCTCTAAATCTATAGAGTCCAAAATTAATTTCTTTTTTGGTTTATCAGTCTTGATTTTATCATGTTGACATCATCATCATCATCTAACTTCTCACATTTTAACCTTTTCTTACCTTTTTTTGAGGTTGAGTGAGAACCAAGGGTCAAGGACACCTCCTTGCTCCTCTTCAAAGAGGAAATCTTAAAAAAATCAGGATGAGGGATTGGTGAACTACAAAAACCTTGTTATTTTTTTGAAAATCTAGCACTGAATCCTCTAGGGAACGTAAAATAAAGAAGGGGATGGTCATTTTTAAAATGTCCTTAGAGTGATTAAGCATAATGAAATGATGAGAGAAAACAAGGCTGAATTTGGAGTCCATGGTTAGATACATTATGACATACTTACATACCTCAGGCCAAGCCCATAGGAGATTGGTGCACCTAAAGCTTTTGTTGACCTCCTTAGTTTTTTCAAAAAAATAAAAAAAAAAAATGAAACCCACTCATCTTTCATTCTCTTATCCTTATAATACTTGAGGTCATGGACAATAAGTCCCATAACATCCATTATGAATTCTTCATATATCTCCATTCACATGCCCCTCATTATAACCAATCTATGGGGAATTCTATAAAAAAGAGGCCTCACCTAGTTTATGTTGAAAATTGATGGACATGATTCTATCTTGTCAAGAGAATTTGTTGTTGCCTAGAAAAAACATTGGTTATTATGAATTCTTCATATATCTCCATTCACATGCCCCTCATTATAACCAATCTTTTTTCTAGGCAACAACAAATTCTCTTGACAGGATAGAAACATGTCCATCAATTTTTAAGATAAACTAGGTGAGGCCTCTTTTTTGTAGAATTCCCCAGACAAGTGGATTATTATTTTTTATTTCAGAACAATACTTGGGCTTGATTCTTCTTGTCCCCAATTTAATCTTGTCCCCCTCTTGGAAATCATGTTCAGATCCAACATCCTTACCTCTCTCATTCCCTAATGAATCCTCATGTGATGCCATGTGAGCTTTAGCAATGAAAGTAATTAGCTTGACAATAAATGTAAATAAGAAAGAACATAATGGACAAAAAGATGCCACATATGACACTAAAATGAAATTAAGACCAAAAGAATTAAATGGCCATCAAGGAAGATAATCATGACATAAACAACATGGGGAAAGATCACTTGGGGGAATAAATTAATGATTAAGATGGGAGGGGTATCAAGTCATAAAGGGGAGTGCCACATCATAATTTTACATGGGAGGACAAATTAACAATAAAATTTCCACGTGTAATTCAAATCATGATGTGAAAAGGGAAATCTAATGAAAGGAATGATCAAATCAGTTCTACCAAAAAAGGATCATTTTTCATACACCCAAAGGAAATTTGACACAATAAGTGCAATCTAAAAAATGGTCATAATAAAAATTCAACCATCAAAAAATTTAAAAAAGAAGACCTATCTATAAAAATGAATCAAAGGAACAAAGCTAGAGACAAGAGAGAAAGTAAGCAAAAAAGACATAATAGAAGTCCAAAGGTCCTAAGAGGAGAAAACCACTCAAATCCTAGTAGTGGAATACTCACAAGCCCCTTGAAGACCAACCAAGTTGAAACCCAAACAATATCATGGACCACCATGCTAAATAACAAAGGTCATAAACATTTGAAATTAATTAATTTCCCTTTAAAGAGGGTCCTTTTAATCCCCATTCCAATTTCCTCCTCCATTTATCATTCTCTCTTGTTTTGAGTCAATGATCTCCATCTATTTTTCCTTTCATTACCTAAATCCTCCTTGTTTTTACCAAATTTTACCTCTTATGTTGGAACCATGACCCCTAAACCTGGTGAATAAACTCCCCATTCATCCTTCTATTGTTGGTCCTAGCTACTAAGCTTAGGAAATGGGGGAATCTAAGATATAATCTTTTGGTGAGCTAATTTGGCCTCAAAAAGAGAATTGAGAGTAATAAAAGGGTCCTCATCCTCCTAAAAAGGGATATTTAAACCAGAGATAATTCACTCCTTAGGTTGGGATGAGTTGCCAACAATTGTGGGTCGAGAATGGTCCTCAACCATCCTTTCAAAACTTGAGGAAGCCATGGAACTAGGGTTGTTCATGTCTAGGGGATATTTTCCACAATTAGGTTGGCCTAGTGCTAGTGGGATAGGTCCACCACTATCTATTCCACATAGGCCTTCTGAAAGATCCAAATTTAACTTTGAGCTAGAAAGAGATGGCTCCTTTGTAAAAAGTTGTAAATCTATTGCAAATTTTGATGAAGGGGAGCCCTTGCAATCCTTAGTATTCTAAAATTTGATAGAATCCTCTAAAGTCACCATAATCTCATCACCATTAGAGGGAGGCTTCATGCACGGGCATGGACTCCCAAAATGAAAAAAATAGGAATAATTCTTGCAAGATCTTAGTTTCCATCAATCAGGAATTCTTACCTCCACAATACCTCTTTGGACCTTAGAATGATAGACTTTAGAATATGTTTAGAGGAGGAGACCAACACCTTGATTTGAGCCATCGAGAGTCTTTCCTTAAGCCAAGTAGTTGGATCGATAGTTAAAGGAAGACCAAAATCCATTATAATACCAAACATTATTCTTTATGCCAAAATTCTAGCGGGAGTTCAAGAAGGGCTATATAGATAGGAAAGTCATGATGAAAGTCTTCATCATGGTAAAACCCAATTATATTTTATGAATGAGATGAAGCGTTTACCCATAAAATTTAGGCCTTCATG